>CM055955.1:50370583-50542943 GCA_029490685.1 Schizonepeta tenuifolia | reverse complement strand
CCCGTTGCGGCTTTAAATTTTTTCCCGTTGCACGCGCTCTCCATTTTTTTTTCCGGTACAGCGCATGATGCGCAAGCGCCAACCGGTCTCGAGCCGCGCCATCCTGCACCGCAAATGTTTCGAGGCAATGCGGTCTCGAGCCGGCTTCAAGACAGCGGCTCGAGACCGCGATGTTGATAGCCTTAGTGTTTGCAGATGCATGACACACTACAATGAGATTCACCACACTTTAAGTTATAAATTTTTCATATTATTATATTTTTTCTAAATTTTATCTAATGGCGAAATACATTGATCTATAAAAGATAAGAGATATACATTGTTTTGTCGACGAGATCTATCTCAAGTGGTTGGTTGATGTACTATAAGTCTCTTTTTAGTGAGAGGTTTTGGATAGCGATTGTTCGCTAATTTCTTTCACACCATAAGTGCATGGGTGTAATTACATCTGTTCACGGTTCAAGGCTCACTGGTTCCGGGCCTTGAACCGCCGGTTCACGGTTCAGCAAGAAATGAACCTGGACCGGCTCGGCAGCACTATTTCCGGTTACAGGCCGGGCCCAAAAACTGTCGATTCCGGTTTAAATTGTCAGTTTTAATTTTTTATTTTTTTTTAAAAAGTTGTTGAGGAATTTAGGAAAAACAAAACATAAATAATACAAACTTGAATCGAAGTGAACATTATGAAGAAATTACAAACTTAAACATTACCAAGAAATTACAAACAACTAATTTTAATTCAAAGTTGAAATTGAAAATAAACACTATAAAGTACAAATATTACACCCAAATCTCAATTACCCATTTCACTCACGGTCACGATTGTCAAGTTCATTTGGATGCCTCACTTGAATGTGACGAAGTAGCGTGCCACAACCTCCACCGATTGTCCACCTAAAAACGCAATTGCCATAATTGCAACGAACATGATAAGTTGCCCTTTCAAAGTTGGGCAATGGCTCACCACGGGTGTAGTTTTTGATGAAGAGCTCATGAAGAGTAGATCTTCTAGGAGGCATTATTAATTTAGAGTTGGAATGATGAATTGAAATTGAATTTTTGAAGAGAATTATAACTTATAAGAAGAAGAGAATAAGAGAAGAATAATGGGTTGAGAGAAGAAGAAGAAAATGAAGAAAAAATGAGGAAAAAGAAAAGAGAGGTGGATGCATAAAGTGATAGAATGGGGTGTATTTATCAAAAGAAAGTAGGGTTTGCAAAAAAAAAAAAAAAAAAAAAAAAAACGAAAACCGCTGGTTCGTATTGAACCGGTGGTTTTGGGCAGTTAAAAATGCACTTTCTAGACTACGGGGAAAATCCGTAGTCTTTAACAAAATTCCCCATAGTCTACGGTAGAGTAGTCTATAAGGGGCAGTTATAGACGATGGGGATTCCCCGTTGTCTATTAGGCTATAGACTACGGGGATCCACGTAGTCTATAATAGTTATAGACGATTCCCTGTTGTCTATAAGCAAAATTTGTGTTGTCTTTTAGATACATAAACAACTGTTTTTCTGTTATAGACAACGTATTTTGCCCGTCGTCTTTAGGTAACGGTTTATTTTCTTTCGTTGTCTATTGTATTGTTGTCTATTCACAAATATTATTTTTTCATATGCTTTTTATTTCTAATGCAATCTATTTATATTATCATAAACATCACAAATCATAAATATCAAAAAACTTCATTACATTATAAACTCAACGTCATACAATCAAGCGTTTCACATTCATTTCATGTTCTACAACTAGCCTTAAATTACATAAATATGAATGTTTATTTTGTCTTAGTCTCCAAAACAAACAATGTCTTCAACATTCCATTACCATCATCACAACTCAACCAATCCTCCATCCATGCATCCAAGTGGCTTCCATCTATATGATCTAAAATAAAAAAACCACTACGTACTATATGAAATATCTCAAAATTTCATACAAGATGAAAATAATAAAAAAAAAAAAATGGTAACAAACTTACCATCATCATTCGGTAAATTTTTTAACAAAATTAGCCCACTCCATACGCACTTCATCAATTACATCTTTTGAATAATATCCTTGGGTAAACTAGAAATAAATAAAAATAAAAACAAAATTAGATCATAAAAATAATTGAACCTTGAAAGTAAAATGAACTTACAAGTGAAGACATTAGGATGAGGGAGATAGATCCTTCATTTTCAATGATATCTTTCATGTAGCGCATTACATAGAATCCACATTGTTGTCCATGGGGTTTGTTGACACTATACCAAAATGACATAATGTAACCAACACCATTTACATCCATATGATTAATCTTCAAAAAAGCATTAAGAGTTTCATACCTTGATCACTACCCACAATGGAGTGACGAAGTGCTGTCGTTACACTCTTAACACAAATAAATTTATAAACACCTCTTGCCCAACAAGGTAGTAGTTAATGGCAAGTGGGGTCGATCCCAAGGGACTTGGCGTAGATCTGCTCTTCAATCGAACTCAACAAAAGGGGTTTTGACTGCAATGTATCCTATAACTCAACAAGTAAAAATATCAAATAACAAAACAGTTCGGATTGGGTTTCAAATCCATGATCTTAATTACTCATCACTCGTTCATTGGTGCAAAGATATTCAATTAACTGATCTCATTACTTGGTTTAAGACAAAGATTAGTTTATACCCTAAAGGTCACGAAGTCACAATATAAACACACTTAGCCTATGTCTATCTAATTTTACAGATCTTGACCAGAAGGTAAGATCTCCTCTCTTGATCAGCAAAGTCACGAAGACACTTCAATAACAATGCTGCCCAACAGGCATTAAGAATAAACAGACCCAAGACAGCCAAGAGGTAGGTCACTACCGACTGCTCTCCAACACTCTTTACCTTCTTGGGCACGAAAGAAACTCTCGAGTTTAACCCCAATTCCTGTTAATAACTTAATATCAATATCTAGATGGTGGTCAATCATACGTCAATATCAATTAAGTCTAGAATTAATCCTAAGTGTTTCGGGAACAAAATCAATTAACGAACTAACACAATTTGACCTCACGAGTTTTGAACGAGTAATTTACGATCACTTCATCTACATCCAATCCAAACAATAAATTTAGCTAGACATAATATTAAACGAAAGCACAAAGTATATAAAGGAAATCATAACTGAAATTAAACTGGGAACGGGTTGCTGCTTAAAAGCGTGAATCAGCAACCAGGGTCTTGGCGTCAAGCCAACAACTAAACTACTGCAGAAAATATAAAACGAACGTAAAAGTAAATTGCCCGTAGGACTTGTTTCTTCCTCACTTCCTCTCAAACTTAAGAATGCAGAACTAGCTATGAACTTGAATAAGAACGGCACACATTACATAATGGAGTCGGCCATATATATAGGCGAAGGGATTAGGGTTGAGATAGATTTCTTGTTGAAGGACTCTTCCCATGCATATCACATCCGCCGTCTCTCTCATCTATGCAGCCACGATTCTCTTTCCTTGCTTGGTAGATATCTTCTTTGATTAGGTACGGCTAGGATAAGGAAAGAAATATTCGATCCTTATCCTCTTCCTTGAAGGAAAAGAAATCTACTACTGGTCTGACTCTCTTCTTGCCCTCGATGTATGCATCTTGTTTTGCTTCCTGTGTTGCCCAAGATCCTGGCTCCTCCGGGTACTCTGTCTGTTGGCTTCAAGGATATGGGGAGGTACTTCCTGACTTGTAGAGCATGTAAAACGTTGTTGCCCAGCTACAAGCCTCCAGCCCTATGCCCATTTGCATCGTATTGCCATTTCAGCATCTCAACAACAGATTTTCCACCGAAATTTGCCCAACATCCCACATGTTCTTCCCTGCACACCATCTCTCGACTTCGTGTCCTCCCAGACACACTTTGACTCGATAAAGACCAAAAACATAAGAAAAACACATGAAAAGATGGACACATATATGGGTTCATCACACCCACACACTTGAATTACATTGCCCTCAAGAATATGGTTGCAACTCTACCCAAGACTCTCACACAGAATAGACAAAATAAAGAAAAACACAGATTCAAAAGATCAGCACAACAACATGTCAGTCAACTCAGAATATGTAAATAGATATTGCCATCAAATAGGTCAAGATAGAGTTATTGGGCAACAAGGGCATCCTCACCAGCACTCAACTCTCAAGTGTATATGGTTATATGTATACGCTCTTGACCAAAATCAACAATGTTTTGTCATAGGCTTGCCTGCCTTCTACATCTCTACTTCTTTGAACAAAATCAAAATCACTTATCCTTAGGTGTTTATTGGGTTATAACGTGGCTTAAGGCAAAAAGTAGGGAATGTACAAGAACTGGCTAAGTCAAGAACTCGATTCTTAAGCAACAGATTGCCCTCAATTCCTCACTCCTCATAATGACTCCATCCTAGCACACTTATTATTTTTTTCCTGGACTTTTTATTTTTTATTATTTATTTATTTTCTCTCTCTTTTTTTTTTTTAAAGAAAGATATTGTCCAGCAAGTGCTACCCAACATTTCCCTTTCATCCCTCATTCTTCTAGACCCGAGTTCTTGACCTGGACGGCTTATAAATTCAGGCCACTATGAGTGATTTGAAAGAGTTATCATCAAGCTCAAACGGGCTAAACAAAGAGTAAATGTCAAGGTCGGAAATTTTGGCCATGGGCTAATTTGAACAAAAACGCCTAATTCATCTAAGTAATTCAACTAAGTCACACGAAGTTTTAATTAAGAAATGCAGGCAAGTTCTAGATCAACAAGTGTCAATTGGTCTTTATCACACAAGAAAGAATAATGCTTCATATATATATAGCATTTTAAAGCTCAAAAAACCTCACAGTTCATGCCCAATATCTCATTCCGTCCTACCTATCTACATTCGGCATCATCTACATCAACATATCTATTCTGACTTGTCATGCCACATGCTGATCAACAACTAAAACACACTTTAAAAACACATAAAACAGACTAACGTCCCAACACCCACACACTTTGCCTTAGGCAAAGTGGGTACAATGTTGGGTAGCTACAAACACAAAACAAAAACCGACTTAACAATTATTTACTGACTAAGCCAAGAAGGAAATTCTAAGGCCTTCACCACACAATTTGCTGGGCAAATTGTGGGTGAAGGCAGTAAGTGTACCTTCTCGACCAACAAGACACACCACAAAACACAAAAACACAATAAAAAAAACCTAAACTAACATAAAAATGAGAGGATCATAAAATCAAAGAGAAGATTTAGGCGGGTATCTGAATCCTTGGTGTGCAAAGAATGCCAGCTGGGCATCCCTAATCTCGGTCAACATCTTCTCCAACTTGGCTAGTGTGGTCTCGACCTCATTGTTGGGCAGCACCGCTGCACTGGTGCTTGCCTCCTCCTTCTTGCCCAAGGGTGGTCGCCTGGTGGATTTTTGCCTGCCGTAGACGATGAACACGTATCTGCCATTTCTCAACTCAATGCCGTTCATCTTTTTCAAGGCAGCTTCTCCCAACTTGTTGATCGCCATCACCGGCTTCCCCTTTATCTCGTCGTAGACACCAACTCCTTTCGCAAAATCCGTCACGAAGTGCCCACATGTACATCCCAAAGCTTGATTTGCCAGCACCGTCTTCAGTTGCTCACCAAGAAAGGCCGCAAAATTGACCTTAGTCTTGGTGTGCATACACCACAACAAGTACCTCTTCTTGTTGCTCAGGTTGTTGCCACTATCGTTCTTGCCGTACAAGTTGTAGGCGAGAATACGATGGCAAAGCCTCAGGGCATGAGTCTTCAACTCAGTTCCCTTGTTTTTGGCCCCGTAGTATGGTGCTCCATTGTCGATCTCCTTCCACTACTCTTGGTAGGCTACATCACCCGGGGATGGTACCATGGTCTTGGCCTCCATGAATTCTTTCTTGGCCAAGTCCCTCAAACTCACCATCCCCAGGATCTGGTTCAGAGCACTCACTTGGAAATTGTACTTCTCGCCCAACAACGAGAAGGAGATCATGCTCACCTCAGTCTCGGGATCACTTGTTACTACAGCCGTGCTATACACCTCCTTAACTTGTTCCTCATAGACCTCCACAGGCCACTCCAAAAGCTGACCCCAGCCTATCCCCTCAAACAGCTTCCTGACCTCTTGGGCAACACCCAGGTTCTCGTATAGTTTGAAGTCGAGAACCTTAGGTGCAGTCACCTTCCAATCCCTGGGCTTCCTACAAGTCACCACCGTAGCACCCCTCTTCTTCTTCCTGTTCCGACCACTTGCTGGAGTAGACTGGTCATCATCCTCTTCTCCTCAACATTGTTCCCTACTTCTTCCTCGCTAACCCTCAATGGAGTTCCGACAGCTTTCCCCTTCGAGATCGACGACTGGACAGACCCGGCATCCGAAGCAGCAGATTTGTGCTTCTTGGCCGGCGTGTCTTCGCCACCGTGAGGGCACTTCATGGCAGTCCGACCACTTTTCATCCCCGGCCTCTCCTTGGCCTTGGTCTTCGTCTCCGCCGTCAACCCTGCACCCACTTCTTCTATTGCCTCATCCAGGTCTTCTTCATTGTTCTCTTCATCGTCCACATTATCACCTTCTCCTTCACCATCTTTCTCGTCTCCTTCCTCCCCGTCGTCTTCTTCCTCCTCTGCTTCTTCTTCCAGATCTTCCTCCTCAAACACGGGCTTCGACTGAGTCTCCTCCTCCGGCTGCTTCGCCGCCTCGTCCATCAGACTTGGGTTTTCATCGCTCATCATGAGTGCGGTATCGACCGGCGGGCTTTTGGGCACGCTTGACCCAATGGTGACGGAACGGTTTTGGTCAGTAGAGGGTTTGGCGGGTTCCATGGGAAGTTTCCTTTTGATGGTGGTTTTAGGTTTCGTGGTGGTGGTGGTATTGTCGGTGGTGAGATTGATGTTAGTTCCGGTGGGGATTTTGTTGAGTTTTCTATTTCTTGGGCGAGTGGACACCATAGTAAGGGTTTAGAGGTTTTGATGGAGAGAGAATAGAGAAAAGATGAGAAGTTGCAGAGTTAAAATTGAAATTGGTAGTGGGGGTGGTGGAGACGACGTGATGTAATAGGTATATAGGGTGCAGTTTTTAAAGGCAACAGTAACTGCCTCGGAAAGTCTTTGACCAACAACTTGGTTCTTGATCACGTCCTCTGCTCAACACCCTGCTTCCTTCTTCATCTTGGATCCTGATCTACAACCTGCATCTTGCTCAACATCTCCTGCACACTTCAAAACACAGATACACTCCGAAAACAAACTCTTTCCTATGGTTAGACTTAAAATAAATTACTAAGAAATCAACTACCTAAAGCATAAACTAACTAATTTTTTTGGATTTTCAATATTTTTCCCAAAATAATGGTTAAAAATAAAGAAATAACGAAAAAGAAGAAATAAAATGAAAATACTAACCAGGTTGCCTCCTGGACAGCATCTTGTTTAAGGTCTTCGGCATGACACCCCCCTTTTTAAAAGTCAGAGGTCCTCCTCGATAGGGAACCCAGATGGTTCCCCCTCAACAAACTGTTCTTGTCCAAGATAGGCCTTCAAGCGCTGGCCATTAACTTTAAAAACCTTATCGTTCTTGGGATCCTTGACTTCAACAGCTTCATTTGGGAATTGAGCTTGAACTTCATAGGGTACTGCCCACTTGGTCGAGAGCTTACCCGAAGAAAGCCTAAATCGCGTTTGGTACAGCAACAGTTGTTGCCCAAAATGGAACTCCTTCTCTTTAATCAAAAGATTGTGGGTCTTCTTCATCCTTTCCTTGTATAAGCCAGCATTGTCATAAGTTTGGAGTCTTATCTCATCAAGTTCTTGGATCTCGAGCTTCCTTGATTCACCTGTCTCATTCCAATCGAGGTTGAGTTGGGCAACAGCCCAATGTGCTCGATGTTCCAGCTCCACGGGCAAGTGACATCTCTTGCCATAGACCATGCGATAAGGGGACATGCCAAAAGGTGTCTTAAAGGCAGTCCTATACGCCCATAAAGCATCATCGAGGCGCATACTCCAATCCTTCCTTGTAGTGCCCACGGTCTTCCTCAAGATCGTCTTGATTATTCGATTAGACAATTCCGCTTGTCCATTGGCTTGTGGGTGGTAGGCTGTTGACACACGATGAGTAAGTCCATACTTCTTGAACAAAGCGGTCACCGTTGCGTTGCAAAAATGAGAACCTTGATCACTAATTATAGCTCGAGGTACACCAAACCTATTGAAAATTTGTGTTCTCAAAAAACTGGAGACCACCTTAGAATCATCCTTGTTGGAAACACGAGCCTCTACCCACTTTGAGACATAGTCTACTGCCAATATTATGAACTTGTTGCCTTTGGAACTCGGCAAGGGTCCCATAAAATCCATGGCCCATACGTCGAACACCTCTACGGGCAAGATCGGTATCATGGGCATTTCATTTCTTCTCGTGATGTTGCCTTCCCTTTGGCACTTCTCGCACATCTTGACCCACTCATAACAATCTCTGAACAATGTTGGCCAATAAAAGCCACACTCTAAAATCTTCCTTGCAGTCCGTTGATGCCCAAAATGTCCTCTGCATTTCTTGTTGTGACAATACTCAAGAATACTCTTTTGTTCTTTATCCTCGACACAACTTCTTATGATCTTATCCGCACATTCCTTCCATAAATATGGCTCGTCCCAAATATAGAAACGGCTCTCGTGTTTAAGCTTGTTCCTTTCATAACGCTCAAGGTCGGAGGGTATCTCTCCAGTCACCAAGTAATTCACGATATCAACATACCATGGTTCATCTTGGGCAAGACTCAGGTGCTCATCAGGAAAGATTTCCTTGATCGGCACCCCATCATCAGGCTGGAGGATTCGACTTAGGTGGTCGGCAACTTGGTTCTGGGCACCACTCTTGTCTTTGATCTCTATGTCAAATTCCTACAACAAAAGGATCCATTTAATCAATCTTGGCTTGAACTCCTTCTTGCTCAGCAAGTACTTCAATGCTGCGTGATCCATGTACACTATGGTCTTGCCTCCAAGCAAATAGGATCTAAACTTTTCAAAAGCGAAAACAATAGCCAACAACTCCTTCTCCGTAGTGGCATAATTGCATTGGGTGGGGTTTAATGTCTTGGAAGCATAATAGATGACATAGCTTTCCTTTCCCCGTTTTTGCCCAAGAACTGCTCCCACGGCATAACCACTGGCATGAAACATTAATTCAAAAGGCATCCCCCAATCCGGAGGTTGGATAATGGGGGCTGTGATCAAGTTCTTCTTCAAGGCATGGAATGCCTTCTTGTAATCTTCATTGAAATCCCATGGCACATCATTTTGAAGTAGTTTCGTCATTGGTTGTGCGAGCTTGGCAAAATCCTTGACAAATCTTCGATAAAACCCAACATGCCCTAGGAATCTTCTCAATTCCTTCACAGATCTTGGGTAGAGTAACTTGGCAATAATGTCGATCTTGACCTTGTCCACCTCAATTCCTTTTCCTGAAATGACATACCCCAAGATGATTCCTTTTTTTTACCATGAAATGGCATTTTTCATAATTCAACATAAAGCTCTTCTCAACATATCTTTTCAAGACTCGATCCAGGTTGTTGAGGCATGATTCGAAGGTCTTGCAGTAGACGGTAAAGTCTTCCATAAAGACTTCGATGCACTCTTCAAGAAGGTCTGAAAAAATGTGCATCATTCACCTTTGAAATGTCCCTGGTGCATTACACAATCCAAATGGCATCCTCCTATATGCAAATGTGCCAAACGGGCATGTGAAGGTGGTCTTGCCTTAATCTTCGTCAGCAACCCAGATCTGCATGTAACCAGAATAACCTTCAAGAAAGCAATAATAGTCATTACCAGCTACCCTCTCAAGCATCTCGTCGATGAAGGGCAAAGGAAAATGATCCTTCTTCGTCTTTTGGTTGAGCTTTCGGTAATCTATACACACTCGCCATCCAGTTTGCAATCTCATGGCCACCATCTCGTTTTTCTCGTTCTCAACAACTTGGAATCCTGACTTCTTGGGCACCACGTGCACAGGACTTACCCACCTGCTGTCAGACACGGGGTATATGATCCCCAAGTAGCTTGAGTATCTCTTTCATTACCACTTCTTTCATAGCGGGATTCAATCTCCTTTGTGGGTCCCTTACTGGGGCAGCATCCTCCTCAAGTAAGATGTGATGAACGCAGTCCACAGGTCCACCCTAATGCCTTTGATATCGGCCAAGGTCCACCCTATTGCTTCCTTATATTTGCTCAATACCTTACCAACTCGGATCTCCTCCATGCTTGATAGCTCAGATGATATGATCACGGGCAAAGTTTCGTTCTTGCCGAGATATATGTATTTCAGGTGCTTGGGCAACGGTTTCAGCTCCAACGTAGGGGCCTTTTGCAATGATGGCACCAGCCTATCTTCCGGCTTCAATTCCGGGATTTTGAGTGGTTCAAACCCCTGAGGTTGCATGTTGCCCAGAATCCTGACATAACTACATTCTTCCACATTTGCTGGTTCATCTTCCTGGGTAAGATCCTCCTTTGTCTGCAAGCCAGCATCCTGCTCAAGAACTGTCTGTTGCCAAAATTTCTCTACCAACTCCTCAGTCTCATCATGAGGTAGTTCCTTGAGTTCCTCGTCGAACTCGTCTTCATTTTCACGGAAATTTTTAGGAGTGTTGTTATCCTCTAGCTCCTCATCCGTCCTATAGTCTTCATCGGTGGAGTCAAAACTGTGTTCATGGACTAACTCCTCCCAGAAATCTTTATCACTTTCGTACTCATCGCCTTCATAAAACTCCAACAAGGCACCATCATCCTCAATATCCTCATCTTGGTCGAGATCAAAGTCAAGTCCCTGTATTAAATTGAGTTCAGCCTGGCCTGCATCCATGTTGTCTTCTAAAAAGCAACTCAACCTATTCAATGTCTCGACTCGTCGACCAAGTGCATTGACGATGTTGAGGTGTTCTAGGGCATCATCCTAATTTTTTCCGATAAGCTATTCAATGTCTCCACTCGTCGACCAAGATCACTGGGTTTTTGATTGCTTTCTTTCCCATGTCAAGAACATAGAAGTCAGCTGGGAACAGAAGATCCCCCACCTTGACCAACACGTCCTCCAAAACTCCATCGGGGTAGACTGTGGACAAGTCCGCCAATTGAATGGCAACCCGGGTAGGAGATAAAGGTCCAACACTCATCTCGTCGAACATGGCTCTTGGCATTATATTTATTGAAGCTCCTATATCAAGCATCGCCTTGGGTATTGATGTAGTACCTATTGTGCATGGGATAGCGAACATGCCAGGATCCTTCTTCTTGAGCGGGATGTGAGCATTCATGAGTGCTGACACGTTCTCCACATGAAAACGGGCGTTATCTGGGTACTTGGTCTTCTTCAAGCACATCTCTCGCAAAAATTTGGCACACTTTGGCATGGATTGTAATTCTATCAATAATGACAGGTTTATCTCCACTTTCTTGAACACCTCCATCATGTCCTCTAACTCCTTCTGATCACCATCGGGGGCAAAACGTCTTGGATACGGAATCTTTGCCTTAACAGTGCCAGGAACAGTCCTCTTGGCTAAAGATTCTGCTTCTTTTTTAGCCTTCAGAGAATCAAACAACACGTCATCTTTATCAAACCCCAACTTTGATCTTTCCATCTTAACGTAGTCAAACAAGGCATCATCCTCCTCATTATCGAAGACGGGGTTCTTATTGGCCTTTATCCCTTCTTCACGCTTTGCCTTCAACTCTACATAGAGGTCATTGATATCTCTTGATGTTGGGAAATTTATTAGTATGAGTTTTGATGAATTCCAAAACTGACTGACCCCAACCAAGTAGATGTTGCCAGAACCTAATGTTAGAAATTAGGCTCACTGTTTAGCAAAGTTAAGATTTTATCTTTACAGGTCTCCAGCTGAAGATGGCAACAAGGCGTCACTCAGACAGAACATCAGTTGCAAAGAAAGACAACTGAAAGTTCATATGTTCAGATGCAAACAAGGGGAAGTCTTCAGAACATCAGTTGTGAAGGAAACCAACTGAGCATTCATCAGATGAGAAACAGTAGAAAGGAAGAGAACATCAGATGAAAAGGAAAGTCATCTGAGGGTTCAAACCCAACTGAGTAAATACAAGAAAGACAACTGAGTGTTCAGTTTCAGAACCTCAGTTGTAGAACTCGAACAAGAAGATCAACTGCTTGAAGTTCAAAGTCAGCTGAGAGTCCAACAATTCAGAACATCAGCTGAAGACCACTCAGATGAAGATCAAGACTTTCAACCGACGAACCGAGGTTGACTGTCAGAAAGGTTAAGATTTGAATTTCAAAAGGAAGTCACATGAGGGTTTGACCGTTCAGTCATTACCCCATCTGGCCCAACACAAGGCTGTCTCAGATGGAAAGCAGAAGAACACAGATGTCATATCGAGAAAGTCTGCAGAGATGAGAGACAAGCCATCGCTATCAACCGATCAGAGATCAACTGCTCCTCCAATGGCTAGTTGATTCTCTCCGCCTATAAATAGAGGCATTCTCTCATTCGAGAGATATAGATACGCACATGAGACAGACTAAAGCAAGAGAGAAAAGTGCAATCACAAGAGAATCAAGCTAAAATCCTTTTCTAAGAACATCAGCAGCTGAGAGTTCAAGAGTGATAGAACATTAGTAGCTGAGGGTTAATAGAGTGAAAATCTGTCTTAGATCTTAGTTTGAGTGTTTATTCGTTCAAGCCTTAGATCCAGCTCTCATTCGTGATCGAGCTGTAGTTGGAAATCCCACCCTTTCTCACACCCTAAAAAGTGTGCTAGGACCTTACTCTTCCTGTAATTGAGTAGTCAGGTCGTCAAGTACCCGCAAACTTGACATAGGCTGTTTAGTGCCCGGAAACTAAACTGTAAGGTCGATAAGTACCCGCAAACTTATCCTTAACGGTTGCTCAGCCCGCGTAAGCTGAGTGGTTCTGTCTAGAAGAACTTGGACTGAGGTGTGTGGATTCACATCTCCCCGTGGACGTAGGAGGATTATCTCCGAACCACGTTATATCCTGTGTGTCTGTGTTTGTTTTTATTCAGTTGCTTTTGCATATTTATCTGATCAATCTAACCGACATACAAACCGCATTTGCACATTTTCAACCGAGCTGTTTTGGTTCTTGACCAACCGAGCTGTTTTGCGTGAGTTGTTTTTTTAACGAGTTTATTTTTCCACCACTTTCCGCACAGCCTCACTCTTCCAGCTGAGGTCGCTTACTCAGCTGTGAAATCCCAACTGAGTCATCTTTTACTCAGTTGAAGTGATTTTTCAGGTTTAAGTTTTTAAATCCTAACTGGTGTATTTCCCCCCCCCCCCCCATACACCAGTAACTCGTTTCGGGACCATCAAGTGGTATCAGAGCAGTGGTTCAAAAGACTGCTGACTCTGTTTCACGAGGTGTGAATTCGAGAATTTTTCTTCAGTGGTCAACTGAACAGATCTTTTCACGCTAGTGCATACCTGCTCGCATTTTTTTTGTCCTATTTTTGTTTGTGCAGATGGACGTCAAGGAAAAGATCGTCGTCATGTTCTCTGTAGTCAATTATACATCATGGAGAACTCGAATGAAGAAGATCCTTCTGTCAAAGCATCATAGGATGCAACAAGTTCTCACTTCTGGACCAATAGTCATTAAAGAAAGAATAGCTCGCACTCCCACAAATCCTCACGATGGAGATACAGTGGTGGAGTATGTGGAGAAACAGCCAGAAGACTACTCTCCAGAGGAGGCCAAGGTGAGCTAGTTGGATATCTGGGCTCAGAGCACAATAATGTCTACGGTTGGACAAGATTATCTGCCCTGGATAGAGGAGTGTGAGACTGCAAAAGAGATGTGGGACGTCCTGGCATCGCTAAGTGAAGGAAGTGACGAGACGAAGGAAAACAAGTTCTCACATGCATGTCAAGATTTCGACAACTTCAGTCTGCGACCTGATGAGACTATCGATCAGCTAGAGCTTCGGTTTATGGACATCATCAGAAGAATTCAGTCCATCCGGAAAGGAAAATACACACTAAGAGAAATTAACCTCAAAGTGTTGCAAGCTCTACCGGCTGAGTGGGATACTTTCACAAATATCCACGAGAGCCGAGTTGACCTTGGTGAAATGGGAACTGAAAGATTGTTCTCAATCTTGAAAGGAAATGAGTATAAGGTCAACAGAAGGAGATCGTAGCCCCCAGGTCAGACAAATAGAATTGAGGATGTTGGCTCGGCATCAAAGTCAGTTGCTCTCCGAGCTGACTACTCAAAGTCGAGATCGTCAAGGCTAACCAGATCGGCTGACACGACTGCAAAGGAGCCAAGCAGAGAGGAACTGCAACAGAACATTGCAGCGCTGTCAAAGAAACTAACCGACATGGACACTCGGTTCGGCAAATATAAACGTTTCTATAAATCAAACCGAACTCGAGACAGTTCGAAGCCAGTCACCAATGGTTGCTTCGAATGTGGCAAGGAAGGACACTTCAAAGCTGACTGCCCAGACCTCTCAAAGAAGGAAAGAGAAGCACTGAGGGCCAAGCAAACTGCAAAGATGGTAGCTGAAGAGGCAGCTGACGATATGGACATCTTCACAGACACTGAAGATGAGGATGAACTGACCTCTACCAACAAAGTCATCAGTCCGGATCAATGCCTCATGGCACTTGGAACCAACCAAGATGATATTGAGGTACAATCTAATATTGCTCGCTTAAATTCTTCCAATACTTCTAACCTGCAGGAATCTCTGAGCGATGAGTTGGAACCCTCCTGGAATGATTTTCAAGAACTCAGTGAGGAACTGCATCAACAGTCGGTTGAGTTTAAGAGTCTTCAAGCTCAGTTCGCCAAGCTTGAAGATTCCTTAACCGAAAAGGAGGATCTGATTACGAGCCAAACTCAGGAGATTGAGAATCTCAAGAGTCAACTGATCGAGGCTAAGGCTTCAGCTGATGAGGAGTTGACAAAGCAAAACAAAAAACAGCAAGATCAGTTGAAAAATCAAGATGCTCAGATCGAACAGCTGATAAAAAAGTTAGATGGACAAACCGAGCAGATAGCTGTACTCGTCAAGGAGTTACAAACTGAGAAGGACAATCTAATCAAGCTGTATCAGTCATCCAAGATCATCGAAAACCTTTTAAGTTACAGCAGACAGATAGATGACGTGTCAGGACTCGGTTATGATGTTGTCAAGGATACTGGGATTCCACCAGCAACTTTCATCAAACCAGTAGAAGTTACAGTTGTAGAGCCAAACACAGCTGAGTCTCCAGAAGCTAATTCAACTTCCACCTCTCAACAAGTTCAAACGACCAATGAAATTACGACTGAGAAGGGAAAAGGAGTAGCTGATGTAGGACAGAATATTCCATCGGTTGAGGTATCAACCGAGGGGGAATGTTCCAAGAGTCAGAAGAGAAATCAGAGGCGTCGGAAGCACAACCGCAACCGATCTCAGAACCAGAACCGATCTCTGCATCAACCTCAAAGTCAACGTCAGAAGGAATGGAACCGACCTCAGAACAAGCAAGGGTTCAATCATCTGAATCAGCAGCGATTCCAACATCAGCTCGACCAAAGGTTCCAACCAAGTCAACAGTTAAGGAATAGGTCGGACAACTGGAGATATTCATGCCATAATAAGAATCATCAACAGGGCATGAACAGCTACAGACAACCCTCAGGAAGTTGGAATCATAATCAGCCACAAAGATTCCAACAAGGCGTCCGACCTCACAGACAAACTCAACAGGATAAGAATCGCCATCAAAACATGGGGAAAGCCTCACCTCCTAAAGCCCAACATGGGAGAAATCTAACTCCTCCCAAGAAACAGAGCATCATTTCTAACAACAAGCCTAAGGATAATCGAGGTGTTGTTATAATTGATGAAAATGGGCAAATCATTTGGAATGACAAGGCTATTCGAGTTTACCGGGAAAAGCGACGCATAGTTCCAGCGGGAACTGGTTCTAACCCTCCAGGACCCAACTGAAATTGGGGACCTAAGCGAGTTTCTCTTTGCAGGTGCAGGAGAAACAGCTGAGGAAGAAAAAGGCGTCTTCTACAATGTGGGTGATGGATAGTGGATGCTCGAAACACATGACAAATCTGAAGGATTTGCTTGGAAGTTTCGTGGAGAAAGACGGTCCATCAGTTACTTTTGGTGATAACTCAAAATGTTATACCAGAGGTTACGGGACCCTTGAAACCAATCATGTTTCAATTTCTAATGTCTCTTATGTTGATGGATTGAAGCATAACCTGCTCTCCATCAGCCAATTCTGTGATAATGGTTTCTCTGTCAAGTTTGATGCACAGAGTTGCAGAGTTAAGGATGTCGGATCAAAGCAGGTGATATTGTTGGGAAATCGATCTCCAACTGGGAATGTATACTACGCTGACTGGAACAGCAGCCTCCCTGACACTTGCCTGTTATCAAAGAGCAGTTCGGATGTGAGCTGGCTGTGGCACAAAAGGCTCAACCATCTGAACTTCAAGACGATGAACCGACTCGCCAGACAAGAATATGCAAGAGG
Organism: Schizonepeta tenuifolia; assembly: GCA_029490685.1. Classification (NCBI taxonomy): domain Eukaryota; kingdom Viridiplantae; phylum Streptophyta; class Magnoliopsida; order Lamiales; family Lamiaceae; genus Schizonepeta; species Schizonepeta tenuifolia. The sequence continues at coordinate 50,526,374 of CM055955.1, read as the reverse complement.
CATACCTAACCGAGTGTTTTCAACAACACACATCTGCAGTGCATGCCAGCTGGGAAAGCTCGCTAGAACCTCCTTCCGGTTGAAATCAACTCCCTCAACCGACCGAGTGTTGCAGCTGATCCATATGGATCTCTTTGGGCCAGTTACACCAAAAAGCATTAATGAAAACGAATATACTTTGGTTGTAACTGATGACTACTCAAGATATACGTGGACCATCTTCATGCGCCACAAGAGTGAAACCCGAGATGAGCTGCCCAAGCTGATGGATCGGATATCGAACCAACAAGAGATGAAAATCATATCTATCCAATCAGATCGTGGAACGGAGTTTCTAAATGAAACCATCATTGAGTATTGCGAAAAGAATGGCATAACCCATCAGACATCAGCCGCGCGTACTCCACAACAGAATGGCGTAGCTGAGCGAAGAAATAGAACTCTGAAGGATGCAGCCACATCCATGTTAGCGAGCTCAGCACTGCCAAAGAGATTTTGGGCTGAAGCGATCAACACAACATGCTACACTCAGAATCGATCTCTTCTCACCAAGCGGTTGGGAAAGACGCCCTACGAGCTGTGGAGACGCAGAAAGCCAGATATTTCTTATTTTCGTGTTTTTGGATCTAAGTGTTATATTCACAACAATGGGAAGACTCAGTTGAAAACTTTTGATGCCAAAGCTTCAAAGGACATATTTCTTGGATATGCAGCTCGGATCAAGGCATATAGAGTTTTCAACAACAGCTCTCGTGTTGTGGAAATAACACCTCATGTTAGTTTTGATGAATCTACCTTTGAGTGCAGGGAACAGGTAAAGGAACAACACGCAGATCCAGCTGTTCTACCAGTTCTCACCAGATCGCAAGCACTTCGGGAAAAGAACCGAGCTGAACCTCTGATATGGGCAACTGAGGATGGGGATCCATACTCCTCTGAAGATGAATGCGAAGACCTCAGCTCGTCCCAAGGGGGAACTTCAGCTGATGCCCCTCCAACTGCATCAACATCTGAAGCAGAACCAAACTCAGCTCGAACTAGTGAAAATATTGAGGATCCAGACTCAACAGCTGATAAATCACCAGCTCTGAAGACTCCAACTCAGAATTTTGAACAGCCACAGTTGGAAGAAGAAGGAAGACGCAACCGAAGATGGTATGAAGTTCATTCCACCGACGACATCATCGGAGATCCAACCGAGGGTGTGCGCACACGGAGCAGAGTTGCAAATCCAGAATCAACCGAGGAAGATTCCAACACATATGCCCAATATGCTGAAGAATTGGCAGTTCTAGAAGAGTTCGAGCAAGCTGGAGATGTTGCCATGATTTCTTGCTTTGTAGCTGATGTGCCAGAACCGAAGAATGTTGGGGAAGCTCTCAACTGTGTCCACTGGACAACAGCAATGCAAGAAGAACTGAATGAGTTTCTACGCAACTGTGTATGGGAGTTGGTAGAAAGACCAAATGGTGTCAAGGTGATTGGATTGAAGTGGATTTTCAAAAACAAGAGAGACGCCATTGGATTCATTGTGAGGAATAAAGCAAGGTTGGTAGCTCAAGGATACTGCCAACAAGAAGGAATTGACTTTGAAGATTCCTTCGCACCAGTTGCAAGGCTGGAAGTCATCCGGATCTTTCTAGCCTATGCCGCACATCACAAGTTCAAAGTATATCAAATGGATGTGAAGTTGTGCATTCCTCAATGGAGATATCAAAGAAGATGTATATGTTGAACAGCCTCCTGGTTTTGAGACTGGAGATGGAAGAGTGTACAAGCTGAAGAAGGCTATCTATGGTCTAAAGCAAGCGCCAAGGACATGGCATGACACTCTTTGTGGATTTCTTCTGAACTCGGGGTTGAAACGAGGTTCAGTTGATAAAACTCTGTTCACCATCAAAGTTGGAGAAGATATACTTGTTGTGCAAATTTATGTCGATGACATCATTTTCGGCTCCAAGTCGGAGGAGCTGTGCAAGAAATTCTCCGATCTTATGAAGAAAAAGTTCGAGATGTCAATGATGGGCGAGATGAATTATTTCCTTGGATTACAAGTGAAGCAGTCACCTGAAGGGATTTTCATCAACCAGTCCAAATATACAAAGGAGCTCATCACCAAGTTCGGATTTCAGACAAGTAAGACAACAAAGATCCCTATGAACACGAACTGGAAGGTGAGGGAAAGCTGAGGGAACCAGTCCAAATGAACACGAACTGGAAGGTCGAACGAGGAGCTGAGGGAAAGCTCGTTGATGCCAGCCAGTATAGAGGGATCATCGGTTCGCTGCTCTATCTAACTGCCAGCCGACCAGACATCTCATACGCAGTTGGAGTGTGTGCTCGATTTCAAGTCCAACCAAGAGAAGCACACATGTTGACAGTAAAGAACATCATTAAGTATCTGAAGGGAACTGTCAATGTTGGGTTGTGGTACCCAACTGATGACAATATCCAGCTGACTGGATACTCAGATGCCGACCTAGCAGGAGATCGGTTGGACAGGAAGTCTACTTCTGGACACTGTCAGTTCATGGGAAGCAAGCTGTGTGTTGCTACTTCGACAACCGAGTCAGAGTATATGGCTGCCGGAAGCTGTTGCATGCAAGTATTGTGGCTGAAGCAGCAGCTGAGAGATTATGAAGTCTCAACTGGACAGGTTCCCATTCATTGTGATAGCTCGAGTGCTATAGCTATCTCTCTGAACCCTGTTCACCACTCTCGGACTAAGCATATCGATATTCGTCATCATTTCATCCGAGATCATATTGAGAAAAAGGATGTGTCCATGGAGAAGATCCCAACTGAGATTCAGAGAGTTGACATCTTCACCAAATCTCTTCCTGAAGCCCGATTCAAGATGCTGTGTGATCTTCTAGGACTCTTGGATCCGAGCTAAAAACTCATCCGAGTTAAAGAGTCATCCGAGATGAAGAGTCATCCGAGCTGATAAGGATCCATCCGAGCTGAAGAATCGGATATCTATTTAAGGGGGAAGCTCAGATGAAAAGGGAAGCTCAGATAAAGGGAGAATCTCAGATGCGAAATGCCAACTGAAAACATCAAACGTCAGCTGAACAGACGAACTCGAGTCAGCTGATGGTATGCGGCAACTGAGGAGCACAACTGAGGTATACAGCTGATATCGACATCAGCTGCCAGGTATCATTTATGACTGAAGGTGTTATGATATTAAATGAGAATGTTTGAAATAAATTCAAACATTCCTGAACATGTCAGCTAGACTAAAGAAGCCATCATATCGCATTTAATGTAAAGTCTGGCTGAACACCTATAGCCTTACTTTATAGTGCGACTTGGCTGACACCCTAAACTATTCACCTTCTCACTCGCGCGCGTGGTATATCAGTCAAAATTACCCAACAGTCGCGAAATCACAGCCGTTGATAAATACGCGCGATTTTACCCTAGCCGTTGATTTTATCCGAGTCAAAGATTATATAATATGGCAAATCAGGAAGTGATCCTTACCTTCTCTTTTCGTGCATATCTTTACTCCCTATTCATCATCTTCTCAAATCTTGTTTCACCATTTTCAGTAAAGTTTTTCCTTCTTCTTTGCATATATATCGAGTCGAGATGGCGCCCAAATCTAAAGCCTCTAAGAAGATGGTCTCCACAAAGCCTGCCACGTTCCAGGAATCGTTCGACTTGGTGATGTCGAAGATTCATTTCGAACAAATTTTATCCAAAGCGGCTCTCTCCTCGCCTGAGCTTGCTCCCGTCGCCGCCATCCTCTCCGACCACCATCTGCTTGACTGGGCAACCCTCTCTCCGGCCTTGTTGCTCAGGAAAAAGGTCGTACATTTCTACCGGAATCTACAACGAGTCGCAGAAGACGGGCTTGTCACGATCATCCCGTGCAAACAACGCCACAGAATCTCCCGGACAGTAGAAGACTCAGTCGTGGAGATAAAGGTGTTAAAGGAGCTGGAGAAGCTCATCCCTAGAAACCGCGAAGCCTCAGATGTGCTGGGGAACTTCACTGACAAAGAAGCTGACACCTTCCTTCAAACAATCCTCATAGTTCCCGAGCCATTGAAGGGGAGCATGCAGAGGACGAAGCTGAAGCCGGCTCACCGACTTCTCTTCGACGTAATCTCCAAGTGCGCCTTCGCATATGGTGGAGCCTTCGGTGACATAAGCCGTCCTAAGCTCAAGCAGCAGAAGGCCCTGGAAGAGCTGCACCAGGTCGACTGGTTGGGATATCTGGAAAGCCAACTGATGATGGAGAAGCAGAAAATCTCCGAGACAACAGCTGAGTCCGGAGAACTGCTGTTGAGTGTCAAGGGGACACTCAACTTTGGAACAAAGATTTCTGCCCTCATCCTCCAAGCTACACAAGGACTGCCGCTGACATGGGAAGGAAGTGAGGACACTCCAGTCAGCAAGCTGTCGCTATTCCCCTCAGCTAAGAAAGCCAGGGATGTTGTGGAGGCTGTCTACACCCCCAAGGGTGCCCCCAAGCCAGCTGTGGAGTCAGCAGCTCGCCGCCCTTCGAGGACCAAGCCGGCGAAGCGCCAGCTAGAGGAGGTAGCTGAGGAGGAAGAAGACGAAGAGGAGGAAGAGGAGGAACCTTTGCAGAAGAGGCCAAGGATAAGGATCATCGAGCCAGCGGCTCAACCATCCACAACAAGTCCAGTGGTGGTCAAGCCGGCTGAGGTAAAGGAGTCAACTGAATCCAGTCAATCGGTTGACCCAGCTGGATTCATTCTTCAGCCGCGTCAGGAGAAAGCAGCTGAAGACGTGGAGATCCAAGTGGAGGATTCCAGCTCCTCCTCAGATCCAGTTCTCTCAACTGGTCCTCAGTCAAATATTCCGAGCCTCTCGCTCGATGCCAACGTTGTGACCATTCTTTCGGCCAACGTTGATGAAACCATCGAACCTGTAACCTTCGATATCGAACCCCCTCCAATCGATAAAGAAGCCAACTGCCAGACAATCCTGGCTGAATATGAAGGAAGACTCAGCTACTGCTTCCGCAAGCTGATTGGTATGTTCCCCGAGGCAGCCTCAATGCCCGTCTTTGCCGTTCTCGGGACGGAACTGCTCTACCAATTCAGCGTCATATTCAGCTACTGGTACGTCAAGGAGGAAACCCTCAGGATCCATGGTTGGGACAAGTTGAAGGTCGAAGAGTCCAACCTGAAGGAATACTTCGACTACCAAAACATGGAGGTAGCTTACAACCAGAAGGTGGCTGTGCTACGACGACGTCTGGACAAGAGCATCCAAGAAGGGACAGACACCAGGGATCTGTGCAACAATCCTGGAGCTGTTCAGTTTCTTGACGAGATGCTAGCCAAAAATGCCTCCTGCATGGACGACGTCGACGCAGCTGATGAGGCGGCCAAGAGAGAAGAAGACAAGCTCAAGGCCTACCTCGCCAGCCGATCTGCCATGGTTGTCTCGGAGCCTGCTGCCCAGCCACAACCACAGCTTCTGCCCGGACCCTCCGATCAGCCAGCTCTCTTAACCGACGCCATCTGCGAGCTGATTTCGGAGAGGGTCAACCAGCTGAGGCAGGAGATGCTGTCCAAGATCCAGCTGAGCAAGGTGGAGGAAGCTGACAGGATGCAGCAGCTGATGGCAGAAAATGCCAGCTTGAAGAATCAGCTAGAACACCTCTCCTCTTCTCTGCAGCACAAGTTCGAAGACCTCTCCACTTCTTCCAGCTCGGAGGTCTCGGCTCTAAGGAAGGCCGTTCAGAGCCTCAGCTCGGATTTCAACGTGTTCAAGACCGTTGCTGAATCTGACCTCGCAAAGTCCCAGCAGACTCAGGACCAGGAGTGGATATCTCAGTTCGTCTCTTTCCGAGCTGAGTTCGTCTCCCTCCACAAAGAGGTCTCTGCGACCTTTGCAGCTGTGCAGCGAGCTGAGCAGGAGCGCCAAGACTTGGAGCTGGCCAAGAAGGTAGCTGAGAAGGATGCTGTTGACGAGCTGTTTTCCCGAGTTCAACAGGCTGAAGCCAAGTTGACCTCCCTGGATGGCACTATAGCCACCCTTTTGGATGATGCCAAAAAGGGGGAAGATAAGGAGCCAGCAGCTGGGGAAGACAAGGAACCAGCAGCTGTTGCTGGACGAGGGAAAGCTGTTCTCCAGCAAGCTGAAGGGGAAGGAGTGCCAGCTGAAGGAGCTGAAGCTGAAGGATCGCAGTCCGAACTGGAAGTCTCCCACGACCTCGTAGCCGAGCTTACGGCCGAGCTCGAAGCAGAACTTGACGGAGGAATATCTGTTGAAGACTGTATCGAAGCTGCCAAAGCTATGGGGGAGTCAAAGGAGAAGTACTTGAATCCCTCCTGGATCAAGAAGTTCGCTGCCGATCAGGCCAAGAAGGTGGCCAAGTTCGAGAAGGAGCTCGCTAAGGTAGAGAAGAACGTCGACAGGAATAAAGCCAGTCGGAGTGTGCGAAGAATCAACAAGCACCAGATGAAGGCTGAGGCTAGGAAATCGACGCGCCAACTGCAGAAGGATGCTCTGCTCCCGTCTCGGTATCCACATGTTGACAAGTGGATGAATGCTGAGTGGAACGATGACTGGGAGCAGTTCAAGCATGAGTTTGTCAATGACTTCTATTACAGGAATGTCTACTCGACTGAAGACCCAAGGCAAGCCTTCAAGGAAGCCCTGTGGGAACTCAGAACTGGAGACCCTGGAATGTTCAGTCAGTTCAAGCGAGCTATGCTGAATGCTCGGCTTGATCCCAACACCGTTCCAGTTCCGAAGATGTGCAGATACCGCCCTCCAATGATCAAAGGCACGAGCACGCCAAACAGAAATACGATCATGGCTGAGGCAAGGCAAGTCTGCAAGGAACACGGCGTCAACACTGGGATCGAGTCGGAAGTGAAGAAGGAGATCTTTAACCGTATCTTCAGCAAGTACGGTCAACAGTAATTTTGAGCTGTCAAAGTTTTTGAGCTGATGAAGTTTTTGGATGTTGTAGTTTTTGAAGCAACTGTTGTATCTTTATCTGCTTTGTGCTTAACCTTGTAACCTTCAGTTGTAACAAAAACTTCAAAGTATATAATACGATTCACCTTGATGAACAATTCCTCATTGTCCAAGCTCTGAATCAGAAAGTCTTTCAATATCATGTTATAACTGTTCTAACCCTTTGATGTTTTCTCTTATAGGCTGTCTAGAATTTCAGCTGAGATTGTAGATAAGTTAGTGAGTTTTAGATCAATAGTGGTTTCAAGTTGTAAGTGGTTTTGGCATCATCGAAATGGGGGAAATTGTTGGGAAATTTATTAGTATGAGTTTTGATGAATTCCAAAACTGACTGTCCCCAACCGAGTAGATGTTGCCAGAACCTAATGTTAGAAATTAGGCTCGTTGTTTGAGCAAAGTTAAGATTTTATCTTTACAGGTCTCCAGCTGAAGATGGCAACAAGGCGTCACTCAGACAGAACATCAGTTGCGAAGAAAGACAACTGAAAGTTCATATGTTCAGATGCAAACAAGGGGAAGTCTTCAGAACATCAGTTGTGAAGGAAACCAACTGAGCGTTCATCAGATGACAAACAGTAGAAAGGAAGAGAACATCAGATGAAAAGGAAAGTCATCTGAGGGTTCAAACCCAACTGAGTAAATACAAGGAAGACAACTGAGTGTTCAGTTTCAGAACCTCAGTTGTAGAACTCGAACAAGAAGATCAACTGCTTGAAGTTCAAAGTCAGCTGAGAGTCCAACAATTCAGAACATCAGCTGAAGACCACTCAGATGAAGATCAAGACTTTCAACCGACGAACCGAGGTTGACTGTCAGAAAGGTTAAGATTTGAATTTCAAAATGAAGTCACATGAGGGTTTGACCGTTCAGTCATTACCCCATCTGGCCCAACACAAGGCTGTCTCAGATGGAAAGCAGAAGAGCACAGATGTCATATCGAGAAAGTCTGCAGAGATGAGAGACAAGCCATCGCTATCAACCGATCAGAGATCAACTGCTCCTCCAACGGCTAGTTGATTCTCTCCGCCTATAAATAGAGGCATTCTCTCATTCGAGAGATATAGATACGCACATGAGACAGACTAAAGCAAGAGAGAAAAGTGCAATCACAAGAGAATCAAGCTAAAATCCTTTTCTAAGAACATCAGCAGCTGAGAGTTCAAGAGTGATAGAACATTAGTAGCTGAGGGTTCATAGAGTGAAAATCTGTCTTAGATCTTAGTTTGAGTGTTTATTCGTTCAAGCCTTAGATCCAGCTCTCATTCGTGATCGAGCTGTAGTTGGAAATCCCACCCTTTCTCACACCCTAAAAAGTGTGCTAGGACCTTACTCTTCCTGTAATTGAGTAGTCAGGTAGTCAAGTACCCGCAAACTTGACATAGGCTGTTTAGTGCCCGAAAACTAAACTGTAAGGTCGATAAGTACCCGCAAACTTATCCTTAGCGGTTGCTCAGCCCGCGTAAGCTGAGTGGTTCTGTCTAGAAGAACTTGGACTGAGGTGTGTGGATTCACATCTCCCCGTGGACGTAGGAGGATTATCTCCGAACCACGTTATATCCTGTGTGTCTGTGTTTGTTTTTATTCAGTTGCTTTTGCATATTTATCTGATCAATCTAACCGACATACAAACCGCATTTGCACATTTTCAACCGAGCTGTTTTGGTTCTTGACCAACCGAGCTGTTTTGCGTGAGTTGTTTTTTAACGAGTTTATTTTTCCACCACTTTCCGCACAGCCTCACTCTTCCAGCTGAGGTCGCTTACTCAGCTGTGAAATTCCAACTGAGTCATCTTTTACTCAGTTGAAGTGATTTTTCAGGTTTAAGTTTTTAAATCCTAACTGGTGTATTCCCCCCCCCCCCATACACCAGTAACTCGTTTCGGGACCATCACTTGAGCTCATCTTTGTTTCTTCTACTCGAGCAGGTCCCTTGAGTTGATTCTTGGGTAGCATCTATAACAAATCTTTACCACTTTGCAAAGTCACAGCATTGACTTGTCCTTGTTGACCTCCACTTGGACAGGGAGCCTTCCGCTCTTGTCATCTACAAGCTTTGACAAAGTTTGGTTTATGTGAGTTAACTGGGCTTGGAGGTTGTTCGATTGACCTCGACTTTCCAATTAAAAGTTCTCAAAATCCCTTCTAAGCCTCTGGTTCTCATTGGTAAACCTATCGATGGTCTCCTTCATGAACTCCGTCTTGACTGGTTCTCGACGGGGAGGAACATAGTTATGTTGCTGTTGAGGCTGCTGTGGAGGTGGAGGCACATATTGCTGTTGAACAGGCTGCTGTGATTGTTGGTGAGCAGGAGGCATTTGATAATTGTTGTTGCTATATCTCAGGTTCTCGTGCTGATTCTGCCTATAGCCGTAGTTGTTGCCATAGTTGCTGTTATTGCCATACTGGAACCTTTGTTGCCCACCACCTTGTTGGTTCTGCCCTATTGCCTTCACTTCCTCTCTTTCTTCCACAAACCAACTGGGACATTCCGAGGTGATATGGCATGTTGTCTGACACACCTCGCATTTCTTCACAGCTCTGTGAACTTCCTTGCCATCAACCTTCTTTTTCAAGTCCTCCATTTGACCACTCATCTTGGTCATGAAGTCTTTCATGGTGCTGACCAAGTTATCAGAATTTTCCTTGCTACCTTCATACCCCCCTCTTGGGATATTATCTTCATCTCGAGATTGATCAGCCACAGCAGCTATTTTCTTGAATACTTCAGCTGGAGATTAATCGACTATGGCTCTACCACAAGCTGCAATTATCCATTTCTTTTCAGACGCCCTTAATCCTTTTAAGAAATGCTCGATCAAATCAATGTCCTCGATTCGATGTTGAGGGCATCTTGCGATCAACTTCTTGAACTGCTCATAATATTCATACAACGATTCGCTTCCACCCATTTTGATCGAGGAAATAGCATTCCTTCCACTTTGTATTCAGCCAACGGGTATATACTTGTCAAGGAAAGCCTGCTGCAACTTCTTCCAGGTGTCAATGCTTCCCTCTGGCAAGGTGTAAAGCCACTCACGTGCTCCGTCAAGAAGTGAGAACGGGAACGTAAGTAACCATACATAGTCTGGAAATGTATCTTGGGCAACATCTCGTTCTCTGGCAGCATCTCGGGCAGGAGGGGTATTATTCCTTACAGTGTTGATCGCCATCTCAAAGTCTTGAAGATGGGTCTGAGGGTCTTCTCCAGGATGATCATTGAACTTGGGCAGTATTTGAATCAGCGAATGTTTGAGCTCCCAGTTGCCATTGATGGTGGGTAGCTGGATACTTGAAGGTTTGATCCCCTTATCGCCAGGGAACATAATCTGACGGATGATTTTCTCTTGCTGTCCTGCCATGGTTATTGATGTCTCTGATTCTGAACTGGATGTTGACTTCTCGCTGTTTGTACTCGCTGTTGAGCAAGAATCGTCTTTTTGCTCAATATCCTTATCTTCTGTCAAGCTCGGCAACTCTGAAGGTTCGTTGACACCTTCCTCCAGATCTTTCTTCTTCTTATGTTGTTCTGCTCGATTTCTCCTTGCTATCACCTCCGGGAAAGTTCCTGGATCTTGTGGATCTCCGTCACTCCATAGATGTGGCTTTGGCATAAACCGTGCTCAACTCAAGCTAGAAGAGCAAACTAGCTTAAAACTAGGTCCCCGGCAACGGCGCCAATTTGACGAAGCACTGTCGTTACACTCTTCGCACAAATAAATTTATAAACACCTCTTGCCCAACAAGGTAGAAGTTAATGGCAAGTGGAGTCGATCCCAAGGGACTTGGCATAGATTTGCTCTTTAATCGAACTCAACAAAAGGGGTTTTGACTGCAATGTATTTTGTAACTCAACAAGTAAAAATATCAAATAACAAAAGAGTTCGGATTGGGTTTCGAATCCATGATCTTAATTTCTCATCACTCGTTCATTGGTGCAAAGATATTCAATTAACCGATCTCATTACTTAGTTTAAGACAAAGATTAGTTTATACCCTAAGGGGGCGTTTACTAACTAGGATAGGATTGACTATTCTTATCCCATGATACATTTAATCCCACATGTGTAATTTCAAATATGAAGAATGATCATGTGTGATGAGATATCCTTGAATTAATCCTTAGAAGTAAATACTTGATTAGCCTATATTATTTTTATCTATCCAGCTTATCCTATTTAGTAAACACCCCATAAAGGTCACGAAATCACGATATAAACACACTTAGCCTATGTCTATCCAATTTTACAGATCTTGACCAGAAGGTAAGATCTCCTCTCTTGATCAGCAAAGTCACGAAGACACTTCAGTAACAATGCTACCCAACAGGCATTAGAATAGACAGACCCAAGAGGTAGGTCACTACCGACTGCTCTCCAACACTCTTTACCTTCTTGGGCACGAAAGACACTCTCGAGTTTAACCCCAATTCCTGTTAATAACTTAATATCAATATCTAAATGGTGATCAATCATACGTCAATATCAATTAAGTCTAGAATTAATCCTAAGTGTTTCGGGAACAAAATCAATTAACGAACTAACACAATTTGACCTCACGAGTTTTGAACGAGTAATTTATGATCACTTCATCTACATCAAATCTAAACAATAAATTTAGCTATCATAATATTAAACGAAAGCACAAAGTATATAAAGGAAATCATAACTGAAATTAAACTGGGAACGGGTTGCTGCCCAAAAAGCGTGAATCAGCAACCAGGGTCTTGGCGTTAAGCTAACAACTAAACTACTGCAGAAAATATAAAACGAATGTAAAAGTAAATTTCACGTAGGACTTGTTTCTTCCTCACTTCCTCTCAAACTTAAGAATGCAGAACTAGCTATGAACTTGAATAAGAACGACACACATTACATAATGGAGTCGGCCATATATATAGGCGAAGAGATTAGGGTTGAGATAGATTTCTTGTTGAAGGACTCTTCCCATGCATATCACATCCGCCGTCTCTCTCATCCATGCAGCCACGATTCTCTTTCCTTGCTTGGTAGATATCTTCTTTGATTAGGTACGGCTAGGATAAGGAAAGAAATATTCGATCCTTATCCTCTTCCTTGAAGGAAAAGAAATCTGCTACTGGTCCAACTCTCTTCTTGCCCTCGATGTCTTCATCCTGTTTTGCTTTCTGTGTTGTCCAAGATCCTGGCTCCTCCGGGTACTCTGTCTCTTGGCTTCAAGGATATGGGGAGGTACTTCCTAACTTGTAGAGCATGTAAAACGTTGTTGCCCAACTACAAGCCTCCAGCCCTATGCCCATTTGCATCGTATCGACATTTCAACATCTCAATAATAGATTTTCCACCGAATTTGCCCAACATCCCACCTGTTCTTCCCTGCACACCATTTCTCGACTTCGTGTCCTCCCAGACACACTTTGACTCGATAAAGACCAAAAACACAAGAAAAATACAAGAAAAGATGGACACAAATATGGGTTCATCATGGAGCCGCCTTCCCCTTTTGCCGATGCTCATATTGAATTGTCTATGAGCCATAAAAAATAAAAAATAAAAAATAAAAAACTCCTTCAAGTTCTAAAAAATCTGCCCTATACAAAATTCATCACAACTACTTTGAAACTTATAGTATCAATATGTTCTTCCATTCCTCAACATGAGCTTCATGTCTCAATGGATCCAACATGTATACAATCTCTTTATGTGGATAAATCACCATAAGAATCCATTGGTAACTAACAATATAGACATGTAATTAATTAAACTTTGACTACAATGCACAATCATTTTACTTAAATATAATTAGTTTTCACGTACCCTACATTACATGGAAAAAGAATAAGTTGATTAGGCAATGTACCAATCATCCTTTCGTGCATAATATTTGACTTTTCTTGTGGACCAACATTCAGATTGTGTGATATTTTGTATGGATTAACAAATCGAATTCTACGAAGAAGGTTTGCATTCTCACATTCCTTATACAAATGCCTACAAAATCTCACAACAAAATTGACTTCAAAATTATCAACATATATATACAGTTCAAACTTCACCAACAGAGACATATAAATAGCTGGTCAAGGTGAAGGAAATATGAGTAAATGCCAACTTTCTAAGTGGTAAGGAAACTTGCATATACCCGCCATAGTTTATTATATTTAGTTAAAGAGATATAAGGAGTGTTTTGCCCCTTCCTCATTACTCGGGTTATCAACTTATCATATGGTTTGTAATGCATCATATACAGTACTTAATCCAGAGTCTGAGGCCAACCTATCGCTTATGCCGCTGATTACGATCTCGTAACTGTTGGAAAATATATAAGCGTGTGTGATATCTGTACGAAAAATGAAAGACAGAAAGGAAATAAATCGATGCTAGAGTTAGACTCTATCTCCGTAAGACAATATTGTTCTGCTCTCGTGCACGCGGTCTACAGCAATTACCCCCAAGATACAACGATTCTGATGAACTTTGAGACGTTGCACGACGTGTCGCAGTTCCGGCGAACAACTCGATACTCGGGACGAGTATTCGATTCTAGACTCTACTATGTATGAGATGTATGTATGCAATCTCGTTGTTGTGTTCGAATGGTGTATTTCGTTTTCTTCAATGTCAAATTCTGTGGGCCTTATATAGGCGTGAAGTGCCCGTTCCGAACGGGTGCCTACGGTGCGGTTGGAGGCGTCAATCAATCATAGGACGCTACGTGTCACGGATGAAAGGGCGTTTCTCCTAGTGCCGCCATGTGTCGGATGGATTCAATCGGTTAGAACCGATTGCAACCGCCGAAACTGCACCGTGCGGTTGGCCTCACCGAACGCTCCATTATCCGTACAACCGCCGCTTAACCGCCTCTCCGTGCGCACATGCCACGTGTGTTCGAGTCCCTTAGCCAAAATAACTTTTTCTCCTCAATTGCTCCGATCGCGAAGTGCAAAGTGCGCCTCAAAGTGCCCATTGCGACAAGTGCACGTGCTCGTCACCGTCGCCGTCGGCGTCGGACTCGGATGCACCGTCCTCGTAAGAATCATGGTCAAGCACAAAAGGTGCCAACACTTGAGCCACTAAGGTGCACCATAGATAGCACAATTGGATATACTCCCTTATAGTATTGCTCCTTATATATAGCACAAAACATCCTTGAATTTTCGATGTGGGACAAACAACATAGAATACACACAATTCTAGTTTCAAGTAGCCATGTTTATGTATTAATTGTTCATTCATTCCTTAATGGAATTGAACAAATAAATACATTAAATCATAGTGCTCGAAACGTAGATTTCGTTTCTACCATTAGTTTCCACATACTCTTTATGGATTTAATGCTATAAGGTACCAAAATTCCACTAGTAACTTTTCACAAACTAGTTTTAGATCACAGGTGACATTGAACAAGTCCTCAGCATCATGGTGAAATTCGTGAAATATGCTCTTTTCACTAATCCCCAACTTAAGATCTGAACTATGGCAGAGTCGCAAAAATGAGTAAGGTTGAAGCTTAAGAGCAAAACATGATAGAGAAAGATGAAAAATATGAAAACAGACAAAATATGGAAGTAACACCTTTGAGAATTATCATGATAATCGACTTCATTTCTTGAACATTTGTTTTCCTGATCAGTTAGGAAAGAATAGAAGCCTTCTCTGATCTGTAACAGGAACCTCAAAATACAGTTAATTAATTATGATGCATATCAATTTAACCAACTAGAGTAACCTTGAGCCATTTATCTTCTTAATTTTGATTCCTAGCTATAAAAGTGAAAAAATAGGATCCATTGAGTTATGTAGGAGTTTTAATAGTCATTTGCAAGAGGTTTCTAATCCCCAAGGAACTGGATCAAAAACAATTTCGAGAAACCAAAAAGGAAGGCCTTGTTCATCTAGTATTTTTTTTTTTATTATTTTTTTTCAACCAAAACCTCCCAAAAAGAGGGCCAAATCTAGAAAGCTCGTCTCATTTTTTCACATCATTCCGCTCTTTAGTTACATAAGTTCGTGTTCACTCTCTTGAAAGGTATCAAAAGATAGCGATCCATCACCCGCTCCGTGATTAAAAAACCAATGGCAGAGGTAATTAATGAAGAGATACATAAAGTCCACTAAACTTATTCAGTAACTACAATTTTAGCGTAATAAACAATAGTAATGCGAAAGGAACAATAACCCCACTTCTCATAACTCACAGAAACATTTAAACAAACACATGGCATTCACAACTCCAAAATCAACTCCGATTATTGTCAATTTCTAAATCTTAATCAATTTCGTCTTCATATTTTAAGAATCACTTATTATTGTCAATTTCTAAATTTAATTCAAGTACTGTGACTTTATTGTTTAAAACAAAAGGATCAACAAAAAGAAAAGAATGCGAAATCTTATAAAACTATCCAATTCAAACTCGGTCGTATTGTTTGTATGAAAGCAACTAATTACCTGCTCCTGCTCCAAATCTTTCGAGGACAAAGCTGGCTTTCCAAAGTATAAATCCTCAGCCCATCATCTGCTAAACACAAAAATATAATAAATTAACTAATACCAGGCCTAAATTAATTTACAAAATAGCACACACCTAATTTGCTAATTGTGCAGTCTATCTATTTAGCAGCTACCCTGAGACTTTCAATAATCGTTGAGTTTATTTTAGAGATAGAGAGAGAGAGGGGCTAACCTTGCCTCTCGCACGGAAGAATTTCCAAGCAGCGGAGCCAAAAAGGGCAGTGCTGGTGTTGGGCGATGGAGAAAAGAAGGAGGAAGAGGCGGTGAAGGAGCGGCGGCGGACGACGATGATTTTCTGCCGGAGTGGTGGCAGACGGCGGCGATTTTCTGCCGGGAATGGTGGTGGTCAGCAAGGTGTGGGAGAGAGAGTGGTGGTGTTGGACGACACAGAAAAATAGGAGGAAGAGATACGGAGTAGGATAGGTGGCGGGCGGCGGTGATTTTCCGCCGGCGAGTGGTGGCAGGAGGCGGCGAGAGGGGGAGAGAGGTGGAGAAGAGAAATAGAAGAAGAGAGGAGGCGATTTCCATCTGTTAGGGATTTCAATTTTAGGAACTAGGAAATTAGGGATTACTTTTTTTTTAATTAAAAAATGGAAAAAGGAAAATAAAATAAAACGATACCGTTTTAATTTTTGCGTAGACGATGGGAATTTAATACTGCGTTGTCTATAACTGTCAAAAATAGGCGGTATTAGACGACAGGAAAGTACCGTAGTCTATTTTGTATTAGACGACGAGAAATATTAACCGTTGTCTATATCGCCTAGAAGACGCTTATAGACAACGGGGTTTACTACCCATTGTCTATTTGAGCGGTTATAGACGAATGGGACAACAAATACCGTCGTCTATATTGATATAGACAACACGAACGAAATTCCCGTTGTCTATTACATGTAGTCTATTTCCGTTTTTCTTGTAGTGAATTTTGGGCAGTTAAAAATGCACTTTCTAGGCACTTTTTTGGAGTTTTTTATTTATATTTTTTTGTTTTTTTTTTTGCTATTATATGTTGTATATACATATTATAAGATAATCTAAGAAAAAAAATTGAAAAAATTTCAAGTACTCCTTGTATTAAAAAATAAATGAATTATTAAGAATATTGTTGGAATTACAAGTTACACATTTGATACATTACAACTTCATACATTTGTTTTGAAATTACTTATACTTTCACAACACTTTTCTAAACTTCTAATACTTTATGTTACATTTGAAAAAAAAAGAACAAAAGAAAGGAATTGAGCTCAATTTTATAATTAAAATTGAGTTGCCTAGGTATCCTCATAGAGGAATCAAAGTCTACGTTGTTCGATTACCTTATTCATGTCGTCTAGTTCTCTTCCGTCTCGGAACGATCGATTTCAGTGAACTCTTCATTTTTGCTCTCGTCTACATCATTCCAATCATTTTCTTGAGCTCTAAGATCCGCCCTTGACCAATCATTGAGCAACATCGTAGCTTCGACGTTTCTTGGTTTCAAACGTGATCTTCTTTGATCTAACATGATGAGTCCACTAAGGCTAAAGGCTTGATCAACGGAGACGGTGGATGCGGGAACGGCAAATAACTCCTTCACTATTATAAAGAGTATTGGATACTCCGTTCTCTTGGATCACCACTTCATGACGTCGATTTGTGGAGCGCTATCTTCAACACCAAAAACAAAACGACAACCCAAATACATATCCAATTCATTATTATCTTGACCCTTAGGGAATTCATAGGATCTATCTTGGTACATGGTACTTAATTTTTGAACTAAGGGATCAAAGGAGTTCATCATATCAAGAGGTAAAAATGAAGAGGTTGGGATACTAGAAGATGGCATTTGATTTATGTCGAGATTACTATGAGTTGTCCTATATTCGCTAAAAAGAGATCTTAAGGTTCTTTCTAATTTATCTTTTATTTGTTGTACATTAGGAATATCAAAGAAAATACGTTCTCCTTCAATATATACAATTAAAAAGTCCATTTGCGTGAAAGCACCGTAATAAATATCTATCATTTGACAAACACCATCATATTTCCATTTAAGATCCAAATATTTAGCTACCAAGATAACATCCGGAATATATGTAAAATATTTTAGCCATTTTTGCACCATAAAATAAATCACGCCTTGCAAGTTTGATTTAGCAAAACAATTCTTAAAACTAAGATTAATATACATGCAATGTTCCAATACACGAACGGAAGTACAATAATAAACACCCGATAATTGAACACTGGCATTGTTAAAAACCTTCAACAAACCATATAAATCCATGCATTGCTCCCAATGAGAAGTTAACAAGGTTAATTTAGTAGTTGCAAATTCTTTTCTAAAAAAATCATATAAATGTTCTTTATACTCTATAGTACTATTAAGCATGTCGTAGGTCGAAATCCAACGATGTGATATGTCTCTAACAAAACTCCTATGTTGAAGAGTTTTTTGACAACAATATTTTTGCCATTTTTTGCCTAAATTTATCTTCTTATGCAACATTGCAACGACTTTTCTAATTGGTTCAATCGATTCATTAAAAATTTCAAGTACATCTTGAACACATAATTGGTTCAATCGATTCATTAAAAATTTCAAGTACATCTTGAACACATAATTTTAAAATATGACAAATACATCTACTATGAAAATATTTCTCTTGAAAAGTGGGACTACAAACGGCAATTAATTGGGAATACTAGCAGTATTGGCCAATGCATTATAAAAACCAACCGAAAAAACTTTATTGATAAATTGATATTCATTTAAAATGGTAATAATAATTAAAGCAATATTATTTGCCGTGTGTGGATCATCGAACTCCCTAAATGCAATCAAACGCTTTTGTAACGTCCATTTATCATCAACCCAATGACATGTAATTTTCATATAATTATTTTTATGATAACAATCCGTCCAAATATCCGCACAAATAGAAATTTTATGATCTAAACATATCAAATATTTCATTAACTCTTTTTTTTTTTTTTATCAAAAGCTTGTCTCCTAATAGTCCTAAGGATGTTACTTCTACTAATTTTTTTGGCGGGGGGACAATATGCATCTTTTATAGATGCTTCATACGTTATTCTATCGGCATAATTAAAAGGTTATTTTTCCATAGCACAATATCTAGTCATAACATCTTCGACATGCTTATGATCATACTTAAATAAGACATTAGAAGGCATACCTGTCAGTGAAGTTGTTGATCCACGAATTTGTGTTTGGCTTTGTGGAATTTCGTATTCCGTCGGATGGCAAGTCTCCATGTGTCGCCTTAGTGTTCCGTAGCCTTCTCCGTGCATCCATTTGTAGACATTGTTGCAATAGTTGCAATATGCGTTGTATTTTGGTCGATTGTCCGCGGCGGGATCGTTGTTTGAGCTTGTGGAATCCTCTTGGCAATTTCTTGAAGTGTTTGAGGAAGATATCCGAAACGAGAGTTCTACCACTTGGTGCTTGCACTTCTTCTTTGTCTCCGACGGCGTTAGATTGTTGTTGATATTGGCGGTTCAAAATCGCCTCTTGCCTATGAACTTCTTCATAAAATTCTTCATCTTCTTGTTGTTTTTGTAATACCCCGAATTTCTATACCTTTAGAGAGTGTTTTAAATTAACCGAGTGTAATGCCCCGTAAATTCCTTACGATCTTAAAATTTTAAAGTTAATTAAATAAATGGCTTTGCATGCCTAAGTTTACGATTTTGAATTCTAAGATTAACGGTCGAATCCGTTTCCGAAAATAAATTACGGAAGTCAGCTAGACGACTACTGTATTTAGGGTTAGCACGTACGAAAAATTTTTTAGTTCGTGAACTCAGAACGAAAAACCGTCTGATTTTTACATTCACGAAATCGCGATACGAACTCGCCCGAGAAAGTTCGTTTTTATGATTTTCCGGACGAAACTCGGACTGTGTCGTCCCGAGTTTTAGTCAAAATAAATTTTATAAATTTATTTTCCGATTAAGTTTCGTACGTTAAAATTTTCGGTCGAATCGGATCGCGACGATTTTGTGCCGAGCTACGTTTTTCGTCGTTCGATTTCCGTAACGTCGGATCGCGCCAGAAAAGCGAGTATTTTTCTTCTCCCTCCCCAATCCAACCGACCTCTCTCCCTCCCTTTAGTTAGATTTTTGTGTTTTATTAGTTAAATAAGGGACGCCTATTGTTTTTACTATTTACCTTTACACATGTTACCTCTTAATATGTTAGAACATTAGGTTATAATTTTGTCACAGCCCCAAATCCCGAGGGACGGCAGAAGCCGGGGTGCGACTGTGGTTGGATTAAAGAAGCGGGGAAGAAGGGGGCTAATTGACTAAACATACATGAAAAACATCAATAAACCATGAACAAGACTTGAATATAAAGAAAGAGTTAATCCCTAAGGATTACTCGACAAAAGTACATAAAGAAGCTAAGTTCATATTTACAGACTTAGACTACTGAGTATTGTTCAAAAAGTACATCTCAAAAAGAAATACAGAGTTCGGCAGCGGAAGGGTTCTAACTAAGCATCCTATCCTTTAACTCAACATCAACCATCGCTTCAACCTGCACATTTAGAAAACAATGCAGGGCTAAGTACAAACGTACTTAGTGGGCAGGATGCCGAAAACATAATCATAAATATAGATAAATATGGCATTTCATAAGCGTAGCACACGGAGTTTTATTGAAAGAATCCGTGTCTACTAAACATTTTCTGACTTTTTCTCATAAATCACTCGCGCGAGCATTTTCTGACTAATGTTACGTTCAATCTTGACCAATTCTAATTCACCGTGGCTGGTACCCCTCAACAGGATATCACATACACCACAGGTTACAAAGTGCACTAACTCTGGAAAGCACTTAGCAGCTAACTCAGAGCCGATCGTTAGTTAATCTAAATAGACTAACTCTAAATCTGGAAAACATGAATGTTAACTCAGATAGGTACAAGAGAACTCACATAAAACATAAAACAGTTCATGCCATAATATCACTTTGAAAACACAGATATCAAAGCGATAAAGAAAGATTTTCCGAGCATTGCTCGTTTTGTTTTGTATATAAAAGCCCACCTTGATTTACAGAACTTAAAGCAAAACTTCCAACTTCGGATCTTCTGTCCTTTCTCTACAGTTGACTTCCTCCTTCATCGTAAAATAAAATATACTTAAAAACGGGTTGTAAAAGATAATAGAAGCAAGTTTTAATTGTTTCATTCTTTAGGCATTTGCACGCTTACTAGATTCGTTTTACTTAAATGGGAAACGAGACTCGTACCAATCTCGTTTAGAACTCGGAAGATCTCATACTCGACTCTCGGGTCAGTAGAGAAGGTAGTCGATATCTTAACACAACTTTAAAGATTATAAGAAACTAAGTTGGAAAGAATCAACTTAGGCGATTTACGTTTTGGTTCATTTCACGACTTATGAAAAATCTCACTTAACTACTTCTTTAAAAAAAAGGATAAGAGATAAGATCTTGACTGGTTTTCATCACTCAAGGTCCTGTACTTGACTCTAGGGTCAGTAGAGAGATGTTTGTTAGATAAAACGGCTTAAACGATCAAAAGAAACTAAGTTGTGAACTAAACAACTTAGAAAACAAGAAACTGAATTTTCACTGCACAGTCCAGTAACTCTGGAGGCTGTCCAGAATAGAGGATTTGGAAACAGGGGATGAGCCCTATACCATTAGAAAGCTTAGGAAGTCTAGTTCGCACTCCAATTTACGGATCACAAATCCGATAAACGAGCTCGAAGTTATTACAGTTTCCGGCAAGGGTCGCAAAACTGCCGTGAAACCCTAATTGCTTGATAGGTTCGACGTATAACGTCTTAGGTTCGCTCTAAGCTCTCGTATTCAAATTTTTTAGAAACTGGACTCTCAAGGCAGTCATCACGTACTTCTTTACGTGACGTACTACTTCTCAAAACCCCCTCAAAAGCACGGCGTTCTAAACGTCGGTTTTCAACTAACAAGTACTAAACCAACAAAAATTTCAAAACGCGCTCTAGTTCTCGACTATAACTATAGCCTATATTAGATCAACTCGAAAGGTTATGACGTCAACTAGAAAGATGTTCTAAATTTCATCATAAACAATAATATTAGATTAGAATTCCCATCCGACTTCTCGATTATTAGTTACAACTAAATGTTCGTCTCTTATGCGATTTTCAAAAGTTGTCGGATTTTGTTCAAATTTTACGACGTTAAACTACGTCTAACGTGAATCATTTTCATGCATGCAAACATATCATAACATCATTATAACTCAACTTATAAAGTGATTTTTATCTCTTATGTTTCATTAAACATTTTTAGAAAATTCTCATTTAAATTCTATAATCAACTAACATTATTTGCAACTATATTCCATTAACAATTCATCACTTAACATCAATACATGAAAACCCCTAATCACTTAATAAATTTCTGTTTTTATACATATGTTAAGGGGATGATTTTCTTCCCCAATTAACTACATTTATTTACTAATCAATCTCTTATATCATCCATTAATCAATTGCAAATCAATTATCAATTAACATACAAAAATCCCTAAATTCACAATTCAAACCCTAATTAACTTTCACAAAAACATAGGGCTTTTGATTTCTTTTCATTCCAAACACTAATTAAACATCTACTAAGCATGAATCAATCATCAAATGAAGAAAATTAAAAATCCTACCATTTTCCCAAAAATTTTGGCATTTACATAGGTTTTAGGGTTCTTGGTTTTGATCAATTTTAAACCCTAATTAATCTATCTAACACATCCAATTTCATTATTCTAAGATCACAACATCTATTCCAAACCTCTAAAATTTTCGATCAAAAGGAAAAGAAAAGAAAAGAAAACCAATTGGATAGAATTAAAGAGGAGATCATTACCTTAAGAATTAACAAATGATGTAATAGGTTTTGTTGGATGAATGAGGACTTGTGTGGTTTCTTCTTCAAGAACTTCAAGTGTCTTCAATGGTAGATGGAAGGAATGAAGAAGATGAAGATGAAAATGGAGGAGTGGTGCTGCCGAGAGTGTGAGAGAGAGATGGAAAGATTGGTTTTGTTCAAGTGTTGTCATGATGAAAGGTTTGAAAGTGCATAAAGTGTAGATTTAGGTGTCATTTAATTAACAAGGTCAACATGCATGTCTTACACCAATTAAGGTGATGTTTCGGCTGCATGTAAGAATTTTAGAGGGTTACGGTTTTTTCCGGCACGATCCGACGTTACGGAAAAACGAACGACAAAAAACGTTGCTCGGTACAAAATCGTCGCGATTCGATTTGACTTAAAAATTCTAACGAATGAACTTAATTGGAAATTAAATTTACAAAATTTATTTTGACAAAAACTTGGGACGACAAGTCCGAGTTTCGTCCGGAAAAACATAAAAACGAACTTTCTCGGACGTGTTCGTATCGCAATTTCGTGATTGTAAAATTAGACGGTTTTCCGTTCCGAGTTCACGAACTAAATACAGTAGTCGTCTAGCTGACTTCTGTAATTTATTTTCAATAACGGATTCGACCGTTAGTTTTAGAATTCAAAAATTATAAACTTAGGCGTGCAAAGCCATTTATTTAATTAACTTTAAATTTCAAGAACGTAAGGAATTTACGGGGCATTATATCCTACCCCCCTTACGAAAAATTTCGACCCGAAATTTGCTTACCTTCTGCAAAAAGATGAGGATATTGCTCCTTCATCTTCTCCTCGAGTTCCCACGTGGCTTCTTCTTGCCCGTGATGGTTCCATAGCACTTTAACTATTGGTATCGATTTGGTTCTTAATTCTTGAACTAATCTATCCAAGATCGATATCGGCTTTTCTTCATAGCTTAGGTCAGATTCAAGAATTACGTCTTGCTGACTAATGACGTGCTTAGGATCGTAAACATATTTTCTCAAACTGAGAAACGTGAAAAACGTTATGAACGCTTCCTAGACTTGGCGGTAAGGCCAGTCTATACGCGACGGGTCCTATTCTCTCGAGGATTTCATAAGGTCCTATAAACCTGGGTCTTAACTTACCCTTTACTCCGAACCTAAGGATTCCCTTGGTCGGGGATATCTTATGAAAAACTTTATCTCCTATTTCAAACTCAAGGTTGGTTCGACGATCGTCGGCATATGACTTTTGTCGGCTCTGGGCCTCTTTCATTCGATCTCGAATCTGTCGAACTATCTCAATCATCTCATTGATTGCATCTGGGCCTAAGTTCTTTCTCTCACCTATTTCGTCCCAATAAAGCGGTGATCTACATTTTCTCCCATACAAAGCCTCAAACGGTGCCATTCCTATTGTGGCCTGATAGCTGTTGTTGTAGGCGAATTCGACTAAGTGTAGAATTTCTTCCCAATTCTGGCCTCGGTCTAAAACCACTGTTCTTAACATATCGACCAAAATCTGAATCGTTCTCTCTGACTGTCCATCTGTCTGTGGGTGAAAAGTTGTACTGAAATTAAGCTCTGTTCCCAACTCTTTCTGCATCGTAATCCAAAATCTCGAGGTAAATTTAGCATCTCTGTCTGATATTATGACCTTCGGTATTCCATGCAGACGTACAATCTCTCTGACATACAACTGAGCTAGTCTCTCTGATCCCTACGTAGTCTTAATCGGTAAGAAGTGAGCTGACTTCGTAAGTCTATCTATTATCACCCAAATCGCTGTGTTTCCTCTTCTCGACTTAGGCAAGCCTATGACAAAGTCCATAGCTATGCCTTCCCATTTCCAATCTGGGACATCCAACGGTTGTAGCAATCCATACGGTCGTCGGTGTAAAGCCTTAACTTGTTGACATGCTAGGCATCTTTCTATAAACGAGGCAACGTCTCGTTTCATTCTATTCCACCAAAAGTTTCTCCTCAAATCTTGGTACATTTTCGTACTTCCTGGATGTGCTGTGTAAGGCGTATCGTGAGCCTCACTCAAAATTTCGTTCTTCAATTCGCTGTCGTTGTCGGGAATACAAATCCTGCCTTCATAAAGTATTGCATTGTCTGGAGCCTCAGAATATCATTCCGGCTTATCTGTCCTTATCCTTACTCGTAACTTTTCCATTGACTCGTCTTTTCTCTGAGCACTAATGATCCTTTCTCTCAAATCTAGTGTAGCTTCTAATGCTGCTATTTGACTTGTTATCGTTGCTGGCGTGTCAAGCACTCTGATATCCATCTTTTCGAATTCTCGTATTAAAGTTTCTTCTTCTATGAAAAGACATCCTAATTTCGTGGGAGTCTTGCGACTCAATGCGTCTGCTACCACATTACCCTTCCCTGGATGGTAGTTAATTCCACAGTCATAATCTTTGACTAATTCGAGCCATCGTCTTTGTCTCATGTTTAGTTCTTTTTGCTCGAAAAAGTACTTCAGGCTCTTGTGATCGGTAAATATCTCAACTCTTACACCATAGAGATGGTGTCTCCAAATCTTTAGCGCATGCACTACGGCTGCAAGTTCTAAATCGTGGGTTGGGTACTCAACTTCGTGGGGTCGAAGTTGTCGTGAAGCATAAGCTATTACTCGTCCGTCTTGCATCAAGACACAACCTAATCCATTTTTCGATGCGTCAGTATAAACCACGTATTCTTTGTTTGCGTCTGGAAGTGCTAGTACTGGCGCTGTAGTTAACTTTTCCTTAAGAGTTTGGAAACTCTTCTCGCACTCCTCCGTCCACTTAAACTTGGTATCCTTCCTGAGTAGCTGCGTCATCGGGCGAGCAATTGTAGAAAATCCCTCGATAAACTTTCTGTAATAACCAGCTAATCCCATGAAACTTCTAATCTCATTCTGACTTGTTGGTGCCTTCCAGTTGCGCACTGCTTCTACTTTGACTGGATCCACCTTGATTCCTTCTGTCGATACTATGTGTCCAAGGAACATTACTTCCTTCAGCCAAAATTCGCATTTACTGAATTTGGCATAGAGTTTCTCAGCTCTTAGTGTTTCCAACACTATCCGTAGCCTCGTGCTCCGTCTCATTCTTAGAGTAAATAAGGATGTCATCGATGAATACTAGAACAAATTTGTCCAAGTAGAGGTGGAAGACTCTGTTCATAAGGTCCATGAATACGGCTGGAGCATTGGTCAAACCAAATGGCATCACTAAAAATTCATAGTGGCCATATCGAGTTCTAAAAGCGGTCTTAGGTACATCTTCAGGTTTGATCTTGAGCTGATGATACCCTAACCTCAAATCTATCTTGGAGAAGACTCATGCACCTTTAAGCTGATCGAACAGATCCTCGATCCTTAGAAAAGAATATTTGTTCTTGAGAGTAATCTTGTTCAGTTCTCGGTAATCGATGCACATTCTCATCTATCCGTCCTTTTTCCTAACAAAAAGTACGGGTGCTCCCCAAGGTGAAACGCTTGGCCTGATAAAACCAAGGTCTAGTAATTCCTGTAATTGGATTTTGAGCTCTTCCAGTTCCTTCGGTGCCATTCTGTAAGGGGCTTTAGACTTAGGAGCTGCTCCTGTTTCTAAATCGATCGTGAAGTCCACATGACGATCTGGTGGCAATCCTGGTAGTACTTCTGGAAAAACATCTTCGTATTCGTTCACGACTTTTACGTCCTGAATGGTCTTCTCGGCTCCTGGCTCTCCGACTAGGTACACAAGATAGGTTGTGGTACCTTTCTTTTTCATGAGTTTCGTGGCTTGAAGGGCTGATATGATTGGTACGCCTCTACCCATTGAAATTCCGTGGAATTCTGTGATACCCCGAGTTTTTATCCCTTTAAGAGAGCGTCTAATTAACCGAGTAAGCCCAAAGATGAGAATTTTAGGAGTAAAATTTTTCTTTTCTAATCGATGAGTTTTGAATAAAACGTTTACATTGCCTTGTGAATCTTGTGTGAATTTATCTGTTCTAATTATCTGAGATGATGATGATGTGATATGTTTGTTGAGTCGTTTATATGAAAATGAGTATGAGATTAAATTCCGGAAAAATCCCGAGAAGTTTGTTTAGTTAAGATAACATAACGTTAATCGCCGAGAAATATGTTTACGCCGATGAACCTCGAATAGAATTAAATTAGAACCTTCAAACTTAGAATTTCTTTTAAGATCACTGAGATAGGATAAGAACTTATCCAAGAATTGAGAAGAGAAATGAGGCATTAGTCTTGAAAAGGATTAATAAACGAATTAATAAGCCGATTAAATTCTTTTAAGAATTAAAGGACTAAAATGATCGAAGCCTTTAATCTTTTAATTTGAGACGTGAAATAGGATTGGGACGAGTTAGTGTCAAAAGTGAAACGAGAAGAGGTTAGACCCGTTAATAGAACAGAATGGAATTAATACGAATCGTTTTACCCGGAAAACCTTTACGACCGGATAATTAATACCCGTGACGACACGACGACGACACGTGTCATCCACCTCTCTCCCTCTCTCACCACCTCACAACCCCTCTCCCATCATCTCTCAATTTCCAAGACCAACAAGACATAGTGGTGTCTTGTACATGGTTTGCTTGAAGTATGCTTACAAGTTAACTTCAAATCACCTATCAAGTCTTGTTCTTTACAATTTCCAACAAAGTATACTTTTTCTCTTTATTGGATTTCAATTTTGTTCATCTAAGACAAGAGAGGAATGCAACAACTCATTCATAACATTCCATCTCTCTCTCTCCATCGAAAACTCTCTCTCACAAAACAAAAGAAAAACTCTCTCAAACCCTCTCAAACTCTCTCTACTCTCGGCACTCCCTCTCTACACACACACTTTGATTTTTCTTCACATGCAACCATGGATTCAAGCTTATCATCCATGGAAATGAAGTAAAGAACACCATCCTTCATCCATTCCATCCATATTTTCAAAGAAAGGTACAAATTTCCAAGTTCTTGAAGTTGAATTCAAGAATTTTCGAATACTTTTCTTTATTTTGATTCCTAAAACCTATGGATGATCAATCCTATATTCTTTCTTTTTCTTTGAGGATTCAAGAAGACATCCTTCTTCTTTTCAAGATCCAAGCTTTGAAGCTACCATTTCAATCCATTTCAATCCCAAGAGCCAAGAGAAGAATTTCCATTTATTTAAGTATGATTTCATTTGATTAGTTGTAAAATGTATGTCTATAAGTCCTAAAGGAAAGATCTATGCATGCATGTTATTTAATTTATGTTTAGGCAAACTTAGGATATGCATGTGCTAATCGAGTGAGAAGAATTCGTTAGGAGAATTGAGCGCTAGATGTTAATCGATGAATTAAGAGAAGAAAAAGAAACTAAAACCCTAAAAATTTAATAAATGCCGAAAATTAGAAGAAAAATAGGAAAAATATGAATTTTTGAGTTATTGTTATTTTGATGCTTGAATTGTTATTTTTATCATGTTAGTAATGAGATTATATGCATGAAAATTTAGAAACAAATTGCATAGAAATAGGCATAAGTGCCGTGTGTTTTTGAAGAAAATGGAGAAATTATTTTGTTGATTTTGTTGATGTATTGAGTGATGTTTTGATCAATGAGATGATTGTATGTTATGTTAGTATAATCATACATGTGTTTAAGTGAAGAAAATGAGATTGCATGTTAATTTTTGAAAGAAATTAAGTGTAGAAATAATAAAAATAATTGGATGTTTAAGTATTTCAATATATGTATGAATGATAGTTTGAATATGGAATAAAGATAGAAGTTTTGATAAAAGACTTAAAAATTGAAAAGCTTTTAATTAAATAAAAGATGTATGAAAAGATTTCTTAATTAAATACTTTGTATTAAAATTTAAAGACTTGAAATTTTACTAAAAATACAACAAAAAGATCTTTTATAATAAAGTGAGTTAATTCATAAAAGATAAAAAAATCATTAAGTAAGAAATAGCTTAAAGGTTTAAAACAAATAAAGAAGAAATTATTAAAGAAATAAACCAAAATAGAGAAAACCGAGTTAAGAAGAATTAATCAATAAGAAATAACAAGGAAGATAAATTGAATAAAGAAAAGATGCTAGACGAGTTAAGATAGATACTCGTATAAGTTGATCGAGAAAATGAGAATAAAATAAGATGTCTAATAATAAGTTGAAAGAAGATTAATTAAATAATTAATTGAGTACGTTATTTCCAATCAAGTGAAGAAAAGATAAACCGAGATAATAATTAAAGGAATAATATTCGAGTTAAGAAATGAGAATCAAGTTAGAATTTAACAAGAATTTATAAATTCAAAAGAGTTTATTAAGAGCTAAGAGAATTTTTGTTAAATAAATAAGAGTTATAAAATACCTTATAAGATAGCGGATGTAGAATAAAGCGTTGTCTATATAAATAAGAAAGATAGAATTAATAGTTTAAGCGTCTATAAAAGAAAATGCATAATCGAGTTAGATTTTAAGGTCCAAATGGAATGCATGTTAATGTGTCTTGAAGTATGTTTGATTTATATGGTTTCATTATATGTGTAAATATGTGTTTAAATGCATGATAATATTATAATGTGAAATATGATTGAATTTGTATGATAGATGATTGATTGTTAATTTGAGAAGGAACTAAAGTCTTTAAAAGAAAGCTCGAGTAATAAATTGTAATAATAAAGTTATTAATTAGAACGAGAAAAGTATACGATGTGAAGTAGTAGAGTTAACCTTTTCGAATAGAGTTAATGAAATAAAGACGAGAACGTAAGATCTTTTAGAAAAGTTAGAACGAAGAGAGCGACGACTCAAATAAAAGTCCGTCAGTTAAGTCCAACGCCTTTGAGTCCGTCTTTCATATATCTTATCTATCGATGTCGAACTATGAAGGATCGAGCCGGACGGATCGTTAAGCGAGGACAAATAGCCCTAGACCACCTAGCTAGTTCTTCGGAAGTCAGGTGGGCTTTTCTGAACCAAAACTATCGATGAAAATTAGTATGCTATTTGAATATTATGATATGTTTTTCAAATGTGATTGACTTGCCATTTTATTGAAGTTAGTATGTGTTATCATCAATTTGTATGAAGATGTGATTATCCTGTGAAAGCAGGAACCCACGTGTGGTATATGTTGAGGTGACTGTGAGCCTTGCTTCAGTTGGGCCGGTCACAGTGTTTGAGAAGGAGGCCTACTTCTCGGCACATGAAGTTATTTGTGATAGATGATACATGCTATTATATTATATGATATTTGACTGCGCAGACCGTTTTAAATAAAAATGTTTTGACATGCACAAGTAAAACCGTTTTCAAAACTGCTTATATACTTGTGATGTTTGGCAAGGCAAGTTCAATTAATATAGCTTTAAGAAGCATCTTTTTTCAAATGATTCGGCTTGTGTTCATTGAGTACGAAGTACTCAGCCCTGCGTGTGTTTCTAATCATACAGGTTGACTGGATGGCGATGGCGTGGATACTTGGTGGTGTGGTTTGGTTTTGTTGGTTAAGTTTGGTAGAATTTCGGACTGGCATTTGTACGTCTTCATACGTGCAAATGTTGGGAGTTGATGCTAATTTCCGCTGCAATCTTTTTGAGCTAATGTCTGTTGAAGTTAACACTTTTATACTCATGTTTTTGATTCCGAGCGTTGTGCTCGAAGACTTTGAATGCCTGTTGAATTCGTAACCCTTTAACTTGTAATTCCGAGCGATGGGCTCGTAACTTGACTTGTTGTTGAACATGATTTCCTTAGTTTGATGTACATATATTCGTATGTTTTCCTCTATTTGTTGGAATTCCTTTCCCATCAGTATGATTTACTTGTTTGAATTCCCATTCAAAGTGAAGTTGAGATGCTCGGTTATTATTCTTTATGCTTTTGAAAACCAAATTCGATTGCCTTATATTCCGCCTTTGATTTTCCCCCGAGCATGTTCCCTTTAATTGAGTTAGTTGTTAGTTGTTTAGGTTTGTTGTTGTTCGTAAGTCGCACCCCGAGAGTCGGGACGTGACAAATTCGGTCGGTTCTTTACCCGGCGGCTGAAAAGAAATTTTTCTCTCGTTGCAGAGAATCGTGGCGTAATTCTCTGACAACCAATCCATTCCTTGGATTATATCTACGTCCCACATTATCATAACATTTAGGTTGTTTGCTATAACCTTATGAGTTCCGATTTCTAGTTCTAGGTTAGAGCAAACATGCGTGGAAGTAGTGATCTCTCCTGAAGGTGTGGCTACTCTCATAGATTGTGCAGCTCTTACAGGTCTGATGTCTAAGTTATCGGCACATGAGCCAGCAATGAAAGAATGCGATGCGCCGGTATCAAACAGTATCTTAATGGGGGTGTTGTGGAGTTTTCCCATACCTGCTAGATTGCCTTTTCCTTTGCGCTGACCGCTTTGTTTGATAGCGCATGCCCTCGCATTCTGTTGCTGTTGTGCATGCTGCTGAAACTGTTGCTGGTTCATAGGCGGCTGCTGCGGCTGTGCTTGGATGGCTCGGAGGGGTACTGCTTGAAGCGGTTTAGGGCAGTCCTTTTTCATGTGCCCCTTCTGTCCACAGTTGAAACAGTTGGGGGTACCTATTTTGCAGACTCCAGGATGGGCTCGGTTGCACTTTGGACAGACAGGGATGGTAACCCTCCCTGGGTTATTCGCTCCCTGGTTAAAATTCCTTTGTTGCCCTTGCGGCTGGTTTAACTGATTATTGTCCTTCCACGGCAAGTTCTGCCTATTCCTTTGAATGAACAACCCCGATTGGTTATTTCCCTGCCATGGCCTCTTGCCACTGTTGTTGTTGTTGGCAGGTTGCTGATAGCCTCTTTTCTGTCCTCCCTGATTGTTGTAGCCTTGACTGTATCCTCCGCGACCTCCTCCGTTCCATTTTCTCTTCCCTTGGTAGTTGCTACTGTTGTTGTTGTAGTAGCCTCGATTCTGACTCTGCGCTGGTGCTGACGCAGTTGGTACAATCTTTTTCTCATCAGGCACGACGGCCTCCATTTCCAGTGCTCTTCCCAGTATGTCTGAATAACCTAGTCCTCCATGACTAGCCAAAGCGATTCCCAATTCATGACGTAAACCTCCCTGAAATTTCCTTGATAACTTCTCCTCAGTGTCGACCAATGTCGGCGCATACCTCATCAACTCGCAGAACTTGACGTCATATTCCGTCACAGTTAGCTTTCCCTGCTTCAAATTATAAAATTCGGCCTCTTTCTGTGCCCTATACGTTTTGGGAACGTATTTGTCAAAGAAAATCTCCCTTAAACTCTTCCCATGAAAAACGAGCCAGATGCTCAGCAGGTATCACCTTTTGTCTTGCCTCCCACCAGTAATCTACCAATCCCGTTAGCTGGAATGCGACACACATCATTCTCTCCTCATCAGTGCATCTGAGGAGTTTGAAAATTTTCTCGGTCGACCTCACCCATAGCTCAGCATCGCTAGGGCTTCCAGTTCCATTGAACATTGGAGGGTTCCTTTTGAGGAAAAGATCCTCAATATCTCTACGGGGCGGTGGTGAAGGTGGTGGTGATGGTGACGGGGGTGGAGATGGGGATGGAGTGATATTTTGCTCATATTCCTGTTCTTGGTTATTTTCTGGCTGACGTCCACCACGTCCTCTCGGCCTTCCAGGTCTTCGACCTCTCCTGTTGTTAACATTTCTCGGCGGCATTTTCTTTAGTCTAGGGAAGAATTGAAAATTCTCATTAGTTTCCTTTTGTTAAAAACACTTAGCACTTACTAGCTCGTCCTCAACTTAATCAAATTCATGGAACAACATATCAAACATAGCTTTGATATCATTTCATTAATCTTTTAACTTTCGGGTGAAACTCATTTCCTCGTTACACGAGTTCATTTATCATTCTAATTTTTAATTACTCAATTCATAAGAAATTTTACTTGATTAAAAACCCTCTTTACGGGTCATATATATATATACATCCAAAAAGAATATTACTTTTGCCTCTAACGAGGACTTATACAAAAAGGGTTAGACTACTATTAGTCTAAACTAGGCTGACTGCCTACTATTTACCGGGTGCACTAACAAATTGCACTCCGTATCTACTAGAGTACTAGAACGGAAACGATTCATAAAATTTCGTATCCGCTAGAGTACTACAAAAATTAACTAGTTACTGGTCCGACTCTATACAGGACAAAAAGCTACCACTACTACTGATATTTACCCATATCTATAAAGCACTACCTAACTAAACTGTAGAAGAATCCAAAACCTACCCCAAAGTCTGCAAAATCCTAACAACCCTCCACTGGGTCCTCCTCAGGGTCCTCCTCCTCCTCGGACTCCGAACCAAAAACCATCTCGAGTGCCTGGTCCACCCTCAGAGTAGAATCGTCGTCAAGTGTAAGCAGGGCGGGTGAAGGTGCCTCAGAAACAGTCTCCTCTAAGTCAGAGACCAAGTAGTCCTTACTGATCCTTCTTGCACGCTTCTTCAAAGGAAGAAGGTGCTCGGGAACTGAACCTGACTCGAAGTCCTCCCTAGAACGGACCCTGGACGGTCCTGCCTCCCTCTGCTTCTAGGCTACTCCCCACCTCATGCAGATCTCCTCGAGTGGCGTAAGTGGAGAAGGCAGCTCTAACATGGCGGCGAGCTCCGCGTCGATCTATCGGTAGTCTGGCCCCTCCTTGTACAGTCTCGTCTCCAACGGTCCCCTGACCCTAACTCAAACGTTTGGCACAAACGGTGAAGACAACCCCAACAGTGCGGCTGTCTCAGCGTCAACCTCTACAAAACCCGGGCCTGGGATCAACTCCTCAATCTGTTGTTCAACCGGTGGTAACTCTGGTGGAACTACCGTCTCCTCATCCTCCTCTGGCTGCTCTAACTCAGCCTCAGACTCCTCCTCCAGTACACCGTCTGGTGGCAACTCTAACAAATCTAAGAACTCCGGGTCTAAGTCAAGCTCCTCTAGCTCTGTCTCGGCTGGAAAGTGACTGTAGGGGATGTGTGGCTCTAAAGGAAGGGGAAGCATATACCTGCTCTCAAAGAAACGCCTGTGCACACACAGGGCGAATCCAGCGTAGTTGCCGGTTGGCTCCGTGTCGTCACCGAAAATCCCCAAGAAGTACCAAGCTGCCCGGTGCGCCCATCCGCGCCACTCGTCCGGTAAGTGCACAATCAAATCTAGTATCGCCTGACTCTCCCTGATCAGGTGTCTCACTGGGTAGTAGGCCGAAGAAAAATTACTAACAATCTGTCCCACATCCTCTTCTCCGTAGTCTACCTCAAACTCATAGTACTCATCCTGCAACATGTCAACTATGGTGCGCTCGCACGAGGCCAAAGGCTGGCTCTTCCGAGCCATAACACGAGTCCTAGCCATCCTACAAAAGTTTTAAGGTAACACGGATCAGTAACAGGTAGGAAAAGAAAATAACTTATCTTAATGAAAACATAAATTACAAAATGAATATCCCTTATTCAATTGTAACATCAACACTTAAGTCAACCACTTATTAAGACTTCTAGCAATTCAAGAAATTGCACTCAACAACAACATATATATATTTATACATTCATAAAAGATTTTATTTTTATTCTTTTCGTTTCACCATATTATTACTCATTTTAATTCTTCTATTTCTTTTATTTTTTTAACTCACTAACTCTTAACGACTTTCACTTATTAAAACAAAGTATATTTACTTCGTTCATGCTACTTATTCAAAAGTAACATCCATTCTCAAAAGAATTTATCGCTTACGATTCTTGATATTCGTACTAATTGTAGTCGTCGCTCAAGATGAAATTCTGGAATTTAATTCCATAAAAAGAAAAAGGAATATAACTTAAGAATAACTTCCTGGAAAACTAAGTTCCAGTTGTCGTCTCGTTCATATCTTTCTTAACTCGAAGTCGAAAGCTTCTCAAACGTCTAATCGCTCCCTTCTTTTACTAACACGATTTATTGAATTATTTTTATTCATTTTATTTCTTTTCCCTCGTAGGAAATTCTTAGACGACAAGTTCGACTTTGCCGAATCTTTATTCATATCACTAAGCGCACGTGACATTCTTCAGAGGAAGTCCTTCTCGCGTTAAGGATCTCCTTTCGAAATCATTTCAAAACAACGTTTCTTAAAAACGTCTAAGTTCTCGAAGAACCGGAAAGTTCTGAAGTTCCACGTCTACGTTCTCATTGAACAGGGAAAATTCCCTAAAATCTGACTATATTCTCGTATCCGCATAATTTTTCATAAAAAGGAAATCATTGCGCAAATATTTTCACATAAGATAGTACTTGTACTATCGCATAATCATGTAAGTATAAAAATTATACTTCTGTAAAATTCTCATTTTTAAAACACAACTCATTCTCGTCTTCAAATTTT
This sequence comes from Schizonepeta tenuifolia, assembly GCA_029490685.1. Classification (NCBI taxonomy): domain Eukaryota; kingdom Viridiplantae; phylum Streptophyta; class Magnoliopsida; order Lamiales; family Lamiaceae; genus Schizonepeta; species Schizonepeta tenuifolia. The sequence goes on along the minus strand of CM055955.1, from coordinate 50,491,649 downwards.
TATTGAATACTTGCTCATAAATTCCTTTATTTAAAAGAAATCTCATTATAAAATTCTTTCATTTTTTCTCGTTGAGTCGACGTAGCGGGCGGTTGAGTTGACTTCTACGTTCTCAATCTTAGCATCATAGTCTAACTCTTATCTCATACTTGGAAAGACAACTCTGATCCAGAGTATACACAAATACCATGTCTTATGAATTGAAAGAAGACTCGATATAGAGTACAAACGAATACTCTATATTATTTCTAGGAAAAAGACTTGTATACAAATTCCACTTTATAATATTACTTCAAAGAATGACTCGTACTTGAAAGAATGACTCACTCTAACTCATACTAAAAGATTGACTCAGAAGCAGAGCAGAAAACGAGCACGGCTCTGATACCACTCTGTCACAGCCCCAAATCCCGAGGGACGGCAGAAGCCGGGGTGCGACTGGGGTTGGATTAAAGAAGCGGGGAAGAAGGGGGCTAATTGACTAAACATACATGAAAAACATCAATAAACCATGAACAAGACTTGAATATAAAGAAAGAGTTAATCCCTAAGGATTACTCGACAAAAGTACAAAAAGAAGCTAAGTTCATATTTACAGACTTAGACTACTGAGTATTGTTCAAAAAGTACATCTCAAAAAGAAATACAGAGTTCGGCAGCAGAAGGGTTCTAACTAAGCATCCTATCCTTTAACTCAACATCAACCGTCGCCGCTCACCGTCGCTTCAACCTGCACATTTAGAAAACAATGCAGGGCTAAGTACAAACGTACTTAGTGGGCATGATGCCGAAAACATAATCATAAATATAGATAAATATGGCATTTCATAAGCGTAGCACACGGAGTTTTATTGAAAGAATCCGTGTCTACTAAACATTTTCTGACTTTTTCTCATAAATCACTCGCGCGAGCATTTTCTGACTAATGTTACGTTCAATCTTGACCAATTCTAATTCACCGTGGCTGGTACCCCTCAACAGGATATCACATACACCACAGGTTACAAAGTGCACTAACTCTGGAAAGCACTTAGCAGCTAACTCAGAGCCGATCGTTAGTTAATCTAAATAGACTAACTCTAAATCTGAAAAACATGAATGTTAACTCAGATAGGTACAAGAGAACTCACATAAAATATAAAACAGTTCATGCCATAATATCACTTTGAAAACACAGATATCAAAGCGATAAAGAAAGATTTTCTGAGCATTGCTCGTTTTGTTTTGTATATAAAAGCCCACCTTGATTTACAGAACTTAAAGCAAAACTTCCAACTTCGGATCTTCTGTCCTTTCTGTACAGTTGGCTTCCTCCTTCATCGTAAAATAAAATATACTTAAAAACGGGTTGTAAAAGATAATCGAAGCAAGTTTTAATTGTTTCATTCTTTAGGCATTTGCATGCTTACTAGATTCGTTTTACTTAAACGGGAAACGAGACTCGTACCAATCTCGTTTAGAACTAGGAAGATCTCATACTCGACTCTCGGGTCAGTAGAGAAGGTAGTCGATATCTTAACACTACTTTAAAGATTATAAGAAACTAAGTTGGAAAGAATCAACTTAGGCGATTTACGTTTTGGTTCATTTCACGACTTATGAAAAATCTCACTTAACTACTTCTTTAAAAAAAAGATAAGAGATAAGATCTCGACTGGTTTTCATCACTCAAGGTCCTGTACTTGACTCTAGGGTCAGAAGAGAGATGTTTGTTAGATAAAACGGCTTAAACGATCAAAAGAAACTAAGTTGTGAACTAAACAACTTAGAAAACAAGAAACTGAATTTTCACTGCACAGTCCAGTAACTCTGGAGGCTGTCCAGAATAGAGGATTTGGAAACAGGGGATGAGCCCTATACCATTAGAAAGCTTAGGAAGTCTAGTTCGCACTCCAATTTACGGATCACAAATCCGATAAACGAGCTCGAAGTTATTACAGTTTCCGGCAAGTTAACTACATTTATTTACTAATCAATCTCTTATATCATCCATTAATCAATTGCAAATCAATTATCAATTAACATACAAAAATCCCTAAATTCACAATTCAAACCCTAATTAACTTTCACAAAAACATAGGGCTTTTGATTCCTTTTCATTCCAAACATTAATTAAACATCTACTAAGCATGAATCAATCATCAAATGAAGAAAATTAAAAATCCTACCATTTTCCCAAAAATTTCGGCATTTACATAGGTTTTAGGGTTCTTGGTTTTGATCAATTTTAAACCCTAATTAATCTATCTAACACATCCAATTTCATTATTCTAAGATCACAACATCTATTCCAAACCTCTAAAATTTTCGATCAAAAGGAAAAGAAAAGAAAAGAAAACTAATTGGATAGAATTAAAGAGGAGATCATTACCTTAAGAATTAACAAATGATGTAATAGGTTTTGTTGGATGAATGAGGACTTAATGTGTGGTTTCTTCTTCAAGAACTTCAAGTGTTTTCAATGGTGGATGGAAGGAATGAAGAAGAAGAAGATGAAGATGAAAATGGAGGAGTGGTGCTGCCGAGAGTGTGAGAGAGAGAAGGAAAGATTGGTTTTGTTCAAGTGTTGTCATGATGAAAGGTTTGAAAGTGCATAAAGTGTAGATTTAGGTGTCATTTAATTAACAAGGTCAACATGCATGTCTTACACCAATTAAGGTGATGTGTCGGCTGCATGTAAGAATTTTAGAGGGTTACGGGTTTTTCTGGCACGATCCGACGTTACGGAAAAACGAACGACGAAAAACGTTGCTCGGTACAAAATCGTCGTGATTCGATTTGACTTAAAAATTCTAACGAATGAACTTAATTGGAAATTAAATTTACAAAATTTATTTTGACAAAAACTCGGGACGACAAGTCCGAGTTTCGTCCGGAAAAACATAAAAACGAACTTTCTCGGACGTGTTCGTATCGCAATTTCGTGATTGTAAAATTAGACGGTTTTCCGTTCGTAGTTCACGAACTAAAAACTTTTCGTAGGCGCTAACCCTAAATACAGTAGTCGTCTAGCTGACTTCTGTAATTTATTTTCAATAACGGATTCGACCGTTAGTTTTAGAATTCAAAAATTATAAACTTAGGCGTGCAAAGCCATTTATTTAATTAACTTTAAATTTTAAGAACGTAAGGAATTTATGGGGCATTATAAATTTAAATCCATATCTCTCCCTCCCACACTCAAATTTTCGGCAGCCATACCCCTTCACTCTCTCATCTTCATTTCATCATCTCCATTGAAGAAACCTTCAAGATCTAGAAGAAGAAATCACACATTAGCAAGATCTAGAAGAAGAAGAAACCTTCAAGATCTAGAAGAAGAAGACACCTTCAAGTCTTCATTTATCCATCCAAACCTAATACTTCTTTCACTAATTAGCAAGGTAATCCTCTCCTCTATACTTCTATCCATCCATCATCCTCTTCTTTTTATTTTTTCTTTGTGATCGAAAATTAGAGTATTGATTTAGATGATTCGATCTTGAATTAATGAAATTGGATGTGTTAGATAGGTTAATTAGGGTTTAGAATTGTTTGAAATTTAAGAACCCTAATCCTATGTCTATACCGAAAATTTAGGGATATTTGTAGGATTTTTGGATTTCTTCAATTGATGATAGATTCATGCTTAAGAGGTGCTTAATTGGTGATTAGAACAAAGAGGAATCGAAAGCCCCATGTTTTGTGAAAACCGATTTAGGGTTTGAGTATAGAATTAGGGATTTTTGCATGTTAGTGTTTAATTGGATTTCAATTGATTAATTGATGTTACAGTAGGTTGATTAATGAATAAATGGTGTTAATTGGAGAAGAAAATCACCCTCTTATCCTTTGTATAATTACCGAAAATTATTGGATAATTAGGGGTTTTCGTGTGTTGAATTTAATTGATGAATTGATGATGGAATATAGTTGCAAATGGTGTTAGTTGATAATAGGATTTAATTGAGAATTTTCTAAAAATATTTTATGTAATGTAAGAGACGAAGAACTCGTCGTAAGTTGAAATATAGTGTTGGTATGAAATGATTGTATGCATAAAAGTGATTCTCGTTAGATGTAGTTTAATGACGTAAAATTTGAACGGAATCCGACAACTTTGAAAATTTCATAAGAGACTAACAACTAGACGTAACTAATAACCGAGAAGTTGAATGAGAATTCTAATTTGATATTATTGTCTATGATGGACTTGAGAACAACTTTGTAGTTGATGTCATGAGCTTTCGAGCTAATATAATATGAGCTATAGTTATAGTCGAGAACTAGGACGCGAATTTCATAACTTGTTGGTTTAGTAATTGTTAGTTGAAAGCCGACGTTTAGAATGTCGTGCTATTGGACCAGTTTTGAGAAGGAGTTCATCATGTACGAGAATACGTGATGACTGCCTTGTGATTCCAGTTTCTAAAGAAATCGAATTCGAGAGCTTAGAACGAACCTAAGACGTTGTACGTCGAATCTATCGAGCAACTAGAGTTATCGCGGCAGTTTTGCGACCCTCGCCGGAAACTGTAATAACTTTTGGCTCGTTTATCGGATTTGCAATCCGTAAATTGGAGCATAAACTAGACATCCCAAACTTTCCAACGGTACAAGGCTCATCCCCTGTTTCCAGATCTCCTGTTCTGGGCAGCCTCCAGAGTCACTGTTTTGCGCAGTAAAAATTTCAGTTTCAATTCTCCTAAGTTGTTTTCGTTCACAACTTAGTTTCTTTCGATCGTTTAAGCCGTAATAACTAACGACTATCTTCCTACGGACCCTAGAGTCAAGTACAGGGCCTTGAGTGATAAAACCAGTCGAGATCTTATCTCTTATCCGTTCAAATAAAGAAGTAGTAAGCGAGAAATTTCATAAGTTGTTTAATGAACTAAAATGTAATTTTTCCTAAGTTGATTCTTTCCAACTTAGTTCCTCATGATCTTTTAAGTCGTATTAAGCTATTGACTACCCTCTCTACTGACCTAAGAGTCAAGTATGCGACCTTCCGAGTTCTAAACGGGATTTGAACGAGTCTCGTTCCCATTTAAGTAAAATGAATTTAGTAAGCGTGCAAATGCCTAAAGAATGAAACGACTAAAACTTATTTCGATTCTCTTTGATCGATTATCTTTTACGACTTGTTTTTAAGTATTATTATTTTACGATGAAGGAGGAAGCCAGCTGTAAAGAAAGGACGGAAGATCCGAAGATTGGAAGCTAGTGCTTTAGTCTGTATTACGAGGTGGACTTTTATATACAAATAAAACGAGCAATGCTCGGAAAATCTTTCTTTATCGCTTTGATATCTGTGTTTTCAAAGTGATATTATGGCATGAACTGTTTTATGTTTTATGTGAGTTCTCTTGTACCTATCTGAGTCAACATTCGTGTTTTCAAGATTTAGAGTTAATCTAACTAGGTTAACTAACGATCGGCTCTGAGTTAGCTGCTAAGTGCTTTCCAGAGTTAGTGCACTTTGTACCTGTGGTGTATGTGATACCCTGTTGAGGGGTACCAACCACGGTGAATGAGAATTGGTCAAGATTGAACGTAACATTAGTCAGATAATGCTCACGCGAGTGATTTATGAGAAAAAAAAATGTTTAGTAGACGCGGGCCCTTTTTAATAAAACCCCGACGTGCTATGATTATGAAATGTCATATTTATCTATACTTATGATTATGATTTCGACAACGTGCCCACTAAGTACGTTTATACTTAGCCCTACATTGTTTTCTAAATGTGCAGGTTGAAGCGAAGGGAGCGGCAACGGTTGATGTTGAGTTGAAAGATAGGATGCTTAGTTAGAACTCTTCCGTTGCAGAACTCTAAATCTTTTGAAATGTATCTTTTGAACAATACACTGTAGTTTAAGTCTGTAAATATGAACTTAGTTTCTACTGTGTACTTTTGTCGAGTAACCCGTAGCGATTTACTCTTTCTCATTTATATTCAAGTCTTGTTCATGGTTTATTGATGCCTTTCATGTATGATTAGTCAGTTAGCCCCTTCTTCCCCGCTTCTTTAATCCAACCCCAGTCGCACCCCGGCTTCTGCCGTCCCTCGAGATTTGGGGCTATGATACCGAGTAAGTTTAAATGACGAGATTTGAGGAATAAAAATTTTCTTTTCTAAATCAACAGAAATGAGTGAAACGATTGAAATGCCTTATGTGTTTTTGTGTGAAATTATCTGTTCTATTTCTTGAAATGATAATGTGACGTATATGTTTATATGATAATGAGTATGAGTTTAATTTTCAGAAGAACCCCGAAGAGTTTGTTTAATTGAAAAAGAATAATGTTGATCGCCTAGAAATTTCTATGCGCCGAAGAACTTAGAATAGAGTTGAATTAAAATCTTGGAACCTAGAATTTCTTCTAAGGTCATTGAGATAGGATAAGGCTTATCCGAGATAATTTGAGAAGGGTAACGAGGATTTAATCTTTAAAGGATTAATAAGCGGATTAATAAGCCGACTAATTTCTTTTAAGATTTAAAAGACTAGATGATCGGAATCGTTAATCTTTTTAATTGAAATGTAAATTAGGTTTGAGATGTTTTAGTGTTGGAAACGAGACGAGGAGAGATTAGACCTGTAATTGAATTAATACGGATCGTTTTATCCGAAAAACCTTTACGACCGGATAATTAATACCCGTAACGACACAACGAGGACAAGTGTCGTCATCTCTCTCCCTCTCACTGCCACCTCACACCATCTCTCTCCAATTTCCTATGCAACTAATCATGATTATTCCTACAAAATATTTAGTAAGTTGTGATGCTTAGATTGCATGCAAAACCATCCCATCAATCCTTTACCAAATCAATTTCCAATACAAACATCATTATGTTTATTCCATGTGTTGGAAAAATAAGAAAGCAAATGCATGCATCTACCTATCTCTCTCTCTTTCGAACTCTCTCTCTATGTATGAGGAAAATTTCATTCTATCTCACACTCTCTACACTCTCCATCCAACATCAAAGAAAAAAGAAAATTCTCTCCCTACTCTCTCTCCCTCTCTCGGCAATGCACACACACAACACACACACTTGAATTTCTTCAATTCAAGCCTTGAATTCAAGCTTCAATCTCAAGCAAATCAAGAGGAAATCATCACCATCATCTTAATCCTTCCAATCTCCTTGTGAAAGGTAATAATCCTTCAAGATCTTGAGTTGAAATCCAATGATCATCCCCATTTTTCTTCATTTTTGGCTCTTAAGCCCTAAAAAAATGGATGATTAATTTTGTGTTGTATTTTCCTTGAGGATTCAAGTCAAATTCTTTCAAGAGGAATCCAAGCTAAGAAGTTGAGCTCATTTTCCCCTTCAATTCGATCCCAAGAAGCCAAGGAGAAGAGATCCAATTTTTAAATTTCAAAGTATGATAATTCATTTGATTAATTGTATATATGTATATCTCTAAGCCCTAAAAGAAAGAAACATGCATGCATGGTATTTATTTTATGTTTAGGCAAACTTAGGTTGTTAATGTGAGATTTAAGTGAGAAGAAATCGATAGGAGAATCGAACACTAGGATTTAATCGGTGAATTAAGAGAAGAAAAAGAAATTAAATCCCTAAAAAAATGATGAATGCCGAAAATATTAGAGGAAAATAGGAAAATGTGAATTTCTTGAGTTATTGTTATTTTGATGCTTGATCTATGATTTTTATTATGTTGAGAATAGAATTATATGCATGAAAAATTGAGAAATAAATTGCCCCAAATTATGCATGAATGCCATGTGTTTTGGAAGAAAAAGAAGGAATTATTTGTTGATTTTGTTGATGATTTAAGTGATGTTTTGATCATGAAATAATTATATGAGATGTTAATGTAATCATATATGTTGTTAAGTATAAGAAAAACAAATTGCATGTGAAGTTATTAAAGAGAAGAATTTGTGATAATTTAAAAGATTTGATGATTTTGATATTATTGTGTATTAAAATGTTAGTTTGAATCCTAGATGGAAATAAGATCTTTTGTATCAAAAAGAGTGAAGTTTAAAAGCTATTAAAAAGTTAAGAATTGAAGAATGCATAAAAAGATATATCTAGTAAGTGTTCTTATATTAAAACTTGAAGATTTAGATTTTTATTAAATTAAATCAAAAAGAAATTTTGTAATTAAAACTTAATAAGATAAACTAGTTTTATAAAAACTAAAATAAAAGAAGATTGTTAAATAAGAATTGGTCTTAAGTTAAGAACAAGAAAAAAAGGGAATTTATTAAGTAAATAAACAAGAATCGAGAAAATCGAGTTAAAAAGAATTAATTAATAAGGAAATAAAAAGAAGTTTTAATCGAGTCAAGAAAAGATGTTAGACGAGTTAAGTTTAAATACTCGTATAGTTAATCAAGAAAATAATAGAATGAGATGTCAAGCAATGTTGTTGAAAGAAATTAATTAAAGTTAATTAAGTAAATTATTATTTTTTTTAAACCTTGTGGATTAAAAATAAATCGAGAAGAAATGTCGAGATAATAATTAGAAAAATAATAGTGGAATTAAGAAATGAGAATTGAGTTAGAAATAGAAAGGAAATTCCTATTTCATAAGAGTTTAATAGAAATCAAAAAGAATTTTTATTAGTTCAGTAAAGATTTATAACATGTTTTCATAAAATAACGGATTTGGAAAAGCGTTGTTTATGAGCCGAGAAAAGACAAATTATATCATTTGAGTTTTTATGAAAAGAAATGCATAATTGAATTAAGTTCTAAAGTATAATTGAATAAATGTTAATGTGTCTTGAAATATGTTTGATTTATTTGAATTTGTTATGTAATTGAATAAATGTTTGAATGTATGATATTAATTGTGACGTGAAGAATTACTAAGTTGTTTATATATAAAATGATTGAGCTATTCATTTGTTAAATCGAGAATTAATTTAGTTTTTAAAAGAAAGCTCGAGTAATGGAATGTAGATAGATGACGTTTCATAATTAAAGCGTGAAGTGCTAAGACGTTGGTTAGTAGCATTAACCAACCATCAAGTAGAGTTAATGGTTTAAAGACGAAAATGCGAGATCTTTTAGAAAAGATAAAGCGAAGAGAGAAACGACTCAAGAGGAAGTTCTTCAGTTAAATCCAACGCCTTTTTATCCGTCTTTGCGTATCTTATTTCTCTTTATCGATGTTGGTCTATGTCACAGCCCCAAATCCCGAGGGACGGCAGAAGCTGGGATGCGACTGGGGTTGGATTAAAGAAGCGGGGAAGAAGGGGGCTAATTGACTAAACATACTTGATAAACATCGATAAACCATGAACAAGACTTGAGTATAAATAAGAAAGACTTAATCCCTAAGGATTACTCGACAAAAGTACAAAAAGAAGCTAAGTTCATATTTACAGACTTAGACTACAGAGAATTGTTCAAAAAGTACATCTCAAAAAGAAATTCAGAGTTTGGCGGCGGAAGGGTTCTAACTAAGCATCCTATCCTTTAACTCAACATCAACCGTCGCCGCTCACCGTCGCTTCAACCTGCACATTTAGAAGACAATGCAGGGCTAAGTACAAACGTACTTACTGGGCACGATGCCGAAATCATAATCGTAAATATAGATAAATATGGCATTTCATAAGCGTAGCACATCGGAGTTTTATTGAAAGAATCTGTGTCTACTAAACATTTTCTGACTTTTTCTCATAAATCACTCGCGCGAGCATTTTCTGACTAATGTTACGTTCAATCTTGACCAATTCTAATTCACCGTGGCTGGTACCCCTCAACAGGATATCACATACACCACAGGTTACAAAGTGCACTAACTCTGGAAAGCACTTAGCAGCTAACTCAGAGCCGATCGTTAGTTAATCTAATTAGACTAACTCTAAATTTGGAAAACATGAATGTTAACTCAGATAGGTACCAGAGAACTCACATAAAACATAAAACAGTTCATGCCATAATATCACTTTGAAAACACAGATATCAAAGCGATAAAGAAAGATTTTCCGAGCATTGCTCGTTTTATTTTGTATATAAAAGCCCACCTTGATTTACAGAACTTAAAGCAAAAGCTTCCAACATTGGATCTTCCGTCCTTTCTCTACAGTTGGCTTCCTCCTTCATCGTAAAATAAACATACTTAAAAACGGGTCGTAAAAGATAATCGATTAAAGAGAATCGAAGAGGTTTTAGTTGTTTCATTCTTTTGGCATTTGCACGCTTACTAGATTCGTTTTAATTAAACGGGAAATGAAACTCGTACCAAACTCGTTTAGAACTCAGAAGATCTCATACTCGACTCTCGGGTCAGTAGAGAAGGTAGTCGATATCTTAATACGACTTTAAAGATTAAAAGAAACTAAGTTGGAAAGAATCAACTTAGGCGATTTACGTTCTAGTTCATTAAACGATTTATGAAATTTCTCGTTTATTACTTCTTTAAAGAAAGGATAAGAGATAAGATCTCGACTGGTTTTCATCACTCAAGGTCCTATACTTGACTCTAGGGTCAGTAGGGAGATGTTCGTTAGATAAAAAACGGTTTAAACGATCGAAAGAAACTAAGTTGCGAACTAAACAACTTAGAAACAAGAAACTGAATTTTCACTGCACAGTCCAGTAACTCTGGAGGCTGTCCAGAACAGAGGATTTGGAAAAAGGGGGTGAGCCCTGTACCACTGGAAAGATTGGGATGTCTAGTTCGCGCTCCAATTTACGGATCACAAATCCGATAAACGAGCTGGAAGTTATTACAGTTTCCGGCGAGGGTCGCAAAACTGCCGTGAAAACCCTAATTGCTTGATAGGTTCGACGTATAACATTTTAGGTTCGTTCTAAGCTCTCGTATTTGATTTTTTTTTAGAAACTGGACTCTCGAGGAAGTCATCACGTACTTCCATACGTGACAAACTCCTTCTCAAAACTCGCTCAAAAGCACGACGTTCTAACGTCGGATTTCAACTAACAATTACTAAACCAACAAAAATTCAAAACGCGTTCTAGTTCTCGACTATAACTATAGCCCATATTATATCAACTCGAAAGCTTATGACGTCAACTAGAAAGTTGTTCTAAATTCCATCATAAACAATAATATCAAATTAGAATTTTCATCCGACTTCTCGATTATTAGTTACGACTAAATGTTCGTCTCTTACGCGATTTTTCAAAGTTGTCGGATTTCTTTCAAATTTTACGACGTTAAACTACGTCTAACGTGAATCACTTTCATGCATGCAAACATATCATAACATCATTATAACTCAACTTATAAGGTGATCTTTATCTCTTATGTTTCATTAAACAACTTTAGAAAATTCTCAATTAAATTCTATAATCAACTAACATGATTTGCAATATAATTTAACCAACAATTCATCACTTATATCAAACATGTGGAAACCCCTAATTACTCTATAAATTTCTGTTTTTATAAAGATGTTAAGGGGGTGATTTTCTTCTCCAATTAACTACATTTATTTACTAATCAACCTCTTATATCATCAATTAATCAATTGCAAAACAATTATCAACTAACATACAAAAAACCCTAAATTCATAATTCAAACCTTAATTGAATTTCTCAAAAACATAGGGCTTTCGATTCCTCTTCATTCTAATTACTAATTAAACATCTACTAAGCATAAATCCATCATTAATTAAAGAAATCCAAAAATCCTATTATGAACCCTAAAAATTCGGTAATACTAAGGGAATTAGGGTTTTTAGTTTTGTTCCATTTTAATCCCTAATTATCCTATCCAATATATCTAATTTCATTATTCCAAGATTAAAACATCTAAATCATAGCTCAAATTTTCGATCACAAAAAGAAAATTAAGAGATGAGAAATCTAATTGGATAGGAGTATGGAGGAGGTGATTACCTTGATAAATAATGAAGAGGGAATTAAGTTCTAATGGAAGGATTGAGACTTGTGTAATTTCTTCTTGTTCTTGGAGCTTGTCTTCAATGGAGGATGGAAGAAAATGAGGAAGATGAAGATGGAGAGAGTGCAGCCGAGAGAGAGAGAGAGAGATGGAAAGAAATGGTTTTGTTCAAGTGTTAAAAACACTTGATATGATGAAATGGTTGAAAATAAGAAAAGTGAAGACAAGGTGTCATTTAATTAGACAATAACATGCATGTTCCCCACTAATAAGGAGATGTCGGCTGCATGTAAATTTTAGGAGGGTTACGGGTTTTTCCGGCGCGATCCGACGTTACGGGAATTGAACGACGAAAAACGTTGCTCGATACAAAATCGTCGCGATTCGATTTGACCTAAAATTCTAACGTATGAACTTAATTGGAAAATAAATTTACAAAAAAATATTTTGACAAAAACTCGGGACGACACAGTCCGAGTTTCGTCCGGAAAAACATAAAAACGAACTTTCTCGGGCGTGCTCGTATCGCGATTTCGTAAACGTAAAAATTAGACGGTTTTCCGTTCTAAGTTTACGAACTAAGAACTTTTCGTACGCGCTAACCCTAAATACAGTAGTCGTCTAGCTGACTTCTGTAATTTATTTTCAATAACGGATTCGACCGTTAGTCTTAGAATTCAAAATTGTAAACTTAGGCGTGGAAAGCCATTTATTTAATTAACTTTAAAATTTTTAAGAACGTAAGGAATTTACGGGGCATTACATCCTACCCCCCTTACGAAAAATTTCGTCCCGAAATTTGCATACCTTCTGCAAAAAGATGAGGGTATCGCTCCTTCATCTTCTCCTCGAGTTCCCACGTGGCTTCTTCTTGCCCGTGATGGTTCCATAGCACTTTAACTATTGGTATCAATTTGGTTCTTAATTCTTGGACTTTTCTATCCAAAATCGATATCGGCTTTTCTTCATAACTTAGGTCAGATTCAAGAACTACGTCTTGCTGACTAATGACGTGCTTAGAATCATAAACATATTTTCTCAACTGAGAAACGTGAAAAATGTTATGAACGCTTCCCAGACTTGGCGGTAAGGCCAATCTATACGCGACTGGTCCTATTCTCTCGAGGATTTCATAAGGTCCTATAAACCTGGGTCTTAACTTACCCTTAACTCCGAACCTAAGGATTCCTTTGGTCGGGGATATCTTAAGAAAAACTTTATCTCCTGTTTCAAACTCAAGGTTGGTTCGACGATCGTTGGCATACGACTTCTGTCGGCTCTGGGCCTCTTTCATTCTATCTCGAATCTGTCGAACTATCTCAATCATCTCATTGATTGCATCTGGGCCTAAGTTCTTTCTCTCGCCTACGTCGTCCCAATAAAGTGGCAATCTACATTTTCTCCCATACAAAGCCTCAAACGGCGTCATTCCTATCGTGGCCTGATAGCTGTTGTTGTAGGCGAATTCGACTAAGTGTAGAATTTCTTCCCAATTCGTGCCTCGGTCCAAAACCACTGTTCTTAACATATCGACCAAAATCTGAATCGTTCTCTCTGACTGTCCATCTGTCTGTGGGTGAAAAGCTGTACTGAAATTAAGCTCTGTTCCCAACTCTTTCTGCATCGTAATCCAAAATCTCGAGATAAACTTAGCATCTCTGTCTGATATTATGACCTTCGGTATTCCATACAGACGTACAATCTCTCTGACATACAACTGAGCTAGTCTCTCTGATCCATATGTAGTCTTAATCGGTAAGAAGTGAGCTGACTTCGTAAGTCTATCTATTATCACCCAATAAGGAAAGAGATCTAAAAGATCTTTTTCCTAAAATTATCACTTAATATCTTATCTTACCTTTTTTTCGACGAATATTCACTTTCTATTCTATTGGCAAGTCAACCTTTTTATGCAAATTATAATTTGAATAAGATATATGTTTATGGCGTGTGATTAAATAAATAAAGAAGAGAAAGGATTCTCCTTTATTTTATTTTTAAATATATAATATTTAAAAATAAAAAATTGCATGAACTTAGACCAATAAAATAATATTTTTCTATGCAATAATTCGCGCTAATCAATTTCATTTTCCCATTTATATTCTATTCCGTTGGCATAATGATAAACAAAACGGAAGGCAAAAAAGAATTTTCAAAAAAGGAGTGTTTCCTCTTCTTGATTTAGGCAAGCCTGTGACAAAGTCCATAGCTATGCCTTCCCATTTCCAATCTGGGACGTCCAATGGTTGTAGCAATCCATACGGTCGTCGGTGTAAAGCCTTAACTTGTTGACATGCTAGGCATCTTTCTATAAACGAGGCAACGTCTCGTTTCATTCTGTTCCACCAAAAGTTTCTTCTCAAATCCTGGTACATTTTCGTACTTCCTGGATGTGTTGTGTAAGGCGTATCGTGAGCCTCACTCAAGATTTCGTTCTTCAATTCGTTGTCGTTGTCGGGAATACAAATCCTGCCTTCATAAAGTATTGCATTGTCTGGAGCTTCAGAATATCCTTCCGGCTTATCCGTTCTTATCCTTACTCGTAACTTTTCCATTGACTCATCTTTTCTTTGAGCACTGATGATCCTTTCTCTCAAATCTGGTGTAGCTCCTAATGCTGCTATTTGACTTGTTATCGTTGCTGGCGTGTCAAGCACTCTGATATCCATCTTCTCGAATTCTCGTACTAAAGTTTCTTCTTCTATGAAAAGACATCCTAACTTCGTTGGGGCCTTGCGACTCAATGCGTCTGCTACCACATTAGCCTTTCCTGGATGGTAGTTAATTCCACAGTCATAATCTTTGACTAATTCGAGCCATCTTCTTTGTCTCATGTTCAGTTCTTTTTGCTCGAAAAAGTACTTCAGGCTCTTGTGATCAGTGAATATCTCAACTCTTACACCATAGAGATGGTGTCTCCAAATCTTTAGCGCATGCACTACGGCTGCAAGTTCTAAATCGTGGGTTGGGTACTCAACTTCGTGAGGTCGAAGTTGTCGTAAAGCATTAGCTATCACTCGTCCGTCTTGCATCAAGACACAACCTAATCCATTTTTCGATGCGTCAGTATAAACCACATATTCCCTGTTTGTGTCTGGAAGTGCTAGTACTGGCGCTGTAGTTAACTTTTCCTTAAGAGTTTGGAAACTCTTCTCGCACTCATCCGTCCACTTAAACTTGGTATCCTTCCTGAGTAGCTGCGTCATCGGGCGAGCGATTGTAGAAAATCCCTTGATAAACCTTCTGTAATAACCAGCTAATCCCAAGAAACTTCTGATCTCATTCTGACTTGTTGGTGCCTTCCAGTTGTGCACTGCTTCTACTTTGGCTGGATCCACCTTGATTCCTTCTGTCGATACTATGTGTCCAAGGAACATTACTTCCTTCAGCCAAAATTCGCATTTACTGAACTTGGCGTAGAGTTTCTCAGCTCTTAGTGTTTCCAACACTATCCGTAGATGTTCCTCGTGCTCCGTCTCATTCTTAGAGTAAATAAGGATGTCGTCGATGAATACTAGAACAAATTTGTCCAAGTAGGGGTGGAAGACTCTGTTCATAAGGTCCATGAATACGGCTGGAGCGTTGGTCAAACCAAATGGCATCACTAAAAATTTGTAATGGCCATATCGAGTTCTAAAAGTGGTCTTCGGTACATCCTCAGGTTTGATCTTGAGCTGATGATACCCTGACCTCAAATCTATCTTAGAGAAGACTCCTGCACCCTTAAGCTGATCGAACAGATCCTCGATCCTTGGCAAAGGATATTTGTTCTTGAGAGTGATCTTGTTCAGTTCTCGGTAATCGATGCACATTCTCATCGATCCGTCCTTTTTCCTAACGAAAAGCACGGGTGCTCCCCAAGGTGAGACGCTTGGCCTGATAAAACCAAGGTCTAGTAATTCTTGTAATTGGATTTTGAGCTCTTCTAGTTCCTTCGGTGCCATTCTGTAAGGGGCTTTAGACTTAGGAGCTGCTCCTGGTTCTAAATCGATCGTGAAGTCCACATGATGATCTGGTGGCAATCCTGGTAGTACTTCTGGAAAAACATTTTCATATTCGTTCACGACTTTTACGTCCTGAATGGTCTTCTCGGCTCCTGGTTCTCCAACTAGGTACACAAGATAGGCTGTAGTACCTTTCTTCTTCATGATTTTCGTGGCCTGAAGGGCTGATATGATTGGTACGCTTCTACCCATTGAAATTCCAAGGAATTCGGTCGGTTCTTTACCCGGCGGCTGAAAAGAAAATTTTCTCTCGTTGCAGAGAATCGTAGCGTAATTCTCTGACAACCAATCCATTCCTAGGATTATATCTACGTCCCACATTATCATAACATTTAGGTTGTTCGCTATAACCTTATGAGTTCCGATTTCTAGTTCTAGGTTAGAGCAAACATGCGTAGAAGTAGTGATCTCTCCTGAAGGTGTGGCTACTCTCATAGATTGTGCAGCTCTTATAGGTCTGATGTCTAAGTTATCGGCACATGAGCCAGCAATGAAAGAATGCGATGCGCCAGTATCAAACAGTATCTTAATGGGGATGTTGTGGAGTTTTCCCATACCTGCTAGATTGTCTTTTCCTTTGCGCTGATCGCTTTGTTTGATAGCGCATGCCCTCGCATTCTGTTGCTGCTGTGCATGCTGCTGAAACTGCTGCTGGTTCATAGGCGGCTGCTGCGGCTGTGCTTGGATGGCTCGGAGGGGTACTGCTTGAAGCGGTTTAGGGCAGTCCTTTTTCATGTGCCCCTTCTGTCCAAAGTTGAAACAGTTGGGGGTACCTATTTGGCAGACTCCAGGATGGGCTCGATTGCACTTCGGACAAACAGGGATGGTAACCCTTCCTGGGTTATTCGCTCCCTGGTTAAAATTCCTCTGTTGCCCTTGCGGCTGGTTCAGCTGATTATTGCCCTTCCACGGCGAGTTCTGTCTGTTCCCTTGAATGAACAACCCCGATTGGTTGTTTCCCTGCCACGGCCTCTTACCATTGTTGTTGTTGTTGGCAGGCTGTTGATAGCCCCTTTTCTTTCCTCCCTGATTGTTGTAGCCCTGACTGTATCCTCCGCTACCTCCTCCGTTCCATTTTCTCTTCCCCTGGTAATTGGTACTGTTGTTGTTGTAGTAGCCTCGATTCTGACTCTGCGCTGGTGCTGACGTAGTTGGTACAATATTTTTCTCATCAGGCACAATGGCCTCCATTTCCAGTGCTCTTCCCAGTATGTCTGAATAACCTAGTCCTCCATGACTAGCCAAAGCGATTCCCAATTCATGACGTAAACCTCCCTGAAATTTCTTTGATAACTTCTCCTCAGTGTCGACCAATGTCGGTGCATACCTCATCAACTCGCAGAACTTGACGTCATATTCCGTCACAGTCAGCTTTCCCTGCTTCAGATTATAAAATTCGGCCTCTTTCTGTGCCCTATACGTCTTGGGGACGTACTTATCAAATAAAATCTCCTTAAATTCTTCCCACGAAAAACAAGCCAGATGCTCAGCAGGTATCACCTTCTGTCTTGCCTCCCACCAGTAATCTGCCGATCTCGTCAATTGGAATGCGACACACAGCATTCTCTCCTCATCAGTGCATCTGAGGAGTTTGAAAATTTTCTCAGTCGACCTCACCCATAGCTCAGCATCGCTAGGGCTTCTAGTTCCATTGAACATTGGGGGGTTCCTTTTGAGGAAGAGATCCTCAATATCTCTACGGGGCGGTGGTGGAGGTGGTGGTGATGGTGACGAGGGTGGAGATGGGGATGGAGTGATATTCCGCTCATATTCCTGTTCTTGGTTATTTTCTGGCTGACGTCCACCACGCCCTCTCGGCCTTCCAGGTCTTCGACCTTTCCTGTTGTTAACATTTCTCGGCGGCATTTTCTTTAGTCTAGGGAAAAATTGAAAATTCTCATTAGTTTCCTTCTGTTAATTACACTTAGCACTTACTAGCTCGTTTTCAACTTAATCAAATTCATGGAACAACATATCAAACATAGCTTTGATATCATTTCATTAATCTTTTAACTTTCGAGTTAAACTCATTTCCTCGTTACACGAGTTCATTTAACATTCTGATTTTTTTTTTATTACTTGATTCATAAAAGATTTTACTTGATTAAAAACCCTCTTTACGGGTCATATACATTTACATCCGAAAAGAATATTACTTTTGCCTCTAACGAGGACTTATACAAAAGGGTTAGACTACTAGGCTACCTACTATTTACTGGGTGCACTAACAAGCTGCACTCCGTATCTACTAGAGTACTAGAACGGAAACGATTCATAAAATTTTGTATCCGCTAGAGTACTACAAAAATTAACTAGTTACTGATCCGACTCTATACAGGACAAAGAGCTACCACTACTACTGATATTTACCCATATCTATAAAGCACTGCCTAACTAAACTGCAGAAGAAATCCAAAAACTACCCCGAAGTCTGCAAAATCCTAACAACCCTCCACTGGGTCCTCCTCCGGATCCTCCTCCGGGTCCTCCTCCTCGGACTCCGAACCAAAAACCAGCTCGAGTGCCTCGTCCACCCTCAGAGTAGAACCGTCGTCAAGTGTAAGCAGGGTGGGTGAGGGTGCCTCAGAAACAGTCTCCTCCAAGTCGGAGACCAAGTCGTTCTCTCTGACCTCTCTCGCACACTTCTTCAGGGGAAGAAGGTGCTCGGGAACTGAACCTAAACCCGACTCGAACTCCTCCCTAGAACGGACCCTGGACGGTCCTGCCTCCATCTGGTCTTGGGCTACTCCCCACTTTGCGCAGATCTCCTCGAGTGGCATAAGTGGAGAAGACAGCTCTAACATAGCGGCGAGCTCCGCGTCGATCTCTCAGTAGTCTGGTCCCTCTCTGTACAGTCTTGTCTCCAACGGTCCCCTGATCCTAACACAAACGTCTGGCACAAACGGTGAAGACAACCCTAACAACGCGGCTGTCTCAGCGTCAACCTCTACAAAACCCGGGCCTGGGATCAACTCCTCAATCTGCTGTTCAACCGGTGGTGACTCTGGTGCAACTACCGTCTCCTCGTCCTCCTCTGGCTGCTCTAACTCAGCCTCAGACTCCTCCTCCAGTACACCGTCTGGTGGCAACTCTAATAAAGCTAGGTACTCCGGGTCTAAGTCAAGCTCCTCAAGCTCCGTCTCGGCTGGAAAGTGACTGTAGGGGATGTGTGGCTCTAATGGAAGGGGAAGCATAAACCTGCTCTCAAAGAAATGCCTGTGCACACACAGGGCGAATCCGGCGTAGTTCCCGGTCGGCTCCGTGTCGTCGCCGAAAATCCCCAAGAAGTACCAAGCCGCACGGTGCGCCCATCCGCGCCACTCGTCCGGTAGGTGCACGATCAAGTCTAGTATCGCCTTACTCTCCCTTATTCAAGAAATTGCACTCAACAACATATATATATATTTATATACATAAAATTAAAGATTTTATTTTCATTCTTTTCCTTTCACCATATTATTACTCATTTTAATTCTTCTACTTCTTTTATTTCTCAACTCATTAACTCTTAACGATTTTCACCTATTAAAACAAAGTATATTTACTTTGTTCATGTTATTTATTTAAAAGTAACATCCATTTTCAAAAGAATTTATCGTTTACGACTCTTGATATTTGTACTAATTGTAGTCGTCGCTCAAGACGAAATATGGAATTTAATTCCATAAAAAGAAAAAGAAATATAACTTAAGAATGATTTCCTGGAAAACTAAGTTCCAGTTGTCGTCTCGTTCATATCTTTCTTAACTCGAAGTCGAAAGCTTCTCCAATGTCTAATCGCTCCCTTCTTTTACTAACACGATTTATTGAATTATTTTTATTCATTTTATTTCTTTTTCCTCGCAGGAAATTCTTAGACGACAAGTTCGACTTTGCTGAATCTTTACTCATGTCACTAAGCGCACATGACATTCATCAGAGGAAGTCCTTCTCGCATTAGGGATCTCCTTTCGAAATCATTTCAAAACAACGTTTCTTAAAAACGTCTAAGTTCTCGAAGAACCGGAAAGTTCTTAAGTTCCACGTCTACGTTCTCATTGAACCGGGAAAATTCCTTAAAATCTGACTATATTCTCGTATCCGCATAATTCTTCATAAAAAAGGAAATCATTGCGCAAATGTTTTCACATAAGATAGTACTTGTACTATCGCATAATCATGTAAGTATAAAAATTATACTTCTGTAAAATTCTCATTTTTAAAACACAACTCATTCTCGTCTTCAAATTTTTATTGAATACTTGATCATAAATTTCTTATGTAAGAGAAATCTCATTATAAAATTCTTTCATTTTTCCTCGTTGAGTCGACGTAGCAGGCGGTTGAGTTGACTTCTACGTTCTCAATCTTAGCATCATAGTCTAACTCTTATCGCATACTTGGAAGGACGACTCTGATCCAGAGTATATACAAATACCATGTCTCATGACTTGAAAGAAGGCTCGATATAGAGTACAAACAAATACTCTATACTATTTCTCGAAGGAAGACTTGTATACGAACACCACTTTATGATATTACTTAAGGGAATGACTCGTACTTGAAAAAAATGACTCACACTAACTTATACTAGAAGATTGACTCAGAAGCAGAGCAGAAAACGAGCACCGCTCTGATACCACTCTGTCACAGCCCCAAATCCCGAGGGACGGCAGAAGTCGGGGTGCGACTGAGGTTGGATTAAAGAAGCGGGGAAGAAGGGGGCTAATTGCTTTATGATGGTCGTTTATAAAGAAACGACCACAAATCCGATAAACGAGCTGGAAGTTATTACAGTTTCCGGCGAGGGTCGCAAAACTGCCGTGAAAACCCTAATTGCTTGATAGGTTCGACGTATAACATTTTAGGTTCGTTCTAAGCTCTCGTATTTGATTTTTTTTTTAGAAACTGGACTCTCAAGGCAGTCATCACGTACTTCCGTACGTGACAAACTCCTTCTCAAAACTCGCTCAAAAGCACGACATTCTAACGTCCGATTTCAACTAACAATTACTAAACCAACAAAAATTCAAAACGCGTTCTAGTTCTCGACTATAACTATAGCCCATATTATATCAACTCGAAAGCTTATGACGTCAACTAGAAAGTTGTTCTAAATTCCATCATAAAAAATAATATCAAATTAGAATTTTCATCCGACTTCTCGATTATTAGTTACGACTAAATGTTCGTCTCTTACGCGATTTTTCAAAGTTGTCGGATTTCGTTCAAATTTTACGATGTTAAACTACGTCTAACGTGAATCACTTTCATGCATGAAAACATATCATAACATCATTATAACTCAACTTATAAGGTGATCTTTATCTCTTATGTTTCATTAAACATTTTTAGAAAATTCTCAATTAAATTCTATAATCAACTAACATGATTTGCAATATAATTTAACCAACAATTCATCACTTATATCAAACATGTGGAAACCCCTAATTACTCTATAAATTTCTGTTTTTATAAAGATGTTAAGGGGGTGATTTTCTTCTCCAATTAACTTCATTTATTTACTAATCAACATCTGATATCATCAATTAATCAATTGCAAAACAATTATCAACTAACATACAAAAAACCCTAAATTCATAATTCAAACCCTAATTGAATTTCACAATAACATAGGGTTTTCGATTCCTCTTCATTCTAATTACTAATTAAATATCTACTAAGCATGAATCCATCATTAATTAAAGAAGTCCAAAAATCCTATTATGAACCCTAAAAATTCGGTAATACTAAGGGAATTAGGGTTCTTAGTTTTGTTCCATTTTAATCCCTAATTATCCTATCCAATATATCTAATTTCATTATTCCAAGATTAAAACATCTAAATCATAGCTCAAATTTTCGATCACAAAAAGAAAATTAAGAGATGAGAAATCCAATTGGATAGGAGTATGGAGGAGGTGATTACCTTGATAAATAATGAAGAGGGAATTAAGTTCTAATGGAAGGATTGAGACTTGTGTGATTTCTTCTTGTTCTTGGAGCTTGTCTTCAATGGAGGATGGAAGAAAATGAGGAAGATGAAGATGGAGAGAGTGCTGCCGAGAGAGAGAGAGAGATGGAAAGAAATGGTTTTGTTCAAGTGTTAAAAACACTTGATATGTGAAATGGTTGAAAATAAGAAAAGTGAAGACAAGGTGTCATTTCATTAGACAATAACAACATGCATGTTCCCCACTAATAAGGAGATGTCGGATGCATGTAAATTTTAGGAGGGTTACGGGTTTTTCCGGCGCGATCCGACGTTACGGGAATCGAACGACGAAAAATGTTGCTCGGTACAAAATCGTCGCGATTCGATTTGACCTAAAATTCTAACGTATGAACTTAATTGGAAAAAAAATTTACAAAAAAATATTTTGACAAAAACTTGGGACGACACAGTCCGAGTTTCGTCCGGAAAAATATAAAAATGAACTTTCTCGGATGTGCTCGTATCGCGATTTCGTAAACGTAAAATTAGACGGTTTTCCGTTCTGAGTTTACGAACTAAGAACTTTTCGTATGCGCTAACCCTAAATACAGTAGTCGTCTAGCTGACTTCTGTAATTTATTTTCAATAACGGATTGGACCGTTAGTCTTAGAATTCAAAATTGTAAACTTAGGTGTGCAAAGCCATTTATTTAATTAACTTTAAAATTTTTAAGAACGTAAGGAATTTACGGGGCATTACAGTCTATGAAGGATCAAGCCGGACAAAACGTTAAGCGAGGACGAATAGCCTTTAAAACCACCTAGCTAGAATCTTCGGAAGTCAGGTGGGCTTTTCTGAACCAAAACTACCGATGAAAGTTATTATGCTATTGAATATTATTATATGATTTTAAATGCAATTGACTTGCCGTTTTTTATTGAGTTTGGTATGTGTTATCATCTGTTTATATGAGATGTTATTATCCTGTGAAATGCGGGAAACCCACGTGTGGTATGTTGAATGTTAAGGTGACTGTGAGCCTTGCTTTGGTTAGGCCGGTCACAGTGTTCGAGAAGGAGGCCTACTTCTCGGCACAATGAGATTAAGTGTGACAGATGATGCATACTATTGATATATGTTATGTTTGACTGCGCAGTCTATTTGAAAGAAAATGTTTTAACATGCACAAGTAAAACTGTTTTAAGTTACTTAAGTACTTGTGATGTTTCGGCAAGGCAAGTTCAATTGTTATAGCTTTTAAAAACATCTTTATCCAAATGTTTTGGCATGTGTTCACTGAGTACGAAGTACTCAGCCCTGCGTATATTTCTAAACGTGCAGGTTGACTGGATGGTGATGGCATGGACGCTTGGTGGTGTGGTGTTTTTGGTTGAGTCGAGTCGAATGTCGGAGTGGCATTCGTACGTCTTCATACGTGTGAATGTTGGGTTTTGATGCAAGTTTCCGCTGCAACTTTTTGAAACAATGTCTGTTGATATACTCTGACACTTGGTTTTGATCCCGAGCAATGTGCTCGATGGCCTTGAATACTTGTTGAACTCTTAATTTCGTTAACTTGAAAAACTTACCTTACCTTTGTTGGAATGTGACTTTGAAATGCTCGGTTATTGCTTCATTATACCTTTAAAGCTTCATTCGAATATTGTTGCGTTTTATTAATTATTTCCCCGAGCATGTTCCCCGTATTTGAGTTGAATGTTAGTTGATTAGGTTGTGTTGTTGTTCGTAAGTCGCACCTCGAGATTCGGGGCGTGATAGTTTTTGAAGTTGTTCGGCATAGGCTCTATCAATTTCTTCCGCCACTTGTTGTCTTCTTGATTTTCCTCTTGTGGATCGATATGGAGCACGTGCATTGCCATCTTGATTTTCGGCAACACCCTTGCTCTTATCGACACGAGATGAG
Organism: Schizonepeta tenuifolia; assembly: GCA_029490685.1. Lineage (NCBI taxonomy): Eukaryota > Viridiplantae > Streptophyta > Magnoliopsida > Lamiales > Lamiaceae > Schizonepeta > Schizonepeta tenuifolia. The sequence continues at coordinate 50,467,953 of CM055955.1, read as the reverse complement.
CTCGACATAGTGGAAAATGGCGGTGGCGATGGAGATGTGGAGTGGAGGTGGAGGTGGCGCCAGTGGAGGTGGAGGTGGGGAGTGTGGAGAGTTGGTGTGTAGTGGACCTAGTGGTGGAGTGTAGTGGAGTGGAGGTGGTGAAATTAACAACAAATGCAACAAAAAATAAAGAAATGTGAGCTTAAATTGCTTGAAAATAAGAGAGAAATAGATGAGGATTGTAGTGAGGAATGAGAGGGATGAAATGGGACATTTATAGGGATGAATGGGAGAGAAGAAGAGCATCAACGCCTAGCAAAAGAGCCGTTTGCTGCTGGTGCAAACTTTCTGCCGTTTTTGTAGCCGTTTGAACCGGCGGTTGGACGGTTAACCGCCGGTTCGACCGTTTGAACCGCCGGTTCCACGTCACCAATCCGTACCATATTCAATCTCAGCCGTTGATTTATCAACGGTTATATCCTTTTTTTAAGTGAACCGGCGGTTACGGTTTGGCAAAAGTTTGAACCTTAATCGGCCCGACCACAGCCTGTTACGGTTCCGGTTCGGGCCCATTGACCGACGGTCCGGTTAAAGCCTGTTGACTTCCGACTGGTTCCGGTTCGGGCCCCCCGGGCCGGCTAGTTTGGGCACGACTAGGTGTAATTGAGCATAGGAAAGCAAGATCATTCCACAAGGATTGTATTAATTCCAATGAGTACTACTTTCAATTATTCTTTCTCTATTTAGACTTTCGAACTTTAATGATGATTATACTAAGATGTGGTTAATTAATTAAAGCAAACAAAATATTAAAGATTCAAGATAGAAAAGATATCCCAAGGTTTCGATTTCAATGGAAAATAAACTTAAAGATTCAATCAATCAATCAATTAACTCAAAGACTCAACTCTTCTTAAAACAATCATGAAATTAGTTTAAACCTACTTCTGTAGCGAATAAACCATTGATCACATGCAAGGGTTTTCATTCCCGACAAACATCATATGCATGCAACTCCAAAAAGATCGATTAGAATGATGCTCTCACACAAGGCTCGTCTCCTTACGGTTATTTTGCAATGTGTGTAATGCCCCGTAAATTCCTTACGTTCTAAAAGTTTAAAGTTAATTAAACAAATGGCTTTGCACGCCTAAATTTATAACTTTTGAATTCTAAGGCTAACGGTCGAACCCGTTATTAAAAATAAATTACGGGGGTTAACTAGATGACTTCTGTATTTAGGGTTAGAGCGTACGAAAAGTTTTAGTTCGTAAGCTTAGAACGAAAAAACCGTTTAATTTTAAGTTTGCAAAATCGCAAATACGAACACGTCGAGAAAGTTTGTTTTTACGTTTTTCCGGACGAAACTCGGACTTGTCGTCCCGAGTTTTTGTCAAAATAAATTTTATAAATTTATTTTCTAATTCAGTTCATACATTAGAATTTGTAAGTCAAATCGAATCATGACGATTTTTGTATCGAACAACGTCTTCGTCGTTTGTTTTCCCGTAACGTCGGATCGTGCCGGAAAAACCCGTAAACTCTCTAAAAAAAAATTCTGCATGCACTGCCACCTCATTCCTTTAGTGGAAGACATGCATGTTTGTTACTACTTAGTTTGATGACACCTAAACTACCTTTTTACCCATCATTGCAAAAAAAACTTGAACAACACAATTTCCTTTCATCTCTCTCTTTCTCGGCAACTCTCTCTTCTCCCTCAATCTTCATTTTTTTTTTATCTTCTTCATCCACCTCTATCCTCCATTGAAGAGCCTTCAAAGCTTGGAGAAAGAACACAAGTCCTCAATCATCCATCAAACACCATACTTCTTTCTTTATTTTTCAAGGTATGATGATGATCTTTAATCCTATCCAATTCTTTTTCTTTTCCCCTTCTTTCCTTCATGTTCGAATTCTTTAAGGTTTAGTATGGATGTTTTGATCTTAGAATAATGTAATTAGATATGTTAGATAGGATAATCATGGATTAAAATGGAATAAAAACAAGAACCTTAATTACTATGTCAATGCAGAATTTTTTTGGGAAATTGTAGGATTTTAGTTTTTCTTCTTTTGATCATGATTCATACTTAGTAGAGGTTTAATTAGTGTTTGGGATGAAAAGGTTTTGAAAGCCCTATGTTATTATGAAATTTAATAAGGGTTTGAAGTATAAATTAGGGGTTTTTGCATGTTAATTGATAATAGAATTGCAATTAATTAATTGGTGATATAAGAGTATGTTTAGTAAATAAATGTTGCTAATTGGAGAAGAAAATCAACTCCTTAACATTTATATAAAACCAGAAATTTATAGAATAATTAGGAGTTTATACATGCTTGATATAAATGATGAATTGTTAATGGAATTATAATACAAATCATATTAGTTGATTATAGAAGTTAATTGGAATTTTTCTAAAAATGTTTAATGAAATGTAAGAGACTAAAATCACCTTATAAACTGAGTTATAAAGATGTTAAGATGTGTTTGCATGCACGAAATAATTCAAGTTAGATATAGTTTAGCGTCGTAAAATTTGAACGAAAACCGACGACTTTTGAAAAATCGCGTAAGAGACGAATATCTAGTTGTAACTGAAAATCAAGAAGTCGGATGAGATTTCTAATATGATATTATTGTTTGTAATGAAATTTAGAACATCTTTCTAGCTGACATCATAAGCATCCGAGTCGATATAATATGGGTTATAGTTGTAATCGAGAACTAGAATGCGTTTGGATTTTCTTTGTCGGTTTAGTAATTGATAGTTGAAATCCGACGTTAGAACGTCGTGCTTTTGAACAAGTTGAAAAGGAATTTGTCACGTACGGAGGTACGTGATGACTGCTTTAAGAATCCAGTTTCTAAAAAAGTTGAATGCGAGAATTTAAAACGAACCTAAACGTTATACGGCGAACTTATCAATCAATTAGGGTTTCCATGGCAGTTTTGCGACCCTTGCCGGAAACTGTTATAACTTCCAGCTCATTTATCGGATTTGTGATCCGTAAATTGCAGCGCGAACTAGACTTCCTAAGCTTTCTAATGGTACAGGGCTCACCCCCTGTTTCCAAATCCTCTGTTCTGAACAGCCTCCAGAGTTACTGGACTGTGCAGTGAATTTTCAGTTTCTTGTTTTCTAAGTTGTTTAGTTCACAACTTAGCTTCTTTCAATCGTTAAGCCATTTTTTTATCTATCAAACATCTACCTACTGAACCTAAAGTCAAGTACAAGACCTCTAGTGATGGAGACCAGTCGAAACCTTATATCTTATCTTTTCTTTCAAGAAGTAATAAACGAGAAATTCCTTAAATCGTTCAAAGAGTTAAAGTAAATCGCCTAAGTTGATTCCTTCCAACTTAGCTTCTCTTAATCTTTAAAGTCGTATTAAGATATCGACTACCATCTCTACTGACCCGAGAGTCGAGTATGAGATCTTCCATGTTCTAACGAGATTGATACGAGTCTCGTTTCCCGTTTAAGTAAAATGAATCTAGTAAGCGTGCAAATGCCCAAAAGAATAAAATAACTAAATCTTTAATCGATTATCGTTAAGACCCGTTTTTAAAGTATGTTCATTTTACGATGAAGGAGGAAGCCAACTGTAGAGAAAGGACGGAAGATCCGAAGTTGGAAGTTTTGCTTTAAGTTCTGTAAATTAAGGTGGGCTTTTATCTATATCAAATAAAATGTGGGTTTTTCCACAACTCGAAAGTATTATTTATCGCTTTGATAATTGTGTTTTCAAAATGATAATCTTAGCATAAACTGTTTCAACTATTTTATGTGAGTTCTCTTGTACCTATCTGAGTTAACATTCGTGTTTTCCAGACTTTTAGAGTTAGTCTATTTTAGATTAACTAACGATCGGCTCTGAGTTAGCTGCTAAGTGCTTTCCAGAGTTAGTGCACTTTGTAACCTATGGTGTATGTGGTATCCTGTTGAGGGGTAGCCAGCCACGGTGAATTAGTTTGGGTCAAGGTTGAACATAACATACTCTAAAATGCTTGCGCAAGCTGCTTTATACAAATCAGTCAGAAAATGTTTAGTAGGCACGGGTCCTTTCAACAAAACCCCGATGCGCTACGGTGATAAAATGCCAGATTATTTATACTTATGATTATGATTTCGGCATCGTGCCCACTAAGTACGTTTGTACTTAGCCCTGCATTGTTTTCTAAATGTGCAGGTTGAAGCGACGGTGAGCGGCGACGGTTGATGTTGAGTTGAAAGATAGGATGCTTTAGTTAGAACTCTTCCGCTGCAGAACTCTAAATCTTTTCAAACACACCTTCTGAACAATACACTGTAGTTAAGTCTGTATTTTTGAACTTAGTCTCTTCTGTGTATTTTGTCGAGTAATCACTCGTGATTAACTCTTTCTTATTTATATTCAAGTCTTATTCATGGTTTAATAAGGTCTTTTCATGTATGTTTAGTCGGTTAGCCCCCTTCTTCCCCGCTTCTTTAATCCAACCCCAGTCGCACCCCGGCTTCTGCCGTCCCTCGGGATTTGGGGCTGTGACAGTGTGTCCTATGTTCTATATCAAGTATTAAATATCTTCTTCCGATCTCAAGTTAACACATCAAATCATGCAAAATTGGTAGCTAAGCAATTAAGCAAACAATCATACCAAGAACACAAGAAAGAAGCAAGGTCGTAATTGATAAATTAAATAAAAATCAAAGTTAATTATCCATCTACTTTCTAACCCTAGGATAAAAGAAAATTAGTTACTGATAGACATCATAGACAATATCCAATAAATAACATAAAAACCGTAAGCGAATCCTTAGTTCTTGAGCGCCTCATCTTCTCTTCTCCCAATCTTCAAAACTCCTCCAAGAAAATAAATCTAAACTAACCTAATCCAAAAATAATAGAAGAAAAAGATAAGAGATTAAAGGATTAAAAGATGAGATCTCTAGATGTGTTTTAGAGGACATATATATAGGTGTGGGGAGTACAAGGTTGTATCTTAATAGGAGTAGGAAATAACCAAAATATGAGAAAATAACCAAAAATAGGATAAATCTCGGAAATTCCCGCGCTGTCGGTGTGTCATACTGGGCCAGCGCGCAACATTTTTGTTTTGGCCCGTTCTCCTTTGTTAACTCCGATTTTGGATCCGCTTTCGCCTATGAACTCCTATTTCGAGATGTACTTTCATCTTATCAAGCTTAATTTGTAAAAGATTAACTTCGATTTTCTGCAAAATCAAACAAAGTACGAACGAGCATCATATTTCACAAAATAACAATACTTAAGCACAAAACTCATTACAAACATGATTTTTCAATACAAATTGACATCAAATAAACTTATAAAGATGAGAAAATATATGTTTATCAGCGGTCCTATCTGCGTGTGGAGTAGTGGTCTCATCTTTGTGTGGTGTAGATGTTCCACTTATATGGTACTGGCATGCGGTTTAATTAATAACAGATATATATACCTCATTGTAATTAATTCCATTAAAAAGATATATATTCTTTTGTATTTATAATTAGCGTATAACCCACTAAAAATCAACAGAAAATCACACTATGTTGCAAAATAATTTAAAAATTCCTTTTACCTACAACAATTCAATTTCTTTTATACAATATCGATTACCTTTTATACAAAATACATCAAGAATGTCGATCTTTGATTCATTCTACTTCCTTTTACTTGCAAGAAATCAATATAATTTAACTTTTGTATGTTTATTAAAAATATTTTATTACAATTTGTGAAATTAACTTTGCAATTTCCTCAGTCGAAGATTTCACTGTACACGATTTTAGTTGTTATGTCGTGTATCTGACCATTCTCGTCAGAAGCTAAAATTTTGAGCCATTTTTTTCTAGTGACTCGTGAGATTGCAACATACAATTAATCGTGACTGAATACAGGTTTCGAAAGGTATGGACTATAGACCTACGTTCATAAGAGATAGTAATATTTATCTTAACATGTATTAATGTTGATGGAACTTCAATCATGGGGAGTTATATTCCTTTTTCTTGACATAACAACACATCGCTTTTGTCGAGCAAGTTAAGATAGGTACGTATCTTTCCGTCTGTGAATAAGTTTGATATTTATACACTTTATTTGTAAAAAAATAGTGAGAAAAATATTATTAGAAATGAATATTAGGAGTAGATGATTACACTTTTTTTCCGGGACCATGTTTTTAGCCGGATCAAAAGAGATAATGCTTCGCTTAACTGTTTGTAAAACATGAGTCATGTGTCACAATTATAGTAAGAGGTGTGTTTTGGTGAGTCGGTTGTATAGTATACAACCTCTTTTTGTCCTATTATACCACATCATGTTGGACTATTCAACACACTATTCATGCGGGTTTACTGTTCATTGCCACGTGCGGTTACTATTCATGCGCGGTAACTGTTCATTTTTTTTCCTTCCTTCCTTTCCAGGCTACTGTTTTAGCAGGGTTTTTTTTTTTTCAAAATTACATATTTTATTTTAGTTTTTTTGTTTTTATATTTTTCAGTTTTTTTTCCAGATTTTTTTTACTTCCATCCTTACACTTAGCATTTTCTCAAAAAAAAAAAAAAAAATCTGTGCACATGGACTGCACATGAATGCAGTTCTGGAACTTCTCAGAAGGAGTTATGGGGAATATTTCATATCACTAGAAAGCCACGGATTTCTATTTTCCAACCCAACTTGTAGATCTTAAAAATATTAAGCGAGCAAAGAGTTATGGCTGTTTTCCTAAAATGTACCAGAGCTGTCAAATTTGCTGCGAAAATGAGAAAGATTACAAGAATTCTAGATTTCGGTTTTAGTTTTAAAACTCTATTCATGCAGGCCTTAATCATCCATATACACATGTATAAACCACCATATTATTCTTCAATCAAGACTCAATTATCCAAAGAGATAAATGAGTTATTGAAAACATAATAACTTATTTGCCAAGTCATCTTTCACCAAGTTCTTGACATTTGAGCAAACAAATCATTTTACACAATCATGGAAACACTTATATAGAGCTAACCCATCAGAATTATCTTTTGTGTGCTGATAAATGAATTATTGAAAATCTGTATATAAACGACCATCATAAAGCTAAATAGGTCACTGTGATTTTCGATTTTCTTTCAAAAGCAATCAATGTACAATTGCTTGAGTTAATTCAATTAAAAAAAAAAATAATAGCTAGGATCCAAGCAACAACTCAGTATTTAATCACGATAATTTACTCCAAGAAACATCATTCTCGTTCATTTTTCTCTTTTGTTTAATTTTTTTCCTCGATGGTTCGACCCTTTTGAGTAAGAAAAAAAATTGCAATTCCTTTAAGTTCAAAATATTCATAATCTCATCTCCTATTATTTCCAAACATAATTCGGAAACAAATTTGAAGGAAGACAAGGCTCAAGAACATACAAGGTTCCTCTTCATTTTTTTTTTTTGCAGGCCTTATTTCTAAACATGGGACAAATTATTTTAATCACTTACAAACACCATAAAAATACCACATAGACAACATATGAGGAGTTAAACAGCAAACCCAAACCATTCCCTGATTCTCGAAATCATAGGGGCTACAAAACAAATTTCTCTTGGATAGGAAAGAAGAAAATGACAACACTTACTTGGATATCGAGTTGAAATGGAATGTGGACTAAAATTAAGGCTTGAATTCGAGTTTCCAAGGAAGAAGAAGAACATAACTCTCTCTCTCTCTCTCTCTCTCTCTCTCTCTCTCTCTCTCTCTCTCTCTCTCTCTCTCTCTCTCTCTCTCTCTCTCTCTCTCTCTCTCTCTCTCTCTCGTGCAGATGAAGGAGTGTGAGGAAAGGGTGAGCTTTTGTTTTAATTAACAGAGCAGGAAGTGTTCTGCTGGAATAAGGGAATGGGGAGGGGGTGGGGGGTAATTAGTTATTCTTTTAATTTAATTAGAAAAAATACATGGGATTCCTTTTTATTACATATATAAACATCTAGACGACGTAGGAATGTCGTAATAATTAAATTCTTGGGCCGTAACTTAAAATTATTAGTCGAGCAAAAAGATATTACGCGATTTACGGAACGAGAATTATTGAGAAAAACGACTCGACTAGTAATCAAATAATAAATTTAGAAATTCTAATTTCGAGACTTACACACGAAAATAAAATTAGACTCATCAATTTAACTCAATTTTAATCTCTTAAGAATGTAAAAGCCCTATTTCCAACCTTAAATTTTAATTAATTCCGGATTAAAAGACCGGGGCGTTACATTCTCTCTCTCAACTCTCAAATGCAATCTTTTCAACATTCAATCTTGTAAGGTAAATCTTGTGAATTTTTTTAATTATATTTGTTTGTTTAGTACTTTTAGTTAATAATTATTATCAATAATTTTAATTAATGAATTGATAATAATTATTATCAATTATTATTAAGGTAAATCTTGTGTTATGGAAGAAATTGATGATGATTAGTGATTTAGTTTCAAAACATACAAGCATAGGAACACTTTTTAAATGAATGTCTTAGTTCTTACATGTTTATTATGCAATTCGACAAAAAAAATCGTTCATTAATAAAGGGCCATATTTTAAATTTCACGCAGGGTCTTCGGTAGGTTAGCCCTGCCCCTGATGACTATGAGCACGTGGTCTGAAATTGTGTGTATTATGTTAATTTATTAATGTTCTTCGTTCATTGTAGTCCTTGAGTTTTTTGTCCAATTGTTTTCCATTGATAGTTATAAATCACACAAGGAGACGCATTAAGAAACATAAATTGCAGGACAGAAAAGGGGTACAAATTTTTTTCTCGCTGGGGCATTGCATGGGTTCGCTATGATCCAGAGCAATTGCTTGGGAAGCAAGAACCTTCAAGTGTTTATTATATAGAAGCAAAAAAAAAAAATCAGAAACCTTACGCACACAGAGTCGGAGGAAAAAAGAAAATTCAGAAAATCTCACACACAAAGAGTAAGAAAAAAAAAACCATTAAACCTAAAAGGCTAAATCCTTATTTAGCCATCCCAACTTAGTATGATGTTTCTTTTTAAATACATGTATTTTACATTTTTACCTTTAAAAGTTCAATATGTTTACCACTATAAAGTTTGTGCATTTACTAAGAAATTAACAACACATCCAAAGTTGGTCCCACTCTCGACTGAAAATATCACTACAAAACATTTATCTACTTTTCCTTAAAACATGTGTATGGCCCCCGCACCATTCTAAGTGGGGCGCAGAGAGTATATGCTAAATGATGGTTGAAGTCTAATCTAATCTAATCTAATATACAATATTATATATAATGAATATTGAATTTTAATTCTATAAATTTGAGAATTTAGATAAATAGGAACACAAAAATATGAGGGATGGCACACATAATTTTTTTTTACATAATGTTGTTTTCATTATATTATATTACTAAAAGGAAAATAATTCTTACTTTGAAAAAATTTCACGTGGCATCCCTTTTAATCATCCATTCTTATTTATCTAAATTCTCAAAATTTTTAATTTTTAAATGTAAAATAATAGATTTTAAATATGCACTAATTCTTATTTATCTAAATTCTCAAAATTTTTAATCTTTAAATGTAAAATAATAGATTTTAAATATGCACTAAAATCGTGTGTCCCACATCGATTTTTCAATGAAACTTCACATATTGAAAAATCCATAAATACCTAGAATCAAGAGCTACACTCTCATGCAATAGGTCTCACGCTGTGAGACGGGCGCGTGGCGCATGCACTGCATGCGCACGCCTCTCACGCGTGGCGCGAGTTGTGCATGCGCCCCTTTTTTCCAATAAACCCATATGCACACCACTATATATTCATATGCACTTCACTTTATGTTGATATGCACACTGAAAACTTTTTCCAATTTTTTTTTGTCCAGTTCTTTTTTTTTTGTTTTTTTTTTTTTTTGGCAATAAGCCCATTTGCACTTCACCATATATTCATATGCACTGCACTTTATGTTGATATACACACCGAAGAGTATTGATATGCACCAACTTTTTCCAGTTTTTCTTTTATTTACATATTTTTTCTTTTCGTTTTTCTTATTTTTTTTTTCTGGTAGAGCGTTCGGCTCCGATTTTACGGCTCTACCTAATATAAGGACAATCATCGAGCAACAATTCGGATATTTCGGCTTGCTCCAAGGCCTTTGGCTCCCCTCGCTCGAATATTGACCAAAGAAAAAATGGCAAACAAAACAACGAAGATGCAAATAAAAAAAAGAGTGCGAAATAAATTTGGAAATTTAAAAAATAAAAATCGAAAAAAACTATAAAAAGTTAGTGCATATCAATACTCTTCGATGTGCATATGAACATTAAGTGGTGTGCATATGAATATATGGTGGTGTGCATATGGGCCTATTGCCAAAAAACAAAAAAATCGGAAAAAAAATGGGGCGCGTGCACAACATGCGCAATGCGCGCGTCGCATAGCGTGAGACGCGTCTTACGCAAGAATTTGCTTAGAATATGTGTATTTTCTTATATTTTGCTCCACCAGTTTTATTTGGTTAATTTATTTATGAGAATATCATGTGATACATCCATAATGAACATTAAAATATAAATTTTGGTCCACCCTCTTCATATATACTCCCTCCGTCCACAAAGAAAATGCATACTTTGTGGCGGCACGAGTTTTAAGAAAATCCTGAAAAGTAAAATGTGAGTGGAGAAAAAATAGATGTTAGTGGAGATAGGGTCCCACATTATAAGGGTAGTAAGTGAGAGAATGGAGAAAAAATAGATGTTAGTGGAGATAGGGTCCCACATTATAAGGGTAGTAAGTAAGAAAATAGTTTCCATAAATAGACTATGCATTCTCTTTGTGGACAGCTAAAAAAGGAAAACTATGCATTCTCTTTGTGGACGGAGGGAGTATAAATTATGACATTTTTCTGAACTTAGGACCTAAATACCCATTTCCCTCTTCTATTTTTGATCCATCACTCCTTGACCCGTTTTATTGACACTTGTTTACCTTTCCAAGTTTTTTATTTTATTTTTATTTTCTGCTTTTTTATTTTCCAGTTTTTTTTTTCTTTTTTTATTTTCCAGATTTTTTTTCTTTTTTTTCTGTTTTTTTTCTATTTTCCAATTTTTTTTCTTTTTTTTTTCTGTTTGTTTGTTTTAATTCCCAAAATTTTGTTTGTCTCTTCGTTTGTTTGTTTGCTGCTTCTTATTTGGTCGAGATTCGAGCGAGGGGAGCCGAAGGTCCCGGAGTGAGCCGAAGAAATCTAAATTGTTGCCCGACGATTATCCTTATATTAGTAATCACAGCGAAGGCTGTGCCGTAAAATCGGAGTCGAACGTGGAGCCGCAAAATAGGAGCAGTATAACTTGGAATAATTGGAATATTCATCCAAAGAGTACCATGTCTTAACTTTGAACATCTGGTACTAATTCGATAATTCGTCCCAATTATACCAATCTGGAACAATTGGTACTAATAAGACTAAATTTGTACCAGATGTACTAGAACAGTTGGTACTAATAAGATTAAATTTGTACCAGATGTACCAGATACCTCATACCCGGTCTGAACCGACTCGCGCCTGCCCACATCGGACCCGACCCGCTCCGCATTTCATTAAGGGTATTTTTGTTCCAAATTAAAAAAAATGGCCAAAATTTATATTTTTGAATAACGTGGGCGAAAATTTATATTTTAATGGTCATTATGGCTATTTCAAAATTTGTCTCTTTGTTTATTAGTAGGCCGAATAAATAACTAAATTCTTATAATTTATTTTAATTTAATTTGGTCAATTTATTAGTTGGCCTAATAAATAATTATTTTTTGTAGGAAACCATTTGAATAATTTATAATTTATTTTAATTTAATTTGGTCCATTTAATTGGCTTCAAGTTAGAAGTGCACTCAGGTCTCTAAAATAACTAAAAGTTGTCATGTTTGGGACTGTGTTCCTGTATGACTGAGAAATAGTTATGTTCGAGCTTGGCCAGCCCAACATAACGAGCATCTAAGAAGTGTCACCTTGGGTATTTGAACCTTGAAAATTTAGTTTTCTGTGCAGAGGTTGGAGGCCTGTTGGGTTTTAACCCATTGGTCAGATGTCATCTAGGGTCTCAGGATTTTGTCGGTTCAGTTGCCATTTGAGATTTTACTCTTTCATTAGTTTGATGTGTTTAGGTTAAGAACTCTTACAATGAGTGAGTTACCAGAATAATATTTCCTCGTGTCTTTGTGTCTACATTGTGCATAATCACTCCATATTTTCAACCTAGTGGTGGTAAAGTGTCATGTGGTTGATAGTTATTGATGAGTCCATATTTTGTGTCTTTTTAGTATCTATCTTAGGTAGTTTAGATCCAGTCTTTGTATGTGTTTTGTTTAGTTTTAGTGTCTTGGAGGACATATTTTGGGCAGGAGGGTGTTTCTTGCCTTGCAGGAGAAAACTGGGCAATACAGGGATAGAAAGCGTTATTTCTAGAAGCAGGCCAAACAGAGCGATATTGGTCAAAACAGAGATAAGTGGAGTGCTTTGGTCAGCAGACGAGTTTCTCTCCTAGGTCTAGAAGGATATGGAAAAGATAATCTAACTTAAATATCTTTCCTTATCCGACTAGATTTAGGATCCGTAAGGGATCTCTTGGAGATAGATGTGACTTGCCATGTTGAGGGTAGTGCGTATCAAGATTTTCTTGCATCCCAAGGTAGCTCATGGATTCCTTCCATGTTAAGGACTAGGGGGCCCAAACCCTTAGTACTCACCTATAAATATTGAAGCTGTGCTGCTACGAAGAACGCCGTCTTTTATGCTTCTATTTCCTGTATTTTCATTGAGAGATTGTGAGGAGAAAAACAAGTCCTATGGGCATACTTTTATTTGTGTTTTGTTCATCGGCACTTTTGGCCGACTTTGCTTTTCACGTACTTAGTAAGTTTTAATATAGTTCTTCTTATGAGTTCCTTCCATTATTGTGTTCGTTGTTTTATTATTATGTCTAGCTAAGTTTTTATACTTAATCTGGGCAAGACAGTTAGGTGATTACTTATGCTTGAGAGGTCTAAATTGTGCTAGATAATTACATGTATGTGTCCTCGATATGTTAATGAGCTTGTTCAAATATGAGATAATACGATTAAGAGATTAATAGGCCGTTAATCGCTTAGGACATATTAGATCACCAATCAATTGGGAAGTAGGAATATTTTCCATCATCATCTCAATTAAGATCGATTAACATTAGAGGAAGGTGTCTTCCTAATTAGGTCAGACATGATGATTTCTTGTTGGGCCTTTCTAGTGATTAATGCTCCTTGGGCAAGAGACTGAACGATGACTCCGACAGAGGTATTGCCCAAGGTAGGGAGCCGGCGGAGCGTCGCCAACTCAGTAAGGATAGGTAAGGGAAGGGTTTGTTGAGAGCGTGACGAGTAAAAAGGGATCTCGGCATTCAAGTCCTATAACTGACGATGCATGCATGTAATGAATATATTTGCACCAATGACCAAGCTAGGGTTTTCACTTAACATGTCTTAGTCCAGATCAAGTCATCTTTATTATTGATCAAGTTATCTGTTTACTTTTCAGCATTAATTTAAGTTCTCGAATTGGGCAAGAGAGCCCTAGTGACCAAGATAGCAAAACCAAACTTTCTGAATAGGTGGAGGAGGTTTCAAGAGATAGTGACAATCAACTCCTTGTGGATCGACCTTGTATTTACTTGCTAACTATATAGCTGTGAGGATAGGCTACAAATTCATTTTGAGAGAGCAAACGACAGCCTCGTCAAAATTGTCGCCGTTGCTGGGGAGCTAATTTTGTAACTTTCTCTTGAGGGAGAGACCTTGTGCATGTTTGGCTCCGACCCTATTTGGATCGACGGTGAATTGAAGTATCATCCTTAACCAGAGAAGTACATCAAGGAGCAAAAGAAATTGAAGAAGGAAGGCTGAAAAACGAGCACGAGAGGAGGAACGAGCAAGTGACAAGGAGGGGTCACCACTACAAACTTCAGATTGCGAACAATCTGAAGAAGAGGAGATGGCGCGATAACAAGCTGATCCTGAGAAGACTCTGAAAGAAATTATGTTTCCAACAGATGTCAATCTGCACCCAGTAGGCATTACTTTGCCTGCCATCATTAACAGTCGGGAGCTGAAACACTCTTTGATACAGATCTTGCCCAAGTTCAGTGACTTGCCCAGAGAGGATCCACAGCGCCACTTACAGGACTTTGAGATGGAGATGCATACTGTGCACACTGCCGCTGCGGAAAATACACTGAGAGAATACATTCGACTCATGACGTTTCCATTTTCATTACAAGATGGAGCGAGGGAAGGGCTGTACCAATTACCTCAGGGCAACATAACATCTTGGCAACAGATGCAGTAGAAGTTTCTTGAGCAATATTACCCCTTTTCCCGGATCCAGAATGCTAGAGCTGCAATTCAGAATATAAAGATGGGCAATGGAGAATCTATATATGACTACCACTCTAGGTACAAGAAGCTGATCGCAAGGTGTCCTCAGCATGGTTTGGGTGGCAGGGATTTGACTAATGCCTTCATGAATGGGCTGAGGCAATCTGAGCGAGACTGGATCGATGCAGCCAGTGAAGGCAATGTTATCAACAAACCACCTAGTGAAATCTTCAAGTTATTCACTGAGATGACAGATAGAAAAAGAAACCAAGATGAAACCATCGTGCCCAGGACGCATGAGCCGACCAACAGTGATCCCAAATTTGATATCCTAGTATCCATGATGAAGGAAATGATATACCAGAACAAGAACAATGCTACTGGGAACGAGAATCCTGGATAGATCCCGAGGAAGAGGGTTATGAATTGTGAACTTTGTGCTACCAACAATCACCCAACTGATAAGTGTCCATCACTGTACGAAGATGAAGAGGTTAATGCCGTAGGACAACCGTACCAACAAGGAGATGCTGGGCAGCGAATGAACTTCAACAATGGACCTTGGAGGCCCAATGACAATTTGAGATATGGGAATAATAACTATCTGAACACATCTCAACAAGGGCAACTACCACAACAACCCTATGTACCTTCACATAATAGAGATCAACCAAGAGATACCTGAGGAGTGAAGTGGAGAGACTAGCAGCTGAATAAAGGAAGGGGTATCAAGAGTTAGACAATTTTCGCATGGAGATAAGGGGAGGCATGAGAGATATTAATGGAACATTGAGCCACCTGGTAGAATCGATCTCCCAAATTAAGTCAATGTTGAATGGAGGAAAGGGAGAACTACTATCCCAAGTCGAGATAATAAGGGCTCAAGTGAACGCTATTACATTGCGAAGTGGAGCCAAATTGTCTGAAGTAAGAGTGCCTGACCATTATATACCTCAAGAAGCTGCACGTGGGCAACAACAGTCTCATGGGCAAGATGTTGATATCGAACAAGAGGATGAGGCTGAACCAGAAAAGTATAAAGAGGCACCCATGGAATCAGGTGATGTTGAGGATCTACGGCAAGAATTGTTAGTTGAGAAAAGAGCACAGGTTGAAAGAGAAGCGGCAGATATTAGAAGGAAAGCTGAGCGCGATGCTGCCGAAATCAGAG
The DNA here is from genome assembly GCA_029490685.1 of Schizonepeta tenuifolia. NCBI lineage: Eukaryota > Viridiplantae > Streptophyta > Magnoliopsida > Lamiales > Lamiaceae > Schizonepeta > Schizonepeta tenuifolia. Next base: position 50,452,390 of record CM055955.1, on the reverse strand, counting down.
CTAAGCAATGAAGGAGGCTGAAAACGATACTAAGTCCAAACCTTATGAGCCAAAAGCTCCTTACCCAGGACAGTTCGCAACGGATAAGGAAGCTCAGGAGATGAAGAAACTGACCAAAATGTTTCAGAAGGTCGAGGTCAACATACCCCTCTTGACCGCCTTACAATCTATGCCTAAGTGTGCCAAGTTCTTGAAGGAGTTATGTACAAGGAAGATCAAGTACACAGATGACGCAAGGTTCTAAGTTAGTGAGAATGTATCTGCAGTATTGCAAGACACTCCCATACCGACCAAGTGTACTGATCCTGGGATGTTCTAATATCCCCTGCATCATTGGAGACATGAAGATTAAAAAGGCTATGCTGGATCTTAGGGCATCGATTAATGTCATGCCCAAGTCGATGTATGATGATCTAAGGATGAGACCACTCAAACCAACAAGGGTGGCGATTCAACTAGCGGATAGGTCGACTGTATGGCCTGAAGGGATTTTAGAGGACGTCTTGGTCAGGGTAAGGGACTTAATTTTTCCAGCGGATATTTATATCCTGGATATGGGGACATCATCGCACAAGACACCAGTGATGTTGCTAGGAAGACCATTCTTGAAGACCGCTCGCAGAAGAATCAACTGCGATACGGGGGAGTTAACATGTGAGTTCGGAGGAGAAGTGGTGTCATTTGACATCTACAACACCATGAAACAGCCTGGTGATACGGAGGTGGTGCATAGCATTGATCATATTGACCAGATGGTGGATGAGTTCTGGCTAGAAATAGCAAACGAAGATAGGCTTGATGTAGTCCTACAATTTGGCCTAACGGAGGTTGTTGCCTAAGACGGGTCTGGTAAGCTAATCGAAGCAGTACATTACTTAAAATCAGATGCAAAAATAGGAAGGAGAGTAGAACCATTGGTGATTCCTACACTGGAGCAAGAAGATAGGTTGATGCCATCAATAGAGAAAGCTCCCAAGCTGGAATTGAAAGCGTTACCTAGCCACTTGAAGTACATCTACTTGGGAGAAGAAGAGACACTACCAGTAATCATAAGTGCAGAATTGTCTATTGAGAAAGAGGAACGTGTAAAAGAAGTCCTGGTGGAGTACAAACTGGCTATTGACTGGACATTGGCCGACATGAGGGGCATAAACCCCACTATGTGCATACAGCACATCTTGCTCGAGGAAGACGTCGTGCCCATTAAAGATCCTCAAAGAAGACTGAATCCAGTAATGAAGGAGGTAGTGATGAAAGAAATCTTGAAGCTGTTAGACCTGGGGATCATCTACCCGGTCTGTGACAGTAGATGGGTAAGTCCAGTGCATGTCGTACCCAAGAACTCTGGAATTCAAGTGGTGGAGAACGAGCATAGAGAAATGGTGGCGACAAGGTTACAAACAAGATGGCGAGTATGCATTGACTACAGGAAGTTAAATCAGAAGACCAAAAATGACCACTTTCGGTTGCCTTTCATTGATGAGATGCTCGAAAGGATGGCGGGTAACAAGTACTTTTATATTCTTGATGGTTACTTGGGCTACATGCAGATCTGGGTCGCGGAGGAAGACTAGGGTAAGACCACTTTCACCAGCCCATTCGGTACGTTCGCATATAGGAGGATGCCTTTTGGTCTATGCAACGCTCCTGGCACATTCCAAAGATGTATGATGAGCATATTCTCAGATTTTCTCGAAACCTGCATAGAGGTGTTCATGGATGACTTTACTGTCTATGGATTGGACTTCGACAAGTGTCTAAACAACCTGGAGATGGTGCTGAAAAGATGTGTGGATAAGAGTTTGGTCCTGAACTTTGAGAAGTGCCACTTCATGGTCAAGGAGAGCATAGTCCTTGGACATGTCATATCAGAATGAGAGATAGAGATCGACAAGGCCAAGATCGACATCATAGCCAAGTTTGCCTACCCGAGCAATATGAAGCAACTACGTGGATTTCTTGAATATGCAGGATTTTATAGGAGGTTCGTCTAGGATTTCGCTAGGATCGCGCAGCCCATGACCAGACTATTACAAGGAGAAGTAGAGTGGAACTTCGATGAAGACTGCAAGAAGGCATTCCACATGCTAAAGGAGATCTTAGTGTCAGCACCTATCATTCAACCACCAGATTGGAAGATGCCATTTGAGGTGATGTGTGACGCAAGTGACTACACAGTGGGAGCAGTTCTTGGGCAGAAGAGAGAAAGAGTGAATCATGTCATATACTATGTATCCAGAACTCTCAATCCTGCCCAATGCAATTATTCCACTACGGAGAAGGAACTATTAGCTGTGGTGTTTGCTGTCAAAAAATTTTGATCATATCTGCTCGGGGGAAAGACCATAGTCTACACTGATCACTCCACCCTAAAGTTCCTCATGGCCAAGAAGGAAACTAAGCCCAGATTGATAAGGTGGATCCTATTGCTTCAGGAATTCGATTTGAAAATCAAGGATAAGGCTGGAACCCAGAATCTAGTGGCTGACCATCTGAGTCGCATAATCCAACAAGAAGAGATTGAGCCAATCAAGGAGACTTTCCTAGATGAACATCTCGCTCTTGCCAAAGATAACCCAGATCCATGGTATGCCGACTTGTGCAATTAATTGTCTTGGGACGACTTCCAGGTAACCTCAGCCTATATCAAAAGAACAAGTTGAAGGTGAAAAGTCGATATTATATATGAGATGAGCCGTATTTGTGGAAAATGTGTACTGACCAAGTTATCCGTAGATGTGTTGATGAGAAGGAACAAGCAAGCATCCTCGCACATCGCACATTGTCATTCCAAGGTGTGTGGGGGACATTTTGGACCAAAAAGTACTGCAAGGAAAATATTGGATTGTGGATTTTATTGACCCAATATATTCAAGGACAGCTTCGAGTGGTGTAAACGATGCGTTCAATTCCAGAAGGAGGGCAATATCGGCAAGAGGAATGAGATGCCCATGACCCCAGTCATGCCTGTTGAAGTATTTGATATATGGGGAATGGATTATATGGGGCCATTACCCAACTCAAGAGGGAATCTCTACATTTTATTGGCAGTCGACTACGTGTCTAAATGGGTGGAGGCTAAGGCAACATCAACCAATGACTCAAAGGTGGTTGTGGAATTCCTCAAGAGCAATATCTTTAGCAGGTTTGGTGTGCCCAGGACGATCATGTAGTGATCAAGGAACACACTTCTGCAATAGAGCTGTCAAGGGGTTGATGAGTAGATATGGAGTACATCATAGGATTTCGAATGCTTATCATCCTCAAGCAAATGGTCAAGCTGAATTGTCTAACCGTATTGTGAAAGCTGTCTTGAGAAAGACAGTTAGTCCAATAGGGAAGGACTGAAGTTTGCGTCTTGAGGATGCACTGTGGCCATATAGGGCAGCATTCAAAACCCCATTTGGCATATCACCCTACAAAATGACACTTGCCTGTGGAGATAGAACATAAAGCATATTGGGAAGTTCAGAAGATGAATTATGATTGAAATGAAGCTGGCGAAGCTAGGAAGCTTCAATTGCAAGAACTCGAGGAAATTCGACTCAATTCATACGACAGTTCCGTGCTATACAAAGAAAGGATGAAGAAGGCTCACGATGCGTTGATCAAGGTCAAGAAGTTTGAACCTGGGAAACAAGTTCTACTATATCAGTCCAAGTTTAAACTCATGTCAGGAAAACTATCAACTAAGTGTGTTGGTCCATTCGAAGTACAAGCCACATATCCAAATGGGGCCGTGGAAGTGATGAATACTAGCACGGGAAAGATTTTCAAAGTCAATGGAGAAAGATTGAAGGCCTTCTTTCGACAAGTCTTGGAGAAACCAGAGGAATGCTTGAAATTTCTCTGTGCGATGGAGCCCTAACTTGGGCAAGAGGGACGTCGTGCCCACGACGATAACTGGGGCGCTGGCTAGGAGGCAACCTGGTATGTTTTCTTTTAAATTTCACATATTGTCTTATTTCTTTAAAAAAAAAAGGGGAAGATAGGGATTAAAAATAGCCATAATTTTAATGTTTTCCATCAAATTTAGGCATATTTTAATTCCATTATGCATAGAAATGTCTAACCATAGGATAAAAGAACTTTTGCCTTGTGTATGGTAGTGTGTTTGTGACTTGCAGAGAATAGGTATTGGGTGAGAGGAAGAAGGAGGATCTGACACTTTGCTTTGAGAAAAGTGTGTGCGTAGGAGGGCAAGAGCGGCGCTTTGGGCTAAGCAATGGACTTGGGCAATACAGCTGACGAGACAGTAACTGCCACATCACGTGGGATGTGACAACTGTACTCAAAACCTACCCCTAACCCTATAACCGTTTGCCACCCTACCACGACTATCCCTCTAAACCTTTCCACTTCCGCACGTAAACCATCAATTCAAAAACTACCATACAACACTTTCTATCCTCAACCCCCCAATTTCGGATTTTTGCAGATTTCTTCCCTAAATTTAAACCCTAAATTCACAATGGTATCAACACGCCCTAAAAACAAACTCAACAAGATCTCTCACGGCACGCACATCGACCTTAGTGAACCAGAATCGCCACCGTCGGAGGTCCCGTTAGCAGCAACAGACCCAACATCTTGAGTGGTGCCGTACTCTCTCACAGCCGAAGTAGAAGAAATCATCAGCAGCGCGCTCGCAGAGGTGATGGCGGTACCGGAGAAAGAAAAAGCAGAAGTAGCCGCTTCGGTGGGAGGAACTTCTCCAACACCGGAGAAAGCTGCTGAGGAAGTAACGCTAGAGAACACGCAGCCGGAACCAGAGAGAAAGGAGACAGAAGGACGATGTTGAGATGGAGGCTCAAGAGGAAGAAGAGGGAGAGCAACAAGAAAAGAAGGAATCTGCTGATTCCTTTGACAAGCTCTGCGAAGAAGTGGAACGAGATGCTTTGAAGAGGAAAGAGAAAGGAAAGGAGACCAAGAAGAAGAAGAAGATGAAGACGGTCACGTCTGAAGCCGCCTTGTTATTAAATGGAGAGTTGTCCACGGAAGAGAAGAAGGCTACTACGCCTTCATCCAAGAACCCAGGGAAAAGGTAGAGAGTGGTGGAGTCGAAAGACGACGAAGATGTCCAAATAGTGGGGGAGAGGATAACAAGGTCCGCCGCTCAGAAGGTCAAGAAAGAGGAGTCCGAGTCGCGAGGGAAGAAGAAGTTTAAGAAGGCAGAAGACTTGTCTGCCATGAAGGTTTTTTGTGCCCAGGGAGGTTGACTTTGGCGACCTGGACTCCTTGGGCATAGCATTGGAAGTGAGGGCCCTATACGAGAGATGTAGCTGGGGAAGATTCATGACGCTACCCTGCCACATCTACGAAGATTTGGTGAGAGAGGTGTACGGATCAGTAGAGTTCGTACTGGATGGAGAAGAAAACTCGGCCTCGATCGAGTTTGTGATAAATGGGCAATTGCTTGTCGATGGGTTGAATGACTTGAACCAGATTTTGGGGTTCGCCATGATGATGGAGTTGTAGAAGCTGGAGTTTAGAATAGCAGGGAAGAAGGTGCCAGTGGACTTGCCCAAGGAAAAGTGGATCCGGATGTGGAAGGAGGTTAGCGTAGGAACGGAGTTCAAGTCCGGAGACAACAAGGCATCTGATTTGAAGACGCCAGCCCTCCGAATTGCCCATAGGATTCTTGCCTACAACATGTTTGGCAAGGGAGATAGCGGAAACTCACTGGCCAACAAGGAGGTTTACATATTGTATTGTATGTTGACCAATAAGAGGCTGAACTTTGCAGCCTTCTTGATGGAGCAGCTGAGGGCAGTGGTGGCCAAGGCAAGCCAAAAATACTCGTGTGGACACTTTGTTACAGCCTACATCGAGGGGTTAGAACTTCATGACGAGGTGAAGGATTTTGAAGTGACACCGGTTGACGTGCTCAACATGGAGATGTTGAGCAGGATGAAGGAGGTGGTGAAGCATGGAAAAGGATGGTGCTTGTTGGAGGCGCATGAGAAGGATCAACCAGCTTCAGCACGCTTGCCTCCTAAGAAATCATATAGGTTGGCCAAGAACTCCGCGATTGAATAGGAGTAAGAAGATGATGAGGAGGAGGCTGGGCAAGACTGAGGACTTGCTCAAGGAGCTATAGAATGGGCAACTGGTCATGCAGGCTACTCTCAACAACCTTGTCCGCCATCTAAAAATAGGGTCAGCTTCTGATCCTTCTGCTTAATTATGTCCTCCTATTTGTTTGTGTAGTAGTTTTTTGTGTTTTTATTTTTTGTTTAATGTTTTTGTGTTTTATTTGTCTTGTGTTCGTGGAGTAATCGAATACCTCACCCACATTTGCCTTGCAGAATGTGTGGTGAGGTAGGCGAGTAACTCATGTTGTTGTGTTAGTGTCTTGACCTTTCTACGTCCACTACTTTGCTATAAGTAAAGTGTGTGCGTAGGCAGGCCAATTATTTGTCAGAAATTGTGTTAAGTCCAAGGTTGAGGCCTCCATGAATGGACTTTGCTATAAGCAAAGTGTGTGCGTGGGGTGTCTGTGCAGTGTGTTTTTTATTTTTAGTAATCGAGTTGATCAGCATGGAGTTGTTGGGCGAGATGGTGTGATGATTTGTGTGCTTAATTGCTGCTTGTTGAACAATGCTAAGTTTTTGCATGCTAGAAGATGACTTGTATGATGGATTGAGTTGTGAACATACCCTGTGAGGATTTGAGCTTAAAATTGAATTCATTCTTTGTGTGTAATTAAAGACATCTTGATTAGGAGGAACTAGAGCTTGCCCGTACTTTGGTTTATAATCTCTGAACTTAGATGATTTAGGCCATTCTTTCATTAGCCCATTAAGTTTGGATTGACTACCTAATATCATTATCCTTTGATAACCCCTTTTGAGCCGAATTGATTCTTTCTATCACTTAGATGCTGCCTTTAAAAAGATTCTTATTTGGTTGTGGGAACCTGGGCAGTATAGAGAAGACAAAGGGCAAGAAGGAGATAGTGGGGTACATTCTGGGCAGAAATTTGTTTTGTGTTGATAGTTGGGTTATGCCCAAGAAAAGAGAAAAAATGAAAGAAATAAGGGGAACAGGAAAAAAATTTAAGTTCCCTAGAGAGGTTAAAGCATAAGCTTGGAAAAGATAAGGTAAGGAATTAAGAAGAAGTTGGGAACTCCTGTTGCCCAATACGAGTTTAAATTGCCCTTAGCCAAGATCCAAATACTTCCTACCTATTATCTTAAGCTTAAAACCTAAAAAGACCTAAGAAGAACTTTAGATTTAAAGGGCAGGCAAGCCTATGGTGATACCGAAGTCAAAATGGTCCATGAGTGTAAAGAAGAGTCTAAACACAATAGTGATGAGTGTGGAGAGGAGATCCTAAAAGTTCACAATTCTATCTTGACTTGTTTGATAGCATAGCATTTTCTTTTCCCTTCACTTGCAGATTATTTTGGAAGACTGTTATATTGCCTTAATTGACTCTTCTGCGTTGATCAAGTTTTGAGTCTTTTGTTCTTTTATTTTGGGCAAGTTGTTTGTGCACACTTAAGGACAAGTGTGGGTTAAGTGTGTGCGCATGATGAGTCCATATTTTGTGTTTTTTTAGTGTCTGTCTCAGGTAGTTTAGATCGAGTCTTTGTGTGTGTTTTGTTTAGTTTTAGTGTCTTTGAGAACATATTTTGGGCAAGAGGGTGTTTGCTGCCTTGCAGGAGGAAACTGGGCAATACATGGATAGAAAGCGTCATTTCTGGAAGCAGGCCAGGTAGAGCGATATTGGTCAAGACAGAAATAGGTGGAGTGCTTTGGTCTGCAGGCAAGTTTCTATCCTAGGTCTAGAGGATAGGGAAAAGATGATCTAACTTAAATATCTTTCCTTATCCAACTAGATTTAAGATCCACAAGGGATCTCATGGAGATAGATGTGACTTGCCATGTTGAGGGTCGTGCGTATCAAGATTTTCTTGCATCCCAAGGTAGCTCGTGGATTCGTTCCATGTTAAGGACTAGGGGTCCCAAACCCTAAGTACTCACCTATAAGTATTGAAGCCGTGCTGCTACGAAGAACGCCGTCTTTTATGCATCTATTTTCTATATTTTCATTGAGAGATTGTGAGGAGAAAAACAAGTCATACGGGTATACTTTTATTTGTGTTTTGTTCATCGGCACTTTTGGCCGACTTTGCTTTTCACGTACTTAGTAAGTTTTAATATAGTTCTTCTTATGAGTTCATTCCATTATTGTGTTCGTTGTTTTATTATTATGTCTAGCTAAGTTTTTATACTTGATCTGGGTAAGACAGTTAGGTGATTACTTATTCTTGAGAGGTCTAAATTGTGCTAGATAGTTGCATGCATGTGTTCCCGATATGTTAATGAGCTTGTTCAAATATGAGATAATACGATTAAGAGATTAATAGGCCGTTAATCGCTTAGGACATATTAGATCACCAATCAATTGGGAAGTAGGAATATTTTCCATCATCATCTCAATTAAGATCGATTAACATTAGAGGAAGGTGTCTACCTAATTAGGTCAGACGTGATGATTTCTTGTTGGGCCTTTCTAGTGATTAATGCTCCTTGGGCAAGAGACTGAACGATGACTCCGACAGAGGTATTGCCCAAGGTAGGGAGCCGGCGGAGCTTCGCCAACTCAGTAAGGATAGGTAAGGGAAGGGTTTGTTGAGAGCGTGACGAGTAAAAAGGGATCTCGGCATTCGAGTCCTATAACTGACGATGCATGCATGTAATGAATATATTTGCACCAATGACCAAGCTAGGGTTTTCACTTAACATGTCTTAGTCCAGATCAAGTCATCTTTATTATTGATCAAGTTATCTGTTTACTTTTCAGCGTTAATTTAAGTTCTCGAATTGGGCAAGAGAGCCCTAGTGACCAAGATAGCAAAACCAAACTTTCTGAATAGGTGGAGGAGGTTTCAAGAGATAGTGACAATCAACTCCTTGTGGATCGACCCTGTACTTACTTGCTAACTATATAGCTTTGAGGATAGGCTACAAATTCATTTTGAGAGAGCGAACAACAACCTCGTCAGTTATGTATCACAAAATATCCGTTATCAAGATTGTTCGTAGTCTTTATGGTGATAATAGATTCACTAGATTGTTCGTAGTCTTTATGCCTATAGACGTGGATCATGTGAACAGTTTAATGTTAGAAAATTAGATTTTCTTCAAAATGATAATTATGTCTTATTAAGTAGGCTAACTACCCTCGATTATACATTATTCTTTGAGATCCTAAATGGAGCAAGTCCAATAGCCTATATGTTGGCTACACCACAGTATACTGAATATGTCCAATAAGTATAAGTTTAACCTCCAATATGTAATTATATATAATATCCAGGACCTAATTTATAACGAGAATACAATTCAGATGTTTGACCATAAGATTCGAGTATTTAGGAGCAAGTAGAATGCTCTCGTTAAGGTCCTGTAGGAACACTACAAACAAGAAAAACAAAAAGTAGAAATATGTAAACAAGAAGAAAGTCCAGTTTTCTAAGTCACATTTCAAATTTCGAGGACGAATTTTTTGTAAGGGGGGAGGGATGTAGTATCTCGGTTCCTCGATAGTCAACTAAGCTTGTTTACCTTCACTTTATGCCAAACTTTAGCCTTTAAATGTGACGCGTTTTGCATTGATTTCGTTATTTTAGATTTGTATCACATTTGGTGGAATTCGTGCATGTGTAGGTAAATCGAGGTTCGTTTTATCCGGAAAACCTTTACGACTGGGTAATTAATACCCGTAACGACACGACGAGAACAAGTGTCACTCACTCTCTCTCTCTCACCGCCACCTCACCCTACCTCTCTCCCATCTCTCTCCAATTTCCTATGCAATTATAATCATTATGTCTTCACCACAATCTTAACAAAAGATTGCATGCAATGGCAATCACATCAACTATCCATCACACTTAAGTATACCAATTTCCAACACTAATAGTAATCATGCTTTATTCTCTTTGTTGGACACAAATGCATGCATCCATCTCTCTCTCTCTCTCCATATAAAAGGAAATTTTCTTCATTCAAGCTATTCTATCTCTCTCTCTTTCGAAACCCTCCAAGAAAGCAAGAAAAAAGAAAACTCTCTCCCTACTCTCTCTCCCTCTCTCGGCAATACACACACAACATACATACATTCAATTTTCTTCCATGCAAGCCTTGAATTTAAGCTCAAAATCCATGGAGATGAAGTGAAGATCATCATTCTCCATCTAGTTCATCCATACCTTCAAGAAAAAGGTAAAAATTCATCAAGTTCTTGAGTTGAAATCCAATAATCATCCCCCATTTTCTTCATTTTTGGCTCTTAAGCCCTAAAAAAAATGGATGATTAATTTTGTGTTGTGTTTTCTTTGAGGATTCAAGAGGAGTTCTTCCTTACATCCAAGCTCAAGTTTGAAGCTCATTTTCCCCTTCAATTCGATCCCAAGAAGCCAAGGAGAAGAGATCCAGTTTTAATTTTCAAAGTATGATAATTCATTTGATTAATTGTATATATGTATATCTCTAAGCCCTAAAAGAAAGAAAATATGCATGCATGGTATTTATTTTATGTTTAGGCAAACTTAGGCTGTTAATGTAAGATTTAAGTGAGGAGAAATCGATAGGAGAATCGAACACTAGGATTTAATCGATGAATTAAGAGAAGAAAAAGAAATTAAAACCCTAAGAAAAAATGGTTAATACCGAAAAATATAGAGAAAAATAGGAGAATTTGAATTTCTTGAGATATTGTTATCTTGATGCTTGATTTATGATTTTTATCATGTTTAGAATGGAGTTATATGCTTGAAAAATTGAAAAACCGATTGCCCTAAAAATTGCATGAATGCCGTGAGTTATGGGCAAGAAAGAAGAAATTATTTTGTTGATTTTGTTGATGATTTAGTTGATGTTTTGATCATGAAATTATTATGTGATATGATGATTTAATCTTTGATGTTGTTAAGTATGAGAAAAACGAATTGCATGTAAAGTTTTTGAAGAAAATAATCATATGATGATTTGATGATTTTGACGTTATAATGTTGTTGAGATGTGTTAAAGTGTTAATTTGATTCCTTGATGAAAATAGGATTTTTGGTGATAAAAGATTAGAAGTTTTAAAAGCTTTAAAAATGTTAAGAGTTGAAAAATGTATAGAAAAATACATCTAGTAAGTGTTTAAAGTGTTCTTGAAATAAGACTTGAAGATTTAAGTTTGATTAAATTAAATAAAAAAGAAATTTTGGTAATTAATTTAATTAGATAAACTAGTTTTCATAAAAACTAAAATAAAAGAAGAATGTTAATTAAATAAATTGCTCTTAAATTAAGAACAAAGAAGAAAAGAAGTTATTAATTAAATAATCAAGAGTCGAAAAAATTAAGTTAAAAAGAATTAATTAATAAGGAAATAAAAAGAAATTTTAATCGAGTCAAGAAAAGATGTTAGACGAGTTAAGTTTAAATACTCGTATAGTTAATCAAGAAAATAATAGAATGAGATGTCAAGTAATGATGTTGAAAATAATTAATTAAAGTTAATTAAGTAAATTGTTTTCAAACCATGTGGATTAAAAATAAATCGAGAAGAAATGTCGAGTTAATAAATGAGAATCGAGTTAGAAATGGAAAGGAAATTCCAATTTCATAAGAAATTAAAATAAATTAAAAAGAATTTTTATTAATTGAGTAAAAGTTTATAAAATGCTTCATAAAATAACTGATTTGGAAAAGCGTTGGTTATAAGCCGAGAAAAGACAAATTGTGTCGTTTGAGTTTTATGAAAAGAAATGCATAATCGACTTAAGTTCTAAGATATAATTGAAGAAATGTTAATATGTCTTGAAATGTGTTTGATTTATTTTGATTTGTTATGTAATTGAATAAATGTTTAAGTGCATGATATTAATTGTGACGTGAAGAATTACTAAGTCAATTGTATGCAAAATGATTGAGCTATTGATTTGTTAAATCAAAAATTAATTTAGTTTTTAAAAGAAAGCTCGAGTAATGGAATGTAGATAGATGACGTTTCATAATTAAAGCGAGAAGTGCTAAGATATTGGTTAGTAGTACGAACCAATCATCGAGTATAGTTAATGGCTTAAAGACGAGAATGCGAAATCTTTTAGAAAAGAATAGCTTTAAGAGAAACGACTCAAGTAGAAGTCCTTCAGTCGAGACCAACGCCTTTTATCCGTCTTGCGTGATATCTTATTTTCTTTATCGATGTCGATCTGTGAAGGATCAAGCCGGACGGAAAGATAAGCGAGGACAATAGCCCTTAAACCGCCTAGCTAGAATCTTCGGAAGTCAGGTGGGCTTTTCTGAACCAAAACTAGCGATGAAAGTTATTATGCTATTGAGTATTATTATATGATTTTAAATGCGATTGACTTGCCGTTTTACTGAGTTTGGTATGTGTTATCATCTGTTTATTTGAGATATTATCATCCTGTGAAAGGCAGGAAACCCTCGTGTGGTATGTTGAATGTTGAGGTGACTGTGAGCCTTTTAAGAGCATTCTTTTTCCAAATGTTTTTGGCATGTGTTCACTGAGTACGAAGTACTCAGCCCTGCGTGTATTTCTAAATGTGCAGGTTGATGGGATGGTGATGGCATGGACGCTTGGTGGTGTGGTGTTTTTGGTTGAGTCGAGTCGGATGTCAGACTGGCATTTGCACGTCTCCATACGTGTGAATGCTGGGATTTGAGTCAAGTTTTCCGCTGCAACTCTATGAAATGATGTCTGCTGATATATATATACTTTGATACTTGTTTTTGCTTCTGAGCGTTGGGCTCGCTGACTTTAAATGTTTTGTTGAATCTGGTTCTCGTTGACTTGATATACTTTTTGTATTCTCGTTTTTGTGGAAATCTTATCCTCGTCAGCTGAAATACTTATCATATTCTTGTTGATATGTGATTTTGAAATGCTCGGTTATTGCTTCATTATGTCCTTGAAAGCCTTTTCGAATGCATTGCTTTTCTTTAATATTTTCCCAAGCATGTTCCCCGTATTTGAGTTGATGGTTAGTTGATTAGGTTGTGTTGTTGTTCGTAAGTCGCACCTCAGGAGTCGGGGTGTGCCAAACCGGCAGTTCAGAGGTGAACCACTGGGCCGGTCGCCGGAAGTTGCTCCTCTGAACCGCCGGGCCGGTCGCCGGAAGTTGCTGGAGTCTGAGGTACGGTTTAATCCAAACCGGCGGTCGAACCAGCGCTCGGAGGCCAGACAGCCGATTTGGGTGGCTGGACCGCTGGTTGGACCTCCCGGACCACCGATTTGGTGATTTTTTCACCAAAAATGATGATTTTGCCCTTTTTACCTTTTTAATATCCATTAGCACTTCTTGTACCCTATAAAAGCAGGATTTAGCCCCAAAAACGAGATATCTTTCATCATAGCTTAGTTTTCTCTTCCCAAAGTTTCCTTTTAGGGTTTGATTTAGTTCTTAATCATTTTATTACATTAAAAGGTTGGATTTTAAGATTAATTTGAAGATTTCTCCATTTGGTTCTTAGTATTTCTAATTATGCATTCAATTCTCATTTCTTGTGCTTTATTTTCATTGATGTCTAGCTAATTTTCTCTTGTTGGTTTTGGGGATTTGAGATGATTTAATGGTGGAATTGATCTTAGCTTGTTAATTCTAATTGCTTTTGTCTATTTGATTGGGGTTTTGGATCTTGTTTTCATGTGAGAGTTATTGATCATCTTTCTTGCATGCCAAGTGTTTGTGGAATTTTTTAATAGGATTTTGCATTCATGGAAATCAATTATCAAAACATGCATGGTTTTGAGACTTAGCAAGTGATAAATGCATGCATGGGAGCTTAAATTCTTGTGCCTTTTGGAGTTGAATTACCGTCTTGAGTCTTAGCCGAGAGAGTTAATAGTTTGATCCGCTTTTGCTATCTTTTGAGAGAGTGTAGTGATTAGTTTCGTGAATGTTCCTCATTTAGATGATTAAATATGGTTGTGTGAATTAGGAAGTCAATGTCATGCCATCTAGAATCAAATCAAGTCCCTAGAACCAACTCTTTCCTCATTTTTAAATCTTTGATCATCTATTACTTGTTTATTTTCTTGTGATAGCTTAATTTGCTTTGAATTTTTATTTGAGTGTTTAATTCAATCCAAAATCATGTTGAAACTTGAGTTTGATTAGTAGGAAAACACATGAATTTTATTTCTACATAAGTTTGGTCAAATGGTCCTTGAGGATATGATACTCATTTGCTATTTGCTACAATTACCTGTTTAAAGTGCGGATATAGTTTCTAAGTAATTTAGTGATCACTTCTTGGCGCCGTTGCTGGGGACTATTAAGAACTTTTAGTGTTAATGATTTTTGCGCCAAGATTACTAGTTCAAACATTGTTTTTCTTTTTTCGTGTCCTTTAATTCTTATCTTGGTATTGGATTGCTTTTGTAGGTGAGTTAGTGCATGATCACAAGGTGTTAGGAAGGCGAAATCATTCCTTTAGACTTGGAGATTGAGGTTACTCATAAGAGAGCAAGCCGGGAAAGAAGAAAGGGTCGAATGGCCAATCAAGGGCCAAATCAAATGGCCGAGTTGGAGCGGCAAATGCAAGTATTGAGACGGCAAATGAAGAAACAAGAAAGAAAAGCCAATCAACCACCTCCGCCTCCTATCAACCAAATGTTTGAACCTCAAGTCAATTTGTTTCAAGATGGGGGGTGGGGCGCTCGGTGCAACGCTAACAACTTTGAACTAAAGTCAGGGTTGATCCACATTGTTCAAGCGGAACAATTCGGAGGTGGGGTCAACGAGGATGCAAATGCCCACTTGAGTGCTTTCTTGGACGTGTGTGAAACCATCAAGATACAAGTGTGTGTGTGTTAGCCTAGTGGTAATGAGGTTAATGCCCAGGCCAAAGGTCACGGGTTCGAGTCTTCCGTCACGCAGTATTTAAATTTCCTTGTAATGTTGTTCAAAAAAAAAAAAAAAAAGATACAAGGGGTCTCAAATGATATCATTCGATTGAGGCTCTTTGGACTGTCATTAAGAGACAAGGCAAAAGTATGGTACAAGACCCTAGACCGTTTGGATATCACTTCATGGGAACAAATGTGCCGGCTATTCCTAGCTAAGTATTTTCCTCCCTCTCGTGCTCAAAAGTTGATATCAGACATCTCTCATTTCTCTCAAATGGGAGATGAATCAATCTATGAAGCTTGGGAGAGACACAATATGTTGAGGAGATGCCCTCAACATGGGTTTTCAAAGGAGCAACAAATTCTAAACTTTTATCGAAGGCTTACCAATTATACAAGAGAGGTCCTGAATGCCACCGCCGGTGGTGGTTTGACTGATCGGCCTTATGAAGAAGTGGTTCAGATTTTGGAGGAAATGTCAGCCAATAGTTGTCATTGGCCACAAGAGAGAAGTTCTTCAAGAAAAGTTGCTTCCATTTCCAATGATAGGTACGATGATCTCCTTGAGCAATTCACTATGCTCAAGAAAGACTATGAAGCCGAAAGGAAGGGGGAAGATGGATGCGAAAATTGTGTCTCAACTGATTCAACATGGAAGTGAGGAGTATATGCATTACGAAGATGCTAATTATGTGAATCAAAGAGGCTATAGCAACTACAACCGTTCGAGCTACCCGTCGGGAAATCAAGCCTATAGTCCTAATTATAAGAATCTAAATTTATCATACTCTAACCCGAACAATACTATTCATCCACCACTCAGATTCTCGGTGTCTCAAGAAATGATCAATGAGCCAAAGAAGCCGTCCCCAACTATGGAAGAAATGATGCAACAACTTCTCCAAAATCAAAATGCTTTCATGGGTGCAACGAGGTAAAAGGTCACATGTTTGGAAGGAACCGTCACGGCTTTACCTAAGCAAGTGAAGATGTTGGAAGGGCAAACGAGCCAAATGGCTAATCAAGCGGCTTATCAACATAAGCTGGGGCAATTTCCAAGCATCACGGAGGTTAATCTGAAGAATCAATGAAATGCCATTCAATTGAGAAGTGGAACTACTTATAAGAACTATCCGGAGTTGGAGGATCAAGATGAAGTTGTGAATGAAGAATTGGAACTGGAAGAGCCCGTTCCTCAAGTGGAGAAGCCTCAAGTTCCCAAAAAAGTACCTTTTAAAGTTAATCCTTCCAATCCTTCGTCTTCTTTGCCAATTAGAGATGTGGTTGCCAAAGCTCCTTATCCTCAAAGACTTGCCAAGGCAAGAGGTGATGAGAAACTTGCCAAGTTTATTGATATGTTTAAGAAGGTCCAAATCAATATACCTTTGCTCGATGCTTTGAGAGATATGCCGGGCTATGCAAAGTTCTTGAAGGAAGCCGTGCCAAGGAAGAAAAAGCTTGGTAAATTTGAAACAATCAACTTGTCGGAAGAGTGTAGTGCCGTTTTCCAACTGAAGTTGCCATTGAAGCAAAAGGACCCCAGGAGTTTTATTATCCCTTGCATGATTGGAGGCCAAACTTTTGGGAGAGTCTTGTGCGATTTGGGTGCTAGTATTAATCTCATGCCTCTTTCGATATTTAAGAGGTTGGAGATTGGAGAATTGAAGCCTACTACTATTGCCTTGCAAATGGCCGATCGTTCTATCTCTTATCCTTGAGAAATTGTGGAAGACATGCTTATTAAGGTGGATAAGTTTATATTTCCTGCGGATTTTGTGGTACTCGACATGCCCAAAGATGATAATACTCCACTTATTCTTGGCCGACCGTTCTTGGCAATCGGAAGGGCATTGATCGACGTTCAAGATGGTGAGTTGACCTTCTGTTACAATGATGAGAAGATGAATATCTTGATCTATGAAGCCATGAAGAAGCCACATGAATTGGAGGTTGAAGAGTGTAATTTCATTTAGTCTTATTCATCTTATTTTCAAGATTCTTTGGAGCATTGTATTGTGGATTCTATTCAT
Source organism: Schizonepeta tenuifolia (assembly GCA_029490685.1). Classification (NCBI taxonomy): domain Eukaryota; kingdom Viridiplantae; phylum Streptophyta; class Magnoliopsida; order Lamiales; family Lamiaceae; genus Schizonepeta; species Schizonepeta tenuifolia. The sequence continues at coordinate 50,435,479 of CM055955.1, read as the reverse complement.
TTTTATTCACAATTGGATGAGATGTATGATGAGTTGTTGGAGTCTATTGCTTACATGGATGCAAACCAATGTATTCCCTTGGAGAATTTGGGGTATTTGGATCTTTATACCCATTGAAGGAGGAGTGCCGGAAGCAGTGCCAAAGCCAAGCTCTCCACCGACTTTGGAGTTGAAGCCTTTACCTGACCATTTTAAGTATGCCTTCTTGGGTAAGGATGAATCTTTTCCAGTTATTGTTTTTTTATTTCTAAATGATGAGGAGTTGGATAAGTTGTTGAGGGTCTTGAGGAAGTGTAAGTCTTCTATTGGATGGTCCATTGCCGATATTAAGGGAATTAGCTTTTCTATATGCATGCACCAGCTCTTATTGGAAGATGATGCTAAGCCAAAGGTTCAACCTCAACGATGCTTGAATCAGGTGATGCAAAAGGTTGTGAGAAAAGATGTATTGAAGTTCTTTGATGTCGAGATCATATATGCTATATCCGATAGTGAATGGGTGAGCCCGACTCAAGTTGTTTCCAAGAAAGGAGGCTTAACCGTTGTGGAAGATGAAAAGGGTGAGCAAATTGCCACACGTTTGCAAATGGGGTGGAGAGTTAGTATCGACTATAGAGCTTTGAATGTGGCCACAAGAAAGGATCACTTCCCTCTTCCCTTCATTGACCAAATGCTTGATAGGCTAGCCGGTTATGAATATTATAGTTTCTTATAATGGCTACTCTAGCTATAATCAAATTGCAATAGCTCCGGAAGATCAACATAAGATGGCCTTCACTTGCCCTTATGGGATCTTCGCATGCCGACAAATGTCTTTCGGTCTTTGCAATTCTCCCGCCACCTTCCAACAATGCATGATGGCTATTTTTCATGGAAAAGATTATGGAGGTCTTTATGGATAATTTTTCCGTCTTTGGTTCATACTTTGATAATTGTTTGAAAAACCTTTCTCAAGTCTTGCAAAGATGTGAAGAAACTTCTCTATGTCTTAATTGGGAAAAATGTCACTTTATGGTGAAAGAAGGCATTATTTTGGGTCACAAAGTATCGAGGAATGGATTGGAGGTTGATCGGGCTAAGATAGTAGCCATTGAAAAGCTTCCTCCACCAACCAATATAAAATCGATCCGAAGTTTCCTTGGCCATGCGGGATTCTATCAAAGATTTATTAAAGACTTTCGAAGGTATCCAAGCCCCTTTATTCTTTGTTGGAAAAAGATTCTAAATTTGACTTTAATGATGCATGTTTTGAGTCTTTTGAGAAATTGAAGAAAGCTTTGGTGTCTACCCCCATTTTAATTTTGCCGGATTGGAACGAGCCCTTTGTATTGATGTGCGATGCGAGTTTTTGGGCCGTGGGAGCTGTTTTGTGTCAAAAGAGGGATAAACTCTTTCGGGTTATATATTATGCAAGTAAGACACTTGATTCGGCTTAAATGAACAATACAACAACCGAGAAGGAGCTTCTTGCAGTCGTGTATGCTTTTGATAAGTTTTGCCTGTACCTAATGGGCACTCATTCCATCGTATACACGGATGACGCCGTCATTAGATACCTTTTTGTGAAGAAAGATTCCAAGTCTTGTCTCATCTGTTGGATCCTTCTTCTCCAAGAATTCGACATGGAGATAAGAGATAAAAAAGGGTGTGAAAATGTTGTTGCCGATCACCTATCCTGTTTTGAGAACCCGGTCGAAGGAGAAGACTCTCGGGTACGAATTAATGAGTGCTTTCCTAATGAACAAGTTTTGAAGTTAGTGGATTACACACCTTGGTTTGCGGATATTGTTAACTAGATAGTCATTGGTGAATTGTCGGGTGATCTCACTTATTATCAAAGGAAAAAATTCTTGCACGATGTGACATTTTACTATTGGGAAGACCCCAACTTATATTGGCGTTGTGCCGATGGCATCATTCACAAGTGTGTGAAGCAAAACGATTGGATGAGAATCATGAAAGAATGCCATAGCTCTCGAAGTGGTGGTCATTTTAGTGCTCATCGGACCGCTATAAAAGTTTTCCATAGTGGTTTTTTTTTTGCCATCCATATTTAAGGATTGCATTGCTTTTTTCAAGTCTTGTGATAGGTGCCAAAGAATGGGAAGCATCTCCAAGAGAGACGAGATGCCGTAAAATATCATGGTAGAAGTCGAGTTATTCGATGTGTGGGGAATTGACTTCATGGGACCCTTCCCCAAATCCCAAGGTTATACTTACATTCTTCTTGAGGTGGAATATGCATCTCGATGGATGGAGGCGATTCCCACGGTCAAAAATGATTCAAAGGTGGTTCTTAAATTCTTGCAAAAGCATATCCTTACTCGTTTTGGGACTCCAAGAGCTTTGATAAGTGACGGGGGATCACACTTCAATAACAAGTGGTTGGGGAGTTACATTCTCGATATGGGGTGAAGCACAAGATTGCCCTTCCTTATCATCCTCAAGGGAATGGCCAAGCGGAGTTAGCAAATCGGAAAATAAAGCAAATTCTTGAGAAGTCGGTGGCAAATACGAAGGATTGGGCAAATCATTTGGATAATGCACTTTGGGCCTATCGCACCGCATACAAAACTACCATTGGTATGTCTCCGTTTCAACTTGTTTTTAGAAAGTCGTGTCATCTTCCTGTTGAGCATGAGCATAAGGCATATTGGGCCACGAGACGGATTAATCTTGAATTCAAGAAAGCCGGATATAAAAGGCTCGAGAAGCTTCTTGAGCTTGATGAGTGGAGAAACGAGGCTTTTGAAAGTTCTCGGATCTACAAGGAAAGGGCAAAGAAGTTCCATGATCGTGCTATTCGTTCCAAAGACTTTGCTCCCGGAGATGAGGTGTTTCTTTATAATTCTCGTCTTCATTTATTTCCGAGCAAGTTGAAGTCTAGATGGACGGGTCCATATGTTGTATATAAGTGCAGTGGAAAAGAGACTTATGAGCTTCTCAAATCTAATGGAGAAACCTTTTTGGTGAATGGTTATCGTCTCAAGCATTACATCAATTGTGAGCTGGATCGGAATGTCACGGTCACACTTCTCAACGACCCGTGAAAGTAAGGTATCGTCTAGCTTTAGACGTTAAACAAAGCGCTTGTTGGGAGGCACCCCAACACTTTTACTTGCTTTCGTTTTCGTTTCCATTTCGTTAGTTTTTTTTTTATCTTTGTGGTTGTGTGCTTGGTGGTTGTCTTTGAATGTGTGCTTTCTTTGGTTTTGGTGGTTGTCTTTGACTGTGTGCTTTCTTTGCTTTTGGTGGTTGATTTTATTATTGGTGTATTCGTTGGTTGAAGTTTGTTGTGTTGTCCTTTGTTTTCATTTCGTTTTTCCTCTCTTCTTTTCTTAAAAAAGAGCGTGAAAATGCCAATCAGTGATCCAGATCCAGATCGGAATTGCCAAATCGGTGACCTAGACCCAAACCGCAGGTGGGTCGCTAGAAATTTCTGTAATTTCAGCCCGTTTTAATGCCAATCGGCGGCCGGACCGGCGCTCGGAGCCTAGACCACCGATTTAGCTTGTGAACAGTCGATTTCGGCGGATAGACCGCCGAAAACTCCTGCATTCTAAACCACGGGTTACTGCAAATTGGCGACTGAATTGGCGCCTTAGGCCTGGACCGCCGATTTGGCATTCCAGACCGCCGGTTCGGGCTTCCAAACCGTCGATTCGCACATTTTCTCCCTTTTTCTTTCTTTCTTTTCCTTCTTTCTCTTATTTCTTTTTTTCTCCTTTCAAAAACACACACACCCTTCCTCCTTTGCACTCCAAATTCCTCCGTCAATCTTCCATATCTCCTCAATTCCTTCCACACATATCTTTCCCATCACCTAAGCTACATTTTCATCTAAGCATTTTGAGTTTTCATCCACCAAATCCTCTCCTCCCAAGTTTTGGAGTTCTTGTTATTTTCTTCTCCTTTTCACTCGAATTCAAGGTATTTTTCTTCTTTATTTTTCGTTTTTCTTGCTTTATATGCTTAGTTATGCAGTTAATTTAGGTTATTTTCATTTTTTATGTTTGGGTAATTTTCCTAGGGTTTGTAATTTCGAAATTTGGGGGTTTTATGCTTAGTTGTATAATTAATCATGCTACTTTATGAAGTTGTGTTGCATTGAGCATGCTAGTTGATTGCTTAGGGTTATTTCTTGATTGTGTTAATATATTGGTTTCCTTAAGTGATTATTAGTATATTGATTTGAGCTTATTAGTTGAATTATGCATGAACTATGTTTATGAGGTATTATGGGCAAGAGCAAGGAAAAGCGTCCACGTATTGAGGTGCCGCCTCAAAAAGAGAAACTTCCGGCATCTACTTTCTGCCAAGGGAAACCTTAAGCTGAATATCTTCGGCACATACCCTCGGATCTGGCCTCTCGACGTCGAAAACAAATAGTGGTCCATATAAACCTTCGGTGTTTGATGTGGAGCTACGGTGGGATGATCAAAAAGAGTTGTTCGTCACACTTGCTAAACGGGGACTCGCCTCATGCAAATACCCGAATTCTCAAACTCTAATGGACCTCGGGCTTTGGGACAACATCAAGGAACTATTTGATCGGATAGGATGGGGTTCTGTCTTGATTGACATGTGGCCTACATGCCCGCGAGCCACATTGGAGTTACTAGCTACCTTGCACATCCCCATCCATCAATCCAAGCTTCCCCCTACGGTGTTCTTTCAATTGGGGGATCGCACACACACCATGACAATGACTCAAATAAATGCGATCTTCAATTGTCCGGATGGAGGCATTTGTCAAAAACCCAAGGAGTTCAAGCCGAGAGAATTATGGAAGGCCATGACTTATTCAAAAAGATGTATGAATCCGGGAGATCTAAGGCCACACTTCTCTGCAATCCCATCTTTCAAGTGATCCAACGGATCTTGGCTCACACTATCTTCCAACGGGGGGAGAATAGTTCGTGTTGGAGTTCCGAGCTCATGGTTATATGGGCAATGCTTACACACACACAACTTAACTTAGCCCAATTCCTCTTCCGTTAGTTGTTTGCCCAGAAGTATCAAGAGAGTGGAGTTCTTTGTGGTGGTGGCCTAATCACTCCAATTGCCATGGTGCTTTGTCCTTAATATCTGAACTGGTCAAAGCTTTCAGATTCCCTTGTCATTGATGTGGTGATATGGAAGAACATGAGGTTGCTTGTATCAGCATCTCGACCATATTTATTCAGGCAACACAAGGAGGAGAAGCCAAAGATGAGGGAAAAAGAGGTGGTTAAATCTTTCCTTTGTCCGACACTACTCTTACATATGTGCATACATTAACCGACAAAACAAATTGGAGAATGGATACACCATTCCATGAGTCGGCTATACTAGCAATCTGGAATCCTCGGGATTGAGATGGATGTAAATGATGATGAAGGTGGGGATGAGGAAGGGGGAGACCACAATGATGGAGATGGAGATGAAGGTACAAATGATGAGGAAGAAAGAGAGGAAGGCCAAGCTAGGGGTGGTCGGAGGCAACAAGCATTTGGTAGAGAACAACCCTTATTTAGGGGACACCACGGCTTTGGAGGGTCAACGGGACCTTCTAGCTTCTATGGAGGGTCATCGGAACCCTCTAGCTTTTATAGAGGGCCATCGGGGTCCTCGACATTCTATGGTGAAGAGTTTGAAAGAATGGGTGCACGAGTGGAGCACAACGACAATTATTGCACCTAATGGGACAATGAATTTGCGGTGATGTGGAATGATATCCAAACAATCCGTCTCCACCAACAAGAGATGGTCGAGCTCTAACAACAACAAATCGGGAATCAACAAAGCTTTCAAGCCGAGATGTACCGACGGTATGATGAGTTCCATCAAGATTTGCACGCTCGGCAAGAAAGCTTCCAACAAGATTTGTATGCTAGATAAGAAAGCTTCCAATAAACTTGGTTTGACCGGAAAAATTCTTTCCAACAAGACTTGTACGCGCGTTAAGATCAATACCATCAAGAAAGCCAAGTCAACCAACAAGAAATGTTGGAGCTCGTGCGCCGATTTCAAGCCCACCAACTCGATCAAGGCCAAGTGTAGCCCCCGCCTCCTCCTCTCCAATGATGTGTAGAGGTATGGTTGTATTTGTATTCTTTTCTTCCCTCCAAACTTATTCGTTTACCTTTGGTTTGTGAATAAGTTTGGGGGAGAGGGGGATGGATACAAATACATTTGTAAATATGTGTGCGTTGGGTTTGGTTGCTTTAGTAGTTTGATGTCTTGATGTTTAGTTGGTGGGTAGTTTGTTAGTTTAGTTTGTTATTTTTAGAACCTTTGGGAAAATTTTGAAGTTTAGTTGCTATGTTTATGGTGTTTGTTGCTGAAGGTGACTTTAGAGAAATGCTAATGATGATAATGTTATGTTTTTATGAAAATTGGTTCGAATTGAGTACTTCTTGATCGGTTTTGCATGAATTAATGGTGTGTTGATCTCGACTTTTTGACTTGGAATGAAACCGGTGAGGATTTGAGCCTTTAAATTGCCATATTTATTGTCTCATTCTTGAGAGTTTGATCATGCATGCATTTCTACTTCTAGAACTTGCTTTGGTTTCTATTTCAAAAATGCTTGTTTGTGCAAGGACTTGGAAATGATCTTAGGCCATATTTGTGAGCCATCTTATAACCCAAACACTACCTTGTATTTTGAAATATTTGTTGTAAGCCCTTTTGTGCTTTAATAGCCTTTCTTTGTTAAGCCGGAGAAATGGGGGTGTTGGTTGTGTAAGGGTACCCCGGGGTGGGTTAAAGAAGAAAAGAAAAAAAAAGCAAAAGGAAATGATGATGAAGTTGGGTAGTTAATTTAAGGGGTTTTTTGTGTTGAAAATTCTTAAAATTCCCATGAGCTCAAAGTTTAGAAAAGAGAAGAAGTGAAAAGTTGAAAATTTGAGAATCATTGTGCTTTGTTGTCTATTTCACTTGTTTTGAAAGAAAGAAAGGAAAGAAATCTAAAAATAAGAGCATAAGGGAATTGGTTTTTGGTGCACTGGTTTGCTTTATGTGCATGTGAGAGCTCCAAATGAGTAGTGATTGGTGTAGAAGGAAGACAAATTGATGTTTGTGCTTGTTTGATGAAGATATAATGTGGTGCATGTGTTGAATAGTCACTTAGCCAAATTTTCCTTCCCAAACCAATGTGCCTACATTACAACCCAAGAAAAAGTCCTTTTTTATCCTTATTCTTGCACAATTATTTTGGCAATGGAGAATTTAGACGCTTAGCAAGCCTATGGTGAGTAGATTGCATTTTATGATTTTGATGAGTGCATAACCATACACTTGAGGGTTGAGATATACACTTTCTTGTGAGATTCAATTGTTGAATTGTCGAGGTTGGCATGCTTTTGATTTGTATGGAATTGTGAAAGTTATGCTCGGTTTTGGCTTTCAAATGGTTTGTGAAATCTGAGGCATTAAGGATCTAAAGTTGCTACTCCATTCGTGTTTATGTTCTATATTCGATCTATTGTTCGGGGATGAACAATATCTAATTTTGGGGGATTGATAAAACTCATTTTATTAGCAACTAAGCTTGTTACCTTCACTTTTGCCAAGCTTTAGCCTTAAAATGTGACGCGTTTTGCATTGATTTCGTGATTTTAGATTTGTATCACGTTTGGTGGAGTTTGTGCATGTATGTAGGTAAATCGAGGTTCGTTAAGCTAGAATAAAAGGTTCAAAGAAGAGCGGAATAGAAGAATCGAGACGAAGAAGTGAAAAATCAGATGGAAAGGAGCAAAAACTCAAAATCGGCGCCCCAAAGTGCAAATCGGCAATTTGGCGACCAAACCGGCGGTTCAGAGGTGAACCGCCGTGTAGGTCGCCGGACGTTGCTGGAGTCCGAGGCATGGTTTAATCCAAACCGACGATTGAACCGGTGCTCGGAGGCCAGACCGCCGATTGGGTGGCTGGACCGCCGGTTCGATCTCCCGGATCGCCGATATGGCAATTTTTCCACCAAAAATGACGATTTTGCCCTTTTTACGTTTTTAATATCCATTAGCACTTCTTGTACCCTATAAAAGGTGGATTTAGCCCAAAAAATGAGATATCTTTCATCATAGCTTAGTTTTCTTTTCCCAAAGTTTCCTTTTAGGGTTTGATTTAGTTCTTAATCATTGTATTACATTAGAAGGTTGGATTTGAAGATTAATTTAAAGATTTCTCCATTGGGTTCTTAGTATTTCTAATTATGCATTCAATTCTCATTTCTTGTGCTTTATTTTCATTGATGTCTAACTAATTTTCTCTTGTTGATTTTGGGAATTTGAGATGATTTAATGGTGGAATTGATCTTAGCTTGTTAATTCTAATAGCCTTCATCCATTTGATTGTGGTTTTGGATCTTGTTTTCATGTGAGAATTATTGATCATCTTTCTTGCATGCCAAGTGTTTGTGGAATTTCTTAATAGGATTTTGCATTCTGTTATGGGAATCAATCAGGTTTCGAAGTTGGAGGAGGAAGAAAGATTGAAGGAGGAAGAAAGATTGAAGGAATTCACTGCTGAAGAAGAGGAGGAAATTAATCTCAAAGCAAAAGGGGATTTTTACCCACAAGAGTTCAGCGTGGAGAAGAAGACCAAAGTTGATGCTGATTTCTACCACCCATATGTCTAATTCTTGAAGAGTAGTGGGTTGGGTTTTGGTGTAGTTGGGCATAGGTTGTTTTAATAGGCCCAAATACATTTATCTATCTTATTAGCTTTTGTTTGGTTATTGCAATTAGATGTCGTACTGGAACCTTACTTTATATATTTGGGACATGCATAGCTGTAAAACCTAATGAAATGAATTAACTCTTTCCGCCTATCTCATTCTCTCCCATATCTCACTTTCTTCTACCTTTCTATCTATTTCTTCCAAGATCCTCACTAATATTACATCAAATCCTCACCAAAGCATTAGATCTATTACATGTGGTATACCAGAGCCTAGGTTCTTGCTTTTATTTAGCAAAATCTGGGGTGATCATGGCTAAGGCAACACGTATCAATGATCTACAGGAGGCCCAGAAGAAGCTGGACCAAGTTTTGCAAGCTGAAACACTTAAGAGAACAGCAACGGGGGAGAAACTTCATGAGCAGGTAGTGGGCTTGGAGTAGAAGCTGAATCAGAAATATGATTATCTCTCTAACATATTGGCTGATATCAAGCTGCAATTGATGCATTTCACCTCTGGAAAGAAACAACAACAGGGGAATCCATCCATTTTGGGAGAGTCACCTTTCTATGCAAGAAACGAAGGTAATAGTTCTAAACAATCTGCTTTTTCATCAAAGTTTAAAAGCGATTATTCAAAAAATGGTGGTGGAAATTCTTTACACAAGGTAGATTTTCCCAAGTTTAATGGAACTAACCCTATAGCATGGATTATAAAATGCAATAGCTATTTTAAGCTCATCTGTTATGAGTGATGAGCATATGGTTCAGATGGCTATACATAACTTTGAGGGGAAAGCACTTCAATGGTTCTAGAATTTTGGAAATGAGAAAGTCTTAGGCATCACATGGGAACAATATTTGGAAGTAGTAGCAGCCAAATTTGATGACTTGGATGAGGGAAAGGTTGTGATGGAATTCAAGAATCTAAAGCAGGTAGGACCATATGTTGAATATGTGGAAAAGTTTGAAGAGTTGAGAGCTTGTATGCTTCTCAGCAATAATATGTCATATTCGGAGGAATTCTTTGTGGCTAGTTTTATTAGTGGTTTGACAGATGAAATACAGGGGTTTATGTTGATGTTCAAGCCCAAGTCTCTTCAAGAAGCTATTGAGATAAGGCAAAGGCAAATGTTTACTTTAGAGGCTCTTTCTAAGAGAGTAAAGCCTACCACCACACTATTCTAGAATCAGGGCAACAATTACAAGAGGCCAGAGGCAGATGCTGTGCACAAACCGTTCAATCAGAACAGCACAAAGACTCCAGTCAAGATCCTAACTAGTGCTGAGATGGCAGTGAGGAGAGACAATGGTTTGTGTTATAATTGTGATGAGCCCTATGTCTATGGCCACAAGTGTATGCACAAGATTTTCTATATGGAGATGGATGAAGATCAGGAGTTGGCTCATCTGCAACATGAGGGGGAAATAGTGGAATTGGTGATTGTTGAGAATGAGCCAATGGAAGAAATCTATATGACAATGAATGCATTTCCAGGGAATTCAAATACTAGAACTATGAGAGTTATTGGGGTAGTAGGGAACAAGAAACTAAGGATTATTTTGGATACTGGCAGTACCTTAAGTTTCTTACAAGAAGGCATAGCTAGAGAGTTGGGAATAGTTCTGGAAAGTGACAGACCTATTCTTGTAAAGGTGGCTAATGGACAAAGGTTGGTAAGTACTAAAGTGGCTCTTGATTTCTCTTGGAGTGTACAGGGGCATAACTTTATGTTCTTTCCTAGAGTCTTAGCTAACGAGGGGTATGATTTGATTTTGGGAAGCGACTGGTTAGAATTTTGTACCCTAATTGTTGGATTACAAGAGGATGACATTCACTGTGTTCTCAAATGGTAGAAAAGTGAAACTCAGGGGTATAACAGACAATGCACATTTTCATATGATTTCCTCAGAGAATCTATTCCAAATGCTACATTACCACATGGATGAAGTAGAAGAAGTTTACCTGCTACAGCCACAAGTTTATTCAACAACGACTGGTGAAAATGCAACTCTGTCTGATTTTTTGGAAGAATTCAGTGATGTTTTTGCTGAACCACAGAACCTGCCACCTAAGAGAGGAGTAGAGCATCATATAATTTTGGAAAATGGTAGTGAGTCTAAGCATCAATACCCTTATAGAACATCACACCATCATAAGAATGAAATTGAAAAGATTGTGCAGGAACTATTGAACTGTGGTGTTATTCAACATAGCAAAAGTCCATTTGCCTCTCCTGTTATATTGGTTAAAAAGAAGGATGACACTTGGAGGATGTTTGTTGACTACAAGTATTTAAATTCTTTAACTGTGAAGCATGATTATCCAATTTCTCTGATTGATGAGCTGTTAGATGAATTTTATGGGGCTAAATATTTTTCTAAGATGGATCTTAGGTCTGGGTACTTTCAGATTTTGGTTAAGCCTCAGAATAGATATTTGACTGCATTTAGTACCCATCATGGTCATTTTGAGTTTCTAGTAATGCCTTTTGGCTTATGTAATGCTCCTACAACATTTCAGTCATTAATGAATCAAGTGTTTCAACCATATTTGAGGAAGTTTGTGTTAGTTTTCTTTGATGATATTCTGGTTTATAGAAAAACTTGGGAAGAGCATGTTAGTCAACTAAGAAAGGTGTTGTCTATTCTAAGGAAACAATCCTTATTTGCTAAGAAGAGCAAGTGCCAATTTGGGCAGAAGAAGATTGAATATCTTGGGATATTATTTCTGAGAAGGGGGTGGCTACTGATCCAGAAAAAATAGCCAGCGTGAAGGAGTGGCTTGTTCCCAAAACTATTAAACAGTTAAGAGGATTCCTTGGTCTTACGGGTTATTACAGGAAGTTTATTAAGGGATATGGACTACTCAGCAAACCATTCACAAACATGCTTAAGAAGGATAACTACAAGTGGACAAATTAGGCTTCAAAAGCTTTCATTGAGTTGAAGGAAGCCATGATCACAACCCCTGTATGGGCTTTACCCGACTTTAGCCAACCCTTCATACTGGAAAATGATGCTAGTGGCAAAGGAGTGGGAGTAGTACTCATGCAAAATCAGAGGCCAATAGCTTACATGAGCAAAGCTTTGTGTTCTAGGAACCAAGCCCTATCTGTATATGAGAGGGAATTTTTAGCAGTGGTTATGGTAGTGCAAAGATGGAGAACATATTTGCAGGGACACAAATTTGTTTTCAAGACTGACCAACAAGCACTCAGACATCTATTAGAACACAACGTGATGAACCCTATTCATCAAAAGTGGTTTACTAAGCTGCTTGGTCTAGACTACGAAATTCAGTAAAGGAAAAGGGCTGAGAATAAGGCAACAAATGCATTATCAAGGTGTCTTGTGGAGGAGGATGAATGCCTAGCTGTGACTACAGTTACTCCTCTTTGGATGCAGAAACTTAAGAAGAGTTATGAAGTTGATACTTTTTTCTCACAAGTCCTAATTTCTAAGCTCTTGGATCCTACTACTTATCCAGAGTATTCTGTTGTTACTGACATGCTACAATACAAGGAAAGAGTGGTTATTGGTTCCTCTAATGGACTGAGGTCAGAAATTCTGCATGAGGTGCACAATTCACCTTTTGGTGGGCATGCTGGTATTCATGGCACTTATGTTAGGCTTAAATCATTTTTCTTTTGGCCCCATATGAAAAAAGATGTGGAGACTCTGGTTAGACAGTGTGATATTTGTCAGAAGAGTAAAGCATATCTTAACCCCTATCCAGGATTGCTCAAACCCTTGCCAATTCCTGACAAGTTTTGGACACATATTTCCATGGATTTCATCGAGGGCTTGCCTAAATCTGGAGGGAAGAATGTAATTTTGGTAGTTGTGGACAGGTTAAGCAAATATGGGCACTTCCTGGCCCTGTCTCACCCCTTCATAGCTCAAACAGTAGCTAAAATTTTCCTAAATAATATCAATCAGCTTCATGGCCCTCCTATAAGCATTGTGTCAGATAGAGACAAAGTGGTTACTAGTCAGTTTTGGAGAGAATTGTTCAAACTTATGGGTACTAAGCTGGAAATGTCCTCAGCCTACCACCCACAAACCTGATGGACAGATAGAGAGGTTAATCCAGTGTTTGGAGCTTTACCTAAGGTGTATGACTGGAGCAAATCCTAACCAGTGGCTACGTTGGCTACCCCTAGCTGAGTATTGGTACAATACCAATTACCACTGAAGCTTAAAGTGCAGTCCTTTCTAAGCATTATATGGGATTTCCCCACCTCACACAGGCCTTAGAGCATATCTAAACTCTACCAACAAAGATGTTAAGGAATGGTTGACACAACGACAAGCAGTGGTGCAAGTTTTAAAAGAGAATTTGCAACAATCGCAGGGAAGGATGAAATTCTTTGCTGATATGAAAAGAAGTGAAAGAACATTTGAAGTGGGTGAATTCGTTAAATTGCTTAATTATGTGAATATAACAAATATAGATGTGTATATAGGGGCTGCCAATGTTTGGAAATAAAGAAGACAAAAGAAAAACTAACTTTGTGAACCCATGCCCCTAAGTGTTAGATTAAATGTGTGAAAGAGTTAAGGGTTCATGCTAAAAGTTATGCAGGAAATTTAGGCATGTACATATGACTTATTTGGTTTCCGTCATGTTTTGATTGAGAAGAAAAGCATGAAAGAAACGTATATGTGAGCTTTGAAAGTTGTTTTGGCTCTGTTCTTCAAAAAGGAAAGTACGTAAGTTGTATAAATACATGTATACTTATGTGCGAGCTGTCTCATTTATGTGCTGACATGGCTTATAGCTCGTTGCATAGATTTTTGGTAGTATATATGAAACCATATAATTTAAAAGTATTAACCTAATAGGTTAATTAGATTCCAATATCATGATGAGAATTTTTGTAAAGAATGGTGTTATATGTGTGGAGTTATACTTCTTACTTGTTTGTAAGAATTTTAGAAGTGTTAACCAAAGATTTTGGAAAGAAACTTATAACCTTCGCAAGAACAATCTGCCAATTTGGATAGTCTGTAGTAAAACAACAATAACTTCTTATTCTTTTAATATTTTCGAGTGCCGTAAATTTTGTTGAAAAATAGACTCTTGTAGAATTCAAGAGGTATATGGCACGTCTCCTAGTTCCTAGTATATCAAATCAGTTAATTGTTTAAAGTTGACTGTTATGCAGAAAGTTTATTTGCCAACGTGTTTTTATGTTTTAAGAGAAATACAAGTTCTTTGGTGTATTTCTATTATTGAAGCAGGCTGCTATGAAATTTATAAAGTTCTAAATGAGTTGAGTTTTTATGAGGAACTTATCTATGTATTTGAGTGCAGCATTTGAATTGAATTTATTTAAGAAGTCGAGCCTAGAGCATGATGATTTTCGAAGCATGAGTTTAGAGTTTATAAAAAGAAGATAATAAGTTTAAAACCCGAAACCAATAAATGTAGAAGTTAATGATCAAACTCGTGAAAGATATAGATTTGGAAGATGAAACTAAGCAAGGGCTCGTTTTGTAGGCTCTTTTGGAAGGAGAGCAGTAAAAAAGTTCCTTAATCCGAATCAGGTTACATTATCCTGAACAGGTTGACTTTTCTTCCCAGAGTTATTATTTGAGTTATTAAGCTTCGGTTTTATGAAATGAAAATGCTATCCATGAACGATATGTTTTATGTGCGCTCAGTGTGTTTAAAGCTCTTAATTATCGATCTAGGCACTCTGATAATCTATCACATTTGATGAGTGTTGTGTACACCCGAGAGTCATGATATACAATGGCCGATCACCATTGTGTACTTGACATAGTTTTGTGATTTCTTGGAGCTTCGGCTCGAGATTTACCTAGAGAACTCTTGGAGCTTCGGCTCAAGGTTCACCAGCAAATTCTCTAAGTTTTTACTTGAGATTCACCGCGTTATAAGAGTAACACAAGAACGTGACAATAGCAGCGCGCTAAGTTATCTGAATTATTTTTAGTGAACTTAGAAGCTTTTCATTTTAAAACCTTCTAAGTATCACTATACGTTATGGATATGTTAAGCTTACATTTTTATGAAATGTTTATGAAATGCATAGCCTACTAAGTACATTAGTGCTCAGCCCAAACGTTTTCTAAATGTTTTCAGGTCTGGAGCACGTGTGGACAAGTGAAACTGAGGCTAGGATTCGACATTTGAATTTTCTTCTGTTAGTTTAAGCTTTTTGTGCTTAGTCGACTATGTCGAGTTGTGATTCTTGTGTCTTTTGAATCCTAGTTTTGATGTATATAACATTGTTAGTGATTCTATTTCCGGATACGACTAGAACTTCGATCCTGTTTGATATTGAGGAGCAAATGTTATTGTTAATATCATTCTATAATATAACATTTGACTTGAATAAAGTTTTTTTTTTTTTTGCAATCTAGTTGAGCTTATCCCTTCGTTTTCACATTCACAACTCTTAGTCATATTTCTTAGTCATTCCCCAATAGGTCGTCGTTCTAAAAGTGGGGTACAATAGAATGATATCAGAGTGGAGTTCTTTCCCGTTCTGAAAATAATAGTTATTGATATCGAGTCTAGAATTGCATCTCTAAACTCCTAAGAACTTCAGCAATCCTCAGTTCACTGCCGCACTGCCCTTGACAAAAGTTTTGTAAGGTAGTTTACAAGTTTCATTCAAGTTATTTTATAGTGGCTTTATTGCTTATGGTTTATTTTTAAAGAATTTATGAGAGAGAATGTTTATCAGTCAGTTGTATGACGTTTATAATTCAGATAAATTTACTTTAGATTGAGACTTGTAACTCAGCTTGTTGTATGGGGATCAGTAAGCCCTTACAACCCAATTTTAGCATAGATATTTATTGAGCTCGGCTCATATATCAATAAGTTTTGTCATGTTTGGGACTTGTGAGCCAACATGATCTGAATCAGAATTTCTATTATGCTTGTCATTTTGGGTTTCCTTAACCTATGACGCAGTTTCAGCTCAAAAGCCATTCGACTTCTCTAACTCCTTAGTAAGATATTTGTCATGGCCTGACTTCTAATGTATTAAAACGACTAGAATGCAAGGGGCAGTGAGGTGGGACAAGTGATTTTTACTCAAGAAACATGCTCGATAAATTGAAGAATAACATTGAACCCTGAACATTTGTCAAGATGTTGGATATCGATCCAATCAAAAGATTAGGTTTGGTTATCAATACATGTTGCATTAAAAAAGTG
This sequence comes from Schizonepeta tenuifolia, assembly GCA_029490685.1. Taxonomy (NCBI): domain Eukaryota; kingdom Viridiplantae; phylum Streptophyta; class Magnoliopsida; order Lamiales; family Lamiaceae; genus Schizonepeta; species Schizonepeta tenuifolia. The sequence continues at coordinate 50,419,619 of CM055955.1, read as the reverse complement.
GGTCATCTTTGATTTCCATTTATCAAATGGTGGTTAAGGAAATACGATGAGTCGTATTTTAAATTTTCAAACGTTTTGAAGGAACTCAGAAAGGATTTAAAGAAATTATTTGAGCTCACAGGCTCTTTTATCTTTAGGGACCAAGCATGCAAGGCGAGGTTATTTTAAATAACGATGTTGCAGCGGAATATAATCATCGACTTAAAATTCCAAGGTTATATGTGTGAAGACACATAACCTCAAGCTTAAACATCGAAATAAGTTAAATTGACAAACGAGCCACCCAAGTACACCGCATCCTCCTCATTTGAGCTAACATGTACGTTTTAGAAATAACATGCAGGGCATGAGTACGACTCAGTGAACACATTTCAAAATAATTTTGAAAACTCGCTAGAGCTATATAATTGAACTAGCCTCTTCTGCTGCATCACAAGCGTTAGATAAATTAGTTAAAATAATTTACGGCTTGTGGCAGTTAAAAACTTTTTCGTTTATTTTCTGAAATCGGTTGCGCAACCATTTATACGGTTACGAATCCATCTACGCATTTTGTCTTCTTGTGGTGTCGAAAAGTAGGCCTCCTTCTCGAGCACCATGACCGGCCTAATCAAGCAGAGCTCACAGCCTTTACACGGCCCAACCGAGGTAAGGTTCACAGTTACTTATCGACCGGCTAGGCTGTAATAAGGCTCACGGTCACCTAATCTAATGCATGCATCGTCCCGTCTTGTGCATGACTTAATCCCGTGCGTCCACAAGACATACTCACACAATATCAAGTAGATGATTACATACCAAAACATCAAACTTAGGCAAGTCAATTAACTTTAAATAAAAGTGCATATAAATAAAATAAAATGCGCATTCATCATTGAGTTTCGGTTCAGAAAGCCCAGTGGACAATGGCTCAGCTCGACTATTCTTTTGTTGCTCGCTGTCCTACTTTCCACTCCACTCACGCCTTCAAGATTTATACTATATGTGGACGAGTTTTACGTATTTGGGAATTATCGAAATCTTAAGTCATTAGATGGACTTCTACTCGAGTCGGATTCTAAATTCTCGATTTGACTTCTTAAACTCTCGATTCTTAATTTCTACCCATGTACTATACCAATCAAACTCATCGGCATATAATTTCGTCACTTATACATATAGTCGAGCATTCAAATATTTATTCAAATACTAAGAATTATTCTTTAAATTGGTATATTCTCAACTTTTCTTCTTCAAATAATTTCAAACATTTACGAGATTTATTCTCGTTCACACAAATCACATATTTCACATCTCAATCATAACTGTATCATTTCACAGACGAAATCAAATATTCACACACAATTATCTCAGATATATCATATTGTTCAACATAAAATTATATTTCTCGATTTTCATCAAACTTAACTTCATTTTCTTTATAATAATTCAAGGAATTCAAATTTAATTCTGTTTCTCATTCCGACTTTTCATAAAATTTCTCGATTTACTTTTTGGTGCGTTTCTCGAGAAAATAGTTTCAGTTGATTGAAAGATTCTTATCTTCTTATATTTTACTTAAAATAATTTCTATTGAACGATTTTTCGTTCGATTTCAATCTTTAACTTATAATCGAGAAAAATCCTCTCTTTTTTTTCTCTTTGATTTTCGGCACTTACCAAATTTCATCTTTTAGTATTCGTTTTTGCTCAATTCAAGTTCTATTACTCGTTATTTATTTATTTTAGCTCATATACTCTTTAATTTATTTACTTTCACTTAAATTCTCGTAAGTTAACGTTTTATTTAGAAATTCTTTGACTTTTTCATAACTTTCTCATATGAACTCTAAATTTAGCGATTCAAGTGGCTAATATACTTGTTTTTCTCCTCAATTTCTTATTAACAATATCGATTACATCTTTTACTCAACCTAATTTCACAAATTTTCTCTTAAATTTTCTGCACTAATTTATCTTTCTATTTCTTGTTATTTTTCAAGAATTTCAAGTTCTATTGAACTTATAAAAATTCCAATTGCTCAATTCGTTTATCTATTTCATCTTTTGTAATACCCCGAACTTTTATATCGAATTAAATTAATATGCCTAAAAGATGAGTTTTGAGAGCTAAAATTTTTCGCGAAAATAAATTTTTCTGTGAAATGACGAAAATGCCCTTATATGCTATAATGTGATTTTTTCTCGTTTCGATTATTCGAAATGAGTATGTGATGCATTTTTTGAGTATTATTATATGAGTTTAAGCTTGAGTATGAATTTCATAATTTTCTGAGAACTTTCATGTTTAGATGAATAGTAACGTAAACCGAGAAATCACTATTCATGGACCGACTCCGAATTTAGTCTAATTAGTTTTATTTGAAACTAGAATTTATTTTAATATCTTTGAGATAAGTTGGAGAATTTTCCTAGAATATTTGAATGAGGTTTAAAAATAAATTTCTTAACGACTCGTTTAGTCGAGCCGTTTTTAATAAATTATTTGTTAGGTGGAATCTAGATATAAAAATGATATCATTAGATTCCTAAAATTATTTTAAGAGATATGAGATGAATTAGAAAGAATTTGGACGACGAGAAAGAGACGAGAAGGGTTTTAAATCGTTTGAGGGAATAAAATAAAATAACGGGGATATTTTCTACCGGAAAATTTATTAACCGGGCGAAAGTAGCAGTGATAAGCTTTGATCTTATCCTTAATAGTAAACCTAATTGCTAAGACACTCTCACTAGAGCACGTGAATGACACTCTCTCCCTCATTTAACCAACACACCATATTCCCTCTCTCTCTCAAGATCTCTCTCGATTCTCTCTTCTCTCTCTAATCTCTCAAGATTTTTCACATGTTAAATGCCTCACCTCACTCTATCAACTTGCATCCATCCTTATCAACTTATTTCTCCATCTCTCTTTTCTCTCTCAACCGAAAAAGCAAGCAAACTCTTTCTCTCTCCCTCTCGGTTTTTCCATCGCCAAAGAGCAGAAAATTTCAGCAGTTTTTCAGCCCTTTTCATCTTGTTTAACACCTCCAATACTCTCCTATCTTCACCATAACATCATAGAGATCATCTACTACATATTCATCATCATCTAAAGCCTTAAAACATGAAGAAAACAGCTGCAAAGTTCGAACTTCACAGCTGATTTACAACAGCAAACAGTTTTCGATTTCTTCATGCATAAACATATTCTATCGATGAAATCATGCTTATGCTTGTGGATTCTTTGATGTAGTCACCTCCTTCATCTTCAAGATCATCTTGAGAAGTAAGTTTCATCTTATTTCTTTCATTTTTAAGCTTGAAACAAGCTAAGAAACCCAACCAACACCATCGATTTTTAAGAAAAACAAACAAGGGTTTTTGAGTTTATTTCTTTAAACCTTGATCTTGATCCCTTGTATCTTGTTTCATGCAAGGAAAGGAGTACCAAATCAGTTATCTTCCATCCTCCAAGCAAGCCAAAGAGAAGCTTAAGTATTTTATTTAAGTATGATTTCATTCTATTTATTATATGTATATATGTAAGTGTAAACCAAGAAAGAAAGGAAACCATGCATGTTTACTTTATGCATAGGCAAACCTTAGGGTTGTGATGATGATATGATGATCTAAATGAATATATAAACATGATTTAGGAGATTAAAAGATAAAATAACCTAAGATAGGTTAAAAGCTTTTTATCGATTAAAATGAGAAAAATTAGGAAAATGAGTTCTTGATGCGATCTCGAGATTATTTGATAATATGATGATGATATATGCTTGATATGATTTTTCATGTAATTTATATGCATATATATATTTATGTAAATTTTTGGTGAATTTATTTGATTTTTAATGAATTTAATTCATTAAAAATAGAGAAAATATGAGAAAAATATGATTTCTGGATTTTATGAGTTTGATGATCTTTATAAGCATGATGATACATGAAAACATGATTTATATGTGTTTTTAGATGAGATATGAATTTTTATGATTTATAGTATAAATTTCGATTTATGCTTGTTATGAAGAAAAATGATTTTTGATGAATTTTGATGAAATATGATGATATTGATGAAGATTATGATGCTATGATATGTTAGAAAATTTTTGAATAAATTTTTAGCATGAAAATTTGAAGCTATGATTTTTAGTAATTTTTATTGATTTTAATGAGCTAATAATCGAATGAAATAGAGAAAAATAGAGAAAAATGAAATATGGTGTTCATAAATAACATATGAGTTTTTGAAGATATATTCTTCAAGTTCTTGATAGAAATTTGAAGATTTAAAGATGATTTAACTTAATTAGAAGAATAATTAGTTATTGTTATTTTTTTTCGAAAAAATATGGATATGATATATATGTTGAGAGAAATTTCATCGAAATGGAATTTAAGAAGAAAATGATATGATAAGTTTATTCTTGAATGAATTGAGATGAAATTGAGTTATGATAATTTTTCTAGAATTTTTGAGATATATATATATATATATATATATTTTATAAAGGGAAAATATTGAGAAAAGAAAATAAATGTAAGATTGAGTTTATAGAAAAATGAGTCTATGAATATTGATGATATTAGAATGATGTTTAAAGAAGGTGATATATATATATATTATTTGAGTTTATGATTAGTAATGAAAGAAATAAAATAGAAATATTAATATTAATATTTGAGTTTTAAAAAGAGAAATAATAGAAAATGAGATTTTCTATTAGAAATGAATTAGAAGTTTTGAATATGAGTTAAGTTAGAATCCTCGTAATAGAAATCGTTTGATAAACGAGAAATTGATAGAATTATTATTATTAAAATAATAATAGAATAATTGTTTTAAATAGAATATTTTCATGGAAAATAAAAATATTTGAGTAATGTGAAATTTAATGCAATGTTTACGTGATGATCACGTGCTTGAGTATGTTATGAATGCTATGAATGCTTAAGTGTTTTAAACGAGTTGTTTATCGAGCATGAAAGTGTTAGAAATTGAAAAAAATGAGAAAAAGATCTTATATTATGTGAAAATAATGAAATTCTGTTTAGAAATATTTTTATGATGAATGATTGATGTCATATAACGTTCTAAGTGATTCGATGTTATTATTTGAGTAGAAATAAGCAACTATGCTTTTTGAATCGCTTAAAAACGAGTTAAAAATGTAGAAGTTATCGAGCAGTAGAGATTCGATACGAAAAACCGAGTTTTTATAAAATAAAAACGAAAATAGAGTTTTAAATAAAGAAAAGATAAAATAATGAATATTTTAATCTAAAGTATAAGTTGAGTATTAATTACGTATAAGTATAAGTCTGAGTTAAGTATTGAGTACGTATGAGAATACGAATTTTGAGAAAAGTTATATATGTATATAAATACATATTTCGTAAGTATATGATTACATATTTTGAACGTATATTAATACATATTTTATATGTATATGAGTACGTATTTCGTATGAATGTAAGTACGTATTTCATACGAGTATAAGTAACGTATTTTGTATATATACAAGTATGTATTTTGCATGTATATGAATATGTATTTTAAGGAAAAGTATATACGTATTTGACTACGTATTTTAAAGAAAATAATGTCATATAAGAATACGTATTTTGAAAGATAATGACGTATTTTGAGTCAAGAAATACGAAGTAGAAGTTTGAATATTAAATTCAAAAATGATTATTATTTGAGTTTAACAAAATAATTTTCGTTAGAGTTTGAAGTTATAAGTTTTCAAAAATTAAAACTCGAGCAATGATGAGTTAATATGAGACTGTGTTTAAGATGTGACGTATTTTTGAAGTTTCAATATTAGATTGTGATTATATGATTGAGTATGATGACGATGTTTGAGTTATGATGTGAGTACATGTTTGTGATATGAACGTTGAAGTGAACGTTTGATTGTCAACGTGAATGTCTGATTATTGAGATAAGTGCTCAACTATAATGAATGATGTGTGATGTTGAGATGTGATGTTATGATTCGCTGAAATCATATAACTTACATTCATAAGAAGATAAGACAATTTAATTAGTAACATATCGATTTACGTCAAGTTTGAGAAATAATATTAAAGTAGAAGCGAGAATCTGAGTTTGAGATTTAATTAGAAACCGACTAAAGACAATAAGTCGAGAATGAGAAATCGAGAAAGATATCGATGTAGAGAAGTTTAAATGAGTTAAGAAAAACTCGAGTCAAGTAGAAGTCCTTCAGTCGAGCCCTAAGTCTATTTTACGTTTTACGAGATAGTAATCTCATTTTTATTCGATGATATTCATGAAGGGCCGAGCGGGACTGACGAGTAGTTGGGAAGCGTAAAGAGTAAGCAACCTCGACTTCAATAGACCAGAAGCAAGGTGGGCTTTCTAAACTAAAACTAAAAAATGAATGCGCAATTTATTATATTATGTGCGCTTTTTATTAAAATTGATTGATTTGCTTGAGTTTTAAATGTTTTGATATGGAATCATCTACTTGATGTTATGAGATGAGATTAAATCATGTGGACGCACGGGATGAAAACCTACGAGAGGCGGGTTAATGCATGCATTAGTTGAGGTGATTGTGAGCTTTACTTTGGTTTAGCCGGTCACAGTGTTCGAGAAGGAGGCCTACTTCTCGACACCAAAGAATGATGATGATGTGAAGTGTAGATTGATTCATACCTAAGCAAATGGATGCCGATTTCAGAAAAGTATGAAAATGTTTTTATGGCTGTCACAAGTGGTAAACTGTTTTAAACGATTATGTATTTAACCCTTGTGATGCAGCAAAAGAGGCAAGTCTAATCATATAGCTCTAATGAGCAGAGTTTTAAATGTTTTTGGCATGTGTTCACTGAGTACGAAGTACTCACGCCCTGCATGTTATTTCTAAAACGTGCAGGTTAGCTTGGATGTGGAAGGTGTGGTGTGCTTGAGCAGCTCATTGTTAACATAATCTATTTTGGAAGTTTGGCTTGAGGTTATGTGTCTTCATACATATAGCCTTGAACTTGAGTAGTTGTTTATGTTCCGTTGCAACACTGTTATTCTGTTGTTGTTGACTGTATGTCGAAGTTATTCCATGTTTGTCTTCAATGTTGCATGACTTGGATTCCTAAACCATTTATTATATTTTGAAGACGATGTTCATTATTCGTGCTCGTTTATTTTGAAAATCCCTTGAAAGTTTGTTGGTATTTGATAATGTTTATTGTAATGCCCCAGAAATTCCTTGCGATCTCAAAATTCTAAAGTTAATTAAATAAATGGCTTTGCATGCCTAAGTTTACGATTTCGAATTCTAAGACTAACGGTCGAATCTGTTTCCGAAAATAAATTACGGAAGTCAGCTAGACGACTACTGTATTTAGGGTTAGCGCGTACGAAAAGTTTTTAGTTCGTGAACTCAGAACGGAAAACCGTCTGATTTTTACATTCACGAAATCGCGATACGAACTCGCCCGAGAAAGTTCGTTTTTTTTGGATTTTCCGGACGAAACTCGGACTGTCCCGAATTTTTGTCAAAATAAATTTTTATAAATTTAGTTTCCGATTAAATTTTATACGTTAGAATTTTTGGACGAAACAGATCGTGACGATTTTGTGCCGAGCTATGTTTTTCGTCGTACGTTTTCCGTAACGTCGTATCGCGCCGGAAAAACATGTATCACTCCTAAAAACTTCTAAGGGCAGCCGACCTCCCTCTCTCTCTCTCTTAGATTAGATATTTGTGTTTTTATAATGTATTCATGTGTGACACCTATTACTATTACTATTCCTACTTTACACCTTAGGTAGTAACTATTTCTAATTAACCTTGTCATCACCATCCTCTCTCCTTCCCTCCCCATAACACACGACAGCCAAGCCCCTCCTCTCTCCCATTTTCATCTTTTCTCCTCCATTGAAGACACTCCAAGATCTTGAAGAAGAAATCACACAAGTCATCATCCAACCATCAAAACTTAATTCTTCCTTTGTTAATTATCAAGGTATTCTTCTCCTCTTTAATTCTATCCATCAATCATCCATTTCTTTTATTTTTCTTTTTGATCGAAAATTTAGGAGTAATGAACTAGATGTTTTGATCTTCGATTAGTGAAATTAGAAGTGTTTGGATGTGAATTCTAGGATTGAAATTGGATTGAAATCATGAACCCTAACTTCTCTTGATTACCGAAAATTTAGGGCATTGGGTAGGATTTTTGGAATTCTTTAATTGATGATAAATTCATGCTTAAGAAGTGCTTAATTAGTGATTAGAACAAAGAGAAATCGAAAGCCCCTTGATTTGTTGAAACCGATTTAGGGTTTATGGTTTGAATTTGGGGATTTTTGCATGTTAATGTGTAATTGGATTTCATTTGATCAATTGATGTTGTAATAGGATGATTAAGAGTTAAATGGTGTTAATTGAAGAAGAAATTCACCCTCTTAACCTATGAGTGAAAACCGAAATTTATTAGACAATTAGGGGTTTTCATGTGTTTGATTTAATTGATGAAATGATGATAGAATATGGTTGCAAATGATGTTAGTTGATAATGGGAATTTATTTAGATTTTTCTAAAAATATTATTGAAATTGTAAGAGACGAAGAACTCGTCGTAAGTTGAAATATAGTGTTGGTATGAAATGATTGTATGCATGAAAGTGATTCTCGTTAGATGTTGTTTGATGACGTAAAATTTGAACGAAATCCGACAACTTTGAAAATTGTGTAAGAGACGAATAATTACTCGTATTTAATAACCGAGAAGTCAAATGAGAATTCTAATTTAATAATATTGTTTCTAATGGACTTGAGAACAACTTTGTAGTTGATGTCATGAGCTTTCGAGCTAATATAATATGAGCTATAGTGATAGTCGAGAACTAGAACGCGAAGTTGATAACTTGCTTTAGTTTAGTACATGTTAGTTGAAAGCCGACGTTTAGAACGTCGTGCTATTGGTCGAGTTTTGAGAAGGAGTTCATCACGTACGAGAGTACGTGATGACTACCTTGAGGGTCCAGTTTCTTAAGAAATCAAATATGAGAGCTTAGGACGAACCTAAGACGTTATACGTCGATTCTATCGAGCATCTAGGGTTAGCGCGGCAGTTTTGCGACCCTCGCCGGAAACTGTAATAACTTTTGGCTCGTTTATCAGATTTGCAATCCGTAAATTGGAGCGTAAACTAGGCATCCCAAACTTTCCAACGGTACAGGGCTCATCCCCTGTTTCCGGATCCCCTGTTCTGGGCAGTCCCCAGAGTTTCTGTAATGCGCAGTGAAATTTCAGTTTTCATTCTTCTAAGTTGTTTCGTTCGCAACTTAGTTTCTTTTGATCGTCTAAGCCGTAATATCTAACGAATATCTTCTTACTGACCCTAGAGTCACGAAAAGAGCCTTGAGTGCTAAATGAGATGAGACCTCATCTCGTACCCGTTCAAGTAAAGAAAACTAGTTAAGCGTGAAATTGCTTAAGTCGTTTAATGAACTAAAACGTAATTTTTACAAAGTTGATTCTTTCCAACTTAGTTTCTTATGATCTTTTAAGTCGTATTAAGCTATCGACTACCCTCTCTACTGACCTAAGAGTCGAGTATGAGACTTTTCGAGTTCTAAACGGGATTAGTACGAGTCTCGTTCCCGTTTAAGTAAAATGAATCTAGTAAGCGTGCAAATGCCTAAAGAATGAAACGACTAAAACCTTTTTCGATTTTCTTTGATCGATTATCTTTTACGACCCGAGTTTAAGTGTTATTATTTTATGATGAAGGAGAAAGCCAGCAGTAAAGAAAGGACGGAAGATCCGAAGATTGGAAGCTTGTACTTCTTAGTTCTGTATTACGAGGTGGCCTTTTATATACAAAATAAAACGAGCAATGCTCGGAAAATCTTTCTTTATCGCTTTGATATCTGTGTTTTCAAAGTGATATTATGGCATGAACTGTTTTATGTTTTATGTGAGTTCTCTTGTACCTATCTGAGTCAACATTCGTGTTTTCCAGATTTAGAGTTAATCTAACTAGGTTAACTAACGATCGGCTTTGAGTTAGCTGCTAAGTGCTTTCCAGAGTTAGTGCACTTTGTAACCTATGGTGTATGTGATATCCTGTTGAGGGGTACCAGCCACGGTGAATGAGAATTGGTCAAGATTGAACATAGCATACCAGAAAATACTCGGCCGAGTAAATTGTGAAAATCAGTCAGAAAATGTTTAGTAGACACGGGCCCTTTTCAATAAAACCCCGATGTGCTACAAATTATGAAATGCCATATTTATCTATACTTATGATTATGATTTTGGCATCGTGCCCACTAAGTGCTTTTGTACTTAGCCCTGCATTGTTTTCTAAATATGCAGGTTGAAGCGACGTGAGCGGCAACGGTTGAAGTTGAGTTGGAAAGATAGGATGCTTTAGTTAGGACTCTTCCACTGCCAGAACTCTAAGTCTTTTGAGAATGTATTTTGAACAAAACTCTGCAGCATAAGTCTGTAAACTTGAACTTAGTTACTTTTGTGTACTTTTGTCGAGTAATCACTCGTGATTAACTCTTTCTTTATATTATTCAAGTCTTGCTCTTTGAATGTATGATGTCTTATATGTATGTTTAGCCAGTTAGCCCCCTTCTTCCCTGCTTCTTTAATCCAACCCCAGTCGCACCTCGGCTTCTGCCGTCCCTCGGGATTTGGGGCTGTGACATTTATTGTCGATTACCCTCATTTCCGAGCATGATTATTTGATCGAGTCGAGTTTACTTGATGGTTTCACCTTCACACTCCAATGGAGTCTGGTCGTTCCTACACACCGGATTTCGGGCTGTGACAAAGTGGTATCAGAGCAGGTCTGTTTGTTTATCTGCTCTGAAGCTTAAACCTCCTTAAGAATAGAGTCTAGATTTGCATTCTCTAGACTTATCTGAATATTCTTTGAAATTGTTTGAGCATTCTTTGAATATTATTGAGTCAGTCTGCAATGAGCCAAGCACCCCGCCTCATCCAGCTAACAGGTACGAGAAGTTTTAAAGTTTTTCTAAAGATTGAAAAATTTTCAAAAGTCCGAGATATTTTATATCCGGAAAATGAGATTAAATGTTCAAGTTATATGAGTATAAAGTTTAAAGCTAATGAGAATTGAGGAAAGTATGATGTTGTCATGATGAAGTGAGAAAGTAATGATGCTAAGTGTTCTTATGTGATTAAATGTGTGAAGTATGCATTATATTTTATAAGTATTGCTTAAGAATGATTTCTTCCAAAAGGGGAAAGTTCAAGAGTTGAGAAAATGCTTTGATCGAACTATCTGAGTATCCTAATTTTAGCATTTCTTATAGAATGCCTCCAAGAAGAGGAGGAAGAAGAAGAAACGTTAGAAATGACGAAGAGGAAGAGCGTAGGAACCCAATTCTGCCTCTTCAAAACGATAGGAGAGTCGAGGAACTTTTTCTTCGACAAAACCCTCCAACCTTCAATCATAATGGCAGTCCCGTAGAAGCCGAGGACTGGGTTCGTTCTCTAGAACGAATTTTCAAATTCCTTAGATGTAACGATCGTGAGCGTCTCAAGTGTATGACATATCAGCTAAAGGGAGCCGCCGATTATTAGTGGGAATCCCGACAACAAATGTTTACTCCCGAGCAGCGTGCGAATCTAACTTGAGAGTAGTTCAAAGAAACCTTGTTTGAAAAGTACGTACCTAGAAGTTATCGTAAGCAGAAGGCAAACAAGTTCGCGAATTTATGTCAAGGAAAGAAGTCAGTGGCTGAGTACGATCGTAAATTTTGTGAGCTAGCTCGTTACGCACCCGATCAGGTGGATACGGACGAAAAGATGTGCGAGCTGTTTCGCGCCGGCTTAAGACAAGACATTCGAGTAGTCCTTGTGAGTCAGAGTGGTCTGACGTATGCTGAAGCCCTCAACCGAGGGCTAGATATGGAACTGGTGTCACAGCCCCAAATCTCGAGGGACGGTCGAAGTCGGGGTGCGACTGGGGTTAGATTAAAGAAGCGGGGAAGAAGGGGACTGACTAACTAAACATACATAAAAGACAACATACATTCAATGAACAAGACTTTACTAATATAAAGGAAGAGTTAATCGCGAAGGATTACTCGACAAAAGAAGTACTCGAAAGTATCTAAGTTTAAGATTACAGACTTATACTACAGTGGTTCATCAAAATGTACATGATCTCAAAAGTCTAGAGTTTTGCAGCGGAAGTAAGTCATAAGCTAAAGCATCCTAACTTCTCAACTCAACTTCAACCACCGCCGCTCTCGTCGCTTCAACCTGCACATTTAGAAAACAATGCAGGGCTAAGTACAAAAGTACTTAGTGGGCACGATGCCGAAATCATAATCATAAATATAGATAATTTGGCATTTCATAATTTGTAGCACATCGGGGTTTTATTTGAAAGGGGCCCGTGTCTACTAAACATTTTCTGACTGATTTTCACAATTTACTCGGCCGAGCATTTTCTGGTATGTTACGTTCAAATCTTGACCAAGTCTCATTCACCGTGGCTGGTACCCCTCAACAGGGTATCACATATACCACAGGTTACAAAGTGCACTAACTCTGGAAAGCACTTAGCAGCTAACTCAGAGCCGATCGTTAGTTAACCTATTTAGATTAACTCTAAATCTGGAAAACACGAATGTTAACTCAGATAGGTACAAGAGAACTCACATAAAACATAAAACAGTTCATGCCATAACTATCACTTTGAAAACACAGATATCAAAGCGATAAAGAAAGGTTTTCCGAGCAGCTCATTTTATTTTATATATAAAAGCCCACCTCGTTAATACAGAACTACTAAGTATGTGCTTCCGTTACTCCGGATCTTCCGTCCTTTCCTTATTGCTGGCTTCCTCCTTCATCGTAAAATAATAATACTTAAAATCGGGTCGTAAAAGATAATAGATCATTGAAAATCGAAATAGGTTTTAGTCGTTTCATTTCTTTAGGCATTTGCACGCTTACTAGTTTCATTTTAGTTAAACGGGAACGAGACTCGAACAAATCTCGTTTAGAACTCGAAAGGTCTCATACTCGACTCTTAGGTCAGTAGAGAGGGTAGTCGATAGCCCAATACGACTTAAAAGATCAAAGGAACTAAGTTGGAAAGAAAACAACTTAGTAAATTAAATCCTGAAAAATCACTGCGCATTACAGAAACTCTGGGGACTGCCCAGAACAGAGGAATTTGAAACAGGGGATGAGCCCTGTACCACTAGAAAGCTTGGGATGTCTAGTTTACGCTCCAATTTACGGATCTCAAATCCAATAAACTAGCTAAAATATATTACAGTTTCCGGGAAGGGTCGCAAAACTACCGCGCTAACCCTAATTGCTCGATAGAATCGACGTATAACTTCTTAGGTTCGTTCTAAGTTCTCGTATTCGGTTTCTCATGAAACTGGACACTCAAGGCAGTCGACACGTACTCCCGTACATGAAGAACTCCTTCTCAAAACTCGTCCAATAGCACGACGTTCTAAACATTGGCTTTCAACTATCAAGTACTAAACCAAAAACAAGTTAATATTTCTCGTTCTAGTTCTCGACTATCACCACAACTCATATTATAATAGCTCGAAAGCTCACGTCGTCAACTACAAAGTCGTACCTTAGTCCATAATAAACAATATCATCAAGTTAGAATTCTTATTCAACTTCTCGGTTATTGATTACGACCACTTGTTCGTCTCTTACGAGATTTCAAAAGTTGTCGGATTCCGCTCAAATTTTACGTCATCAAACAACATCTAACGAGATTCATTTTCATGCATATCATCACTTCATATCATTACTACATCTCAACTTAAATCGATTTCTTTGTCTCTTACGACTCACAAATTATTTTTAGAAAATTCTAAATAAATTCATAACAACATCTAATATTATTAACAACATTATTTCATCAACAAATCCTCAACCAATTCAACTACATGCAAACCCCTAAATCTCTCATAATTTTCGGTATTTACACATAATTAAAGAGGGTGATTTTCTTCATCTAACATCATCATTAAACTCTTAATCATACTACTATATCATCAATTAATCAATTCAAGTCTAATTGCAGTATGAAATTGAAAATCCCCAAATCAAAACCCTAGCCCTAAAATCGATTTCATTCATACTAGGGGATTTTGATTTCTTTTTGTTTTAATCCTCAATGGCAACACCTCATAAGCATGATTACAACATTAATTGAAGAATTCAAACATCCTAATTGAAAGCCCTAAAAATCGGTAATCACTTAGGTTTTAGGGTCCTTGATTTCTTTCAATTTTAATCCTAGATATCAAGTCTAAACACATCTAATTACACTAATCGAAGATCAAACATCTAATTCATCCACCCTTAAGTTTCGATCCAAGTGAAAAAAAGAAAAGAAATGGATTTGGATTGGATGAATCAAGAGAGGAGACAAATACCTTGAAGATTAATGAAGGAAGAATTAGGATTCGATGGAGGATGAAGAACTTGTGTGAAATCCTTGCTCCAAGAACTTGATGTCTTCAACAATGGTGAAAAAAATGAAAATGGGAGAGAGGGAGAGAGAGGCTGCCGATTTTGGGGAGGAAGGGAGTGAGAGAGATGACTAATTTGTATAACATAATGTTATTAGGATTAATAGGTGTAAAGTTGTATAAATTAAAAGGACATTAGTCATAGGTTAAATACTATATAAAAAGATGAAATATCTATGCTTGTGTGTGTGTGATGTCAGCTAGAGAGGGAAAAGGAAGGAAAATACGCGCTTTTCCGATGCGATACAACGTTACAGAAATCGAACGACGAAAAACATAGCTCGGCACAAAATCGTCACATTCCGATTCGACCAAAAATTCTAACGTATAAAACTTAATCGGAAAATAAAATTTAAAATTTTAATTCCGACAAAAACTCGGGACGACGCAGTCCGAGTTTCGTCCGAAAAATTATAAAAACGAACTTTCTCGGGCGAGTTCGTATCGCGATTTCGTGAATGTAAAAATCAGACGGTTTTCCATTCTGAGTTCAAGAACTAAAAATTTTTCGTACGCAATAACCCTAAATACAGTAGTCGTCTAGCTGACTTCCACAATTTATTTTCGGAAACGGATTTGACCGTTAGTCTTAGAATTTCAAATCGTAAACTTAGGCGTGCAAAGCCATTTTTATTATTAACTTTAAATTTTTAAGATCGTAAGGAATTTCCAGGGTATTACAACTGGCTATGCAGCCAGAAGAAGAATCGGATTCTGTAACGATTTCCCAATCTCAAAGCCAAGTAACGGCAAACAAAAATCCTCAATCCTCTCATCCCGGCCAAAACATGAAAAGAAAAGAAAAATGGATTGGAGAAAGTCACCTGAGCAAAAAGCCGTGGATTGAAAAATGACAGCAACAACCACAACAACAACAAACTCAAGCTGAAATAACAAAACCTCAAGGCACTGGACAAAGTAGTACGTCTTTTGAACCCCGAGAAATTCTTCCCTGTCTAAAGTGTGGCAAAATGCATCAAGGCGTCTGCAGAGAAGGAAGCGGTGTTTGTTATACTTGCGGTCAACCTGGTCATTATTCAAACCAATGCCCAAATAAGCAACAAAGACTAGGAAATGAACGACTGAACCAAATTCACTCATCGCAACTGCGTGCTATAGAATGAATCCCGATTCAATATCAGACGCAGCAACAAGAAGAGTAGTCTTCTCCACCGGAGCAATCGAACTATCATAGAATGTACGCAATGGAGTCAAAAGCTAAAGACGATGACCAAGAGAATCTCGAAGGTACACAAATTTAAAAGTGTATCATAATCGTTCGTAAATACCATTGGCCTAAAATAATTAAATAGAAGTGTTGAATCAGGAGAACGAGACGTCAATCCCTTTAGGTGACTATACGTTGGTTCGCATGAATTTAGAAAAATTAGATTTCAAAGAAAGGACCTGAAGAAATTCCAGATCGTAAAATTTAACAATACCGAACGAAGACGATTTCACTAGTCAAGATTAAGTGACGATATCATGAGTTTGAAGAAATGATGTGAGAGTTGTAAGATAAGAAAATGAAGCCGTTAGGCTGTTACAATCAACTTTGAGTCTCTTAAGTGCTTATGATATTTTAAGTATCTGAGATCTCAAATATTTTTGAGATAAGATTGAGTTAAAGAATAAGAGAAGAAGTAAGAGTTGAGTTAATTAAATGAGTTATTCTTTAGAGAATGTTTTGATGAGTAAAAATCTGAGAAATGAAAATGAGATGTATGTGATGACTTTTGATGTTGAGAATGATTTAATTTGAGAATATGTGAAATCTTGAAGAAAAGATGAGAGCAAAGAAACCCGAGCTATTTTCTCAAAGTTAGCAAATTTCGGGCAAAATTATTTTTAAGGGGGTGAGGGTGTAATATCCCGAACTTTTATAAGTTTTTAAGTGCATATCAAATTAAATTAAATTAATATGCCTAAATGATGAGTTTTGAGTGCTAAAATTTTTCGCGAAAATAATTTTTTCTGTGAAATGACGAAAATGCCCTTATGTGCTATAATGTGATTTTTTTCTCGTTTCGATTATTCGAAATGAGTATGTGAAGCATTGTTTGAGTATTATTATATGAGTTTGAGCTTGAGTATGAATTTCATAATTTTCTGAGAACTTTCATGTTTAGATGAATAGTAACGTAAACCGAGAAATCACTATTCATCTACCGACTCCGAATTTAGTCTAATTAGTTTCATTTGAAATTAGAATTTATTTTAATGTCTTTGAGATAAGTCGGAGAATTTTCCGAGAATATTTGAATGTGGTTTAAAAATAAATTGCTTAACGACTCGTTTAGTCGAGCCGTTTTTAATAAATTATTTCTTAGGTGGAATCTAGATATAAAAATGATATCATTAGATTCCTAAAATTATTTTAAGAGATATGAGACGAATTAGAGAGAATTTGGACGACGAGAAATAGACGAGAAGGGTTTTAAATCGTTTGAGGGAATAAAATAAAATAACGGGGATATTTTCTACCGAAAAATTTATTAACCGGGTGAAAGTAGCAGTGATAAGCTTTGATCTTATCCTTAATAGTAAACCTAATTGCTAAGACACTCTCACTAGAGCAAGTGAATGTCACTCTCTCCCTCATTTAACTAACACACCATATTCCCCCTCTCTCTCTCTCAAGATCTCTCTCGATTCTCTCTTCTCTCTCTAATCTCTCAAGATTTTCCACATGTTAAATGCCTCACCTCACTCTATCAACTTGCATCCATCCTTATCAACTTATTTCCCCATCTCTCTTTTCTCTCTTAACCGAAGAAGCAAGCAAACTCTTTCTCTCTCCCTCTCGGTTTTTCCATCGCCAAAGAGCAGAAAATTTCAGCAGTTTTTCAGCCCTTTTCATCTTGTTTAACACCTCCAATACCCTCCTATCTTCACCATAACATCATAGAGATCATCTACTACATATTCATCATCATCTAAAGCCTTAAAACATGAAGAAAACAGCTGCAAAGTTCGAACTTCACAGCTGATTTGCAGCAGCAAACAGTTTTCGATTTCTTCATGCATAAACATATTCTATCGATGAAATCATGCTTGTGCTTGTGGATTCATTGATGTAGTCACCTCCTTCATCTTCAAGATAATCTTGACAAGTAAGTTTCATCTTATTTCTTTCATTTTTAAGCTTGAAACAAGCTAAGAAACCCAACCAACACCATCGATTTTTAAGAAAAACAAACAAGGGTTTTTGAGTTTATTTCTTTAATCCTTGATCTTGATCCCTTATATCTTGTTTCATGCAAGGAAAGGAGTACCAAATCAGTTATCTTCCATCCTCCAAGCAAGCCAAAGAGAAGCTTAAGTATTTTATTTAAGTATGATTTCATTCTATTTATTATATGTATATATGTAAGTGTAAACCAAGAAAGAAAGGAAACCATGCATGTTTACTTTATGCATAGGAAAACCTTAGGGTTGTGATGATGATATGATGATCTAAATGAAGATATAAACATGATTTAGGAGATTAAAAGATAAAATAACCTAAGATAGGTTAAAAGCTTTTTATCGATTAAAATGAGAAAAATTAGGAAAATGAGTTCTTGATGCGATCTCGAGATTATTTGATAATATGATGATGATATATTCTTGATATGATTTTTCATATAATTTATATGCATATATGTATTTATGTAAATTTTCGGTGAATTTATTTGATTTTTAATGAATTTAATTCATTAAAAATAGAGAAAATATGAGAAAATATGATTTCTGGATTTTATAAGTTTGATGATCTTTATAAGTATGATGATACATGAAAACATGATTTATATGTATTTTTAGATGAGATATGAATTTTTATGATTTATAGTATAAATTTCGATTTATGCTTATTTTGAAGAAAAATGATTTTTGATGAATTTTGATGAAATATGATGATATTGATGAAGATTATGATGCTATGATATGTTAGAAATTTTTTGAATAAATTTTTAGCATGAAAATTTGAAGATATGATTTTTAGTAATTTTTATTGATTTTAATGAGCTAATAATCGAATGAAATAGAGTAAAATAGAGAAAATTGAAATATGATGTTCTTAATGAACATATGAGTTTTTGAAGATATATTCTTCAAGTTCTTGATAGAAATTTGAATATTTAAAGATTATTTAAATTATATAGAAGAATAATTAGTTATTGTTATTTTTTTTTCCGAAAAATATGGATATGATATATATGTTGAGAGAAATTTCATAGAAATGGAATTTAAGAAGAAAATGATATGATAAGTTTATTCTTGAATGAATTGAGATGAAATTGAGTTATGAGAATTTTTCTAGAATTTTTGAGATATATATATATATATATATATATATATATATATATATATATTTTATAAAGGAAAAATATTGAGAAAAAGAAAATAAATGTAAGATTGAGTTTATAGAAAAATGAGTCTATGAATATTGATGATATTAGAATGTTGTTTAAAGAAGGTGATATATATATTACATGAGTTTATGATTAGTAATGAAAGAAATAAAATAGAAATATTAATATTAATATTTAAGTTTTAAAAAGAGAAATAATAGAAAATGAGATTTTCTATTAGAAATGAATTAGAAGTTTTGAATATGAGTTAAGTTAGAATGCTCGTAATAGAAATCGTTTGATAAACGAGAAATTGATAGAATTATTATTATTAAAAATAATAATAGAATAATTATTTTAAATAGAATATTTTCATGGAAAATGAAAATATTTGAGTAATGTGAAATTTAACGTAAAGTTTACGTGATGATCACGTGCTTGAGTATGTTATGAATGCTATGAATGCTTAAGTGTTTTAAACGAGTTATTTATCGAGCATGAAAGTGTTACAAATTGAAAAAAATGAGAAAAAGATCTTATATTATGTGAAAATAATGAAATTCTGTTTAGAAATATTTTTATGATGAATGATTGATGTCATATAACGTTCTAAGTGATTCGATGTTATTATTTGAGTAGAAATAAGCAACTATGCTTTTTGAATCGCTTAAAAACGAGTTAAAAATGTAGAAGTTATCGAGCAGTAGAGATTCGATACGAAAAACCGAGTTTTTATAAAATAAAAACGAAAATAGAGTTTTAAATAAAGAAAAGATAAAATAATGAATATTTTAATCTAAAGTATAAGTTGAGTATTAATTACGTATAAGTATAAGTCTGAGTTAAGTATTGAGTACGTATGAGAATACGAATTTTGAGAAAAGTTATATATGTATATAAATACATATTTTGTATGTATATGATTACGTATTTTGAACGTATATTAATACATATTTTATATGTATATGAGTATGTATTTCGTATGAATGTAAGTACGTATTTCATACGAGTATAAGTAACCTATTTTGTATGTATACAAGTACGTATTTTGCATGTATATGAATATGTATTTTAAGGAAAAGTATATACGTATTTGACTACGTATTTTATAGAAAATAATGTCGTATAAGAATACGTATTTTGAAAGATAATGACGTATTTTGAGTCAAGAAATACGAAGTAGAAGTTTGAATATTAAATTCAAAAATGATTATTATTTGAGTTAAACAAAAAAATTTTCGTTAGAGTTTGAAGTTATAAGTTTTCAAAAATTAAAACTCGAGCAATGATGAGTTAATATGAGACTGTGTTTAAGATGTGACGTATTTTTGAAGTTTCAATATTAGATTGTGATTATATGATTG
Source organism: Schizonepeta tenuifolia (assembly GCA_029490685.1). Taxonomy (NCBI): domain Eukaryota; kingdom Viridiplantae; phylum Streptophyta; class Magnoliopsida; order Lamiales; family Lamiaceae; genus Schizonepeta; species Schizonepeta tenuifolia. Next base: position 50,399,391 of record CM055955.1, on the reverse strand, counting down.
AGTATGATGACGATGTTTGAGTTATGATGTGAGTACATGTTTGTGATATGAACGTTGAAGTGAACGTTTGATTGTCAACGTGAATGTCTGATTATTGAGATAAGTGCTCAACTATAATGAATGATGTGTGATGTTGAGATGTGATGTTATGATTCGCTGAAATCATATAACTTACATTCATAAGAAGATAAGACAATTTGATTAGTAACGTATCGATTTACGTCAAGTTTGAGAAATAATATTAAAGTAGAAGCGAGAATCTGAGTTTGAGATTTAGTTAGAAACCGACTAAAGACGATAAGTCGAGAATGAGAAATCGAGAAAGATATCGATGTAGAGAAGTTTAAATGAGTTAAGAAAAACCCGAGTCAAGTAGAAGTCCTTCAGTCGAGCCCTAAGTCAATTTTACGTTTTACGAGATAGTAATCTCGTTTTTATTCGATGATATTCATGAAGGGCCGAGTGGGACTGACGAGTAGTTGGGAAGCGTAAAGAGTAAGCAACCTCGACTTCAATAGACCAGAAGCAAGGTGGGCTTTCTAAACTAAAACTAAAAAATGAATGCGAAATTTATTATATTATGTGCGCTTTTTATTAAAATTGATTGACTTGCTTGAGTTTTAAATGTTTTGGTATGGAATCATCTACTTGATGTTATGAGATGAGATTAAATCCTGTGGACGCACGGGATGAGAACCTGCGAGAGGTGGGTTAATGCATGCATTATTTGAGGTGACTGTGAGCTTTACTTCGGTTTAGCCGGTCACAGTGTTCGAGAAGGAGGCCTACTTCTCGACACCAAAGAATGATGATGATGTGAAGTGTAGATTGATTCATACCTAAGTAAATGGCATGCCGATTTCAGAAAAGTATGAAAATATTTTTATGGCTGTCACAAGTGGTAAACTGTTTTAAACGATTATGTATTTTACCCTTGAGATGCAGCAAAAGAGGCAGGTCTAATCATATAGCTCTAATGAGCAGAGTTTTAAATGTTTTTGGCATGTGTTCATTGAGTACGAAGTACTCACGCCCTGCATGTTATTTCTAAAACGTGCAGGTTAGCTTGGATGAGGAAGGTATGGTGTGCTTGAGCGGCTCATTGTTAATATAATCTATTTTGGAAGTTTGGCTTGAGGTTATGTGTCTTCATACATATAGCCTTGAACTTGAGTAGTTGTTTATGTTCCGCTACAACACTGTTATTCTGTTGTTGTTGACTGTATGTCGAAGTTATTCCATGTTTGTCTTCAATGTTGCATGACTTGGATTCCTAAACCATTTATTATATTTTGAAGACGATGTTCATTATTCGTGCTCGTTTATTTTAAAAATCCCTTGAAAGTTTGTAGGTATTTGATAATGTTTATTGTCGATTGTCCTCATTTCCGAGCATGATTATTTGATCGAGTCGAGTTTACTTGATGGTTTCACCTTCACACTCCAAAGGAGTCTGGTCGTTCCTACACACCGGATTTCGGGCTGTGACATCTTTTAACCTTAAAATCATCAAACTCTTCTTTTTAGCTTCAAATGTTTCGATTTATTTGGGGTTTTTCCCTTGGATGATTTATTTCTTGATTTTATTATATAGTTCTACTCCAAAGTATCTTTAATCTCATTATTTCCCTTTCAATTTGTCAATTGGTGCACAAGAACTCAAAAAGCACAATTCTTTTACTTCTTGTGGTTCGAAATTTTCATCTTTTAAACTTGATATTTTATTTCTTCAATTATTTTTAATCCCATACTCATTTCGTCTCAATTTTATTTTATAACATCAATTATTCCAAAAATTCATAGGAATTAAAATTTCCAATTTTTATATATATTGCAAAAATATATATATTTATTTATATTAACTCATTTCTTTCTTTTGGTGGTAGTTTTATCCATAGATATTATTGGGTTTTATTTTTATACTACCAATTCATCAAATAATTCATAAAAATCAATATTATTATTATTATTATTATTATTATTATTATTATTATTATTATTATTATTATTATTATTATTATTATTATTATACATAATTTCCGGTTTTAACAAGGTTTAGCTCAAATAAATTCATATTCTCAAATAAATCATAGAATCATGCTTATTCACACTTGAATTAATTTATTCCATCACCAAATTAAACAATAAGTTCATTTCTCACAAACCCATTTTTACTATTCATTGTCTTCTCCAAAATTTGTTTTCTTATTTTAATAGTTATTTCTTCATTCTTTTATTCTAACATGCTCATATATCATCATAGAACTCATATAAATCATCAAAATCAATAAATCAATCAAGACATCAAAAATTCTATTTTTTTTTCTACATAAAATCGTAGGTTTTATATATATAAATCATGGATTTTTTTTCTTCTTGTTTTCTCTAGCATGGGAGGCATGTTTATTCATGGATTCATGCTTAAAGACACAAAGCTCAAATTATTCTTAATATACCTCCAAATTTTCGAAGCATTAGGGACAGAAAAACTTGAAATTTCTAAGCAAAAAGGTTGGAAATCTTACTAACTCTTCATTGTTTGATACTCTCTACTTCGTTCCTCGCTACTCTAGCTTCCTTTCCTCGATTTCCTTGATGAAAAATCGAAGCTTATGATGGGGAAGAAAAATCGGCAATTTTCAAGGAAGAAAAAGGGAGGAAATCATCGATCTTACTTTGTAGTTGGAAGAAACAAGGATTAGAGCTCGACTCCTCGATACTTCTTGATCCTTTTAAATCTTGAATCAAGGAAAAACATGGTGATTAGAGAGGTAAAGGGTAGCGGCTGACCATAGAAGAAAATGGAAGAGAAATATTGCTCTTACTCGAATTTTTGAAGAAACGAAGGTGGAAACTTGATTTTCTACGGTTTCTATCTCCTCCCCTCAATTTATTGATGAAGAAATGGAAGCTTTGGAGCTTCAAAACCAGCAGCTATGGAGGATGATGATGGCTGCCATGGAAGGAGATGAAGGAGAGAAATATGATATTGGTGATCAACCCTTAAACTCTTGATACTCTAGCTTCGTTTCTTTGAACTTATTGAAGGAAAATGGAAGCTTGAAGCTTCATATGGCAGCTGCCATGGAAGTTGAAGAAGGAAGATGATGATGGTGTGTTTGTGGTGATGATCGAGAGAGAGAAGAATGGAGAGAGAGATAGAGAGATGGAAACTTGAGTGCACAAGTTTAAGGAAAAGTGGGAGAGTGTGCAACACTTGCTCAAAGGTGAGAGTAGGATAGATATTAGATGGAGTGGAGAGAGAGAGTTCAACTGCTAAGAGAGAGATAAATTCAATTTTTATCAGATAAAAATCCCCGGAAGAAAAGATTTTATCGGTATAATATATCCCTCTTTAACGTTAAATTTTATTCCCTCTTTTCGGCACGCTCTCGAGTTTGAATTTCACTCTCGTTCACACCATCACTCACGAATTAATTTATAGATTCTAACAAGCCCAATTTCCATATATAAATTCCAATAACGAAGGAAGTCAGAAATCTCGACTATGCGTCTTCGTTTCCGACTTAGATAAAGTTCAAAACTTGATTTATAGATCTCGGCTTTCTCTCTAACTTGCGTCATTAGTCACAAAGTAATTTTTAGATTCGGAAACACCTACCTTTTATAGATAATTTCCAACTAACGAAAAAGTCATAAAAAGTCGTGACGAGTTACTATTCATCTTAGTTGCATTTTCAAAATAAATCCAAACTCGACTCGAATGACTTTGGAAAATTCTCAAACTTATTTCATTGGTCTTAAAATAAATTCTAGATTCTAATGACACTGATTAATCTAAATTCGGGGTTTGTTGACCGAGGGTTTACTTTTCCGATCAAAGTTACTATTCACTAAAAAGTCGACTATCTCGAAATTACCGAAATTCGAACTCGTACTAAATCTCGCATTCTTAAACTCATATAACTCTTCACCTATTCGTTTCGAGTTGCCGAAATGAGAAAATTAAAATTTTGCCCTTTATGGGCATTTTGGTAATTTCACGAGAAAAATTATTCTCGGAAATTTTTAATCACACAAAATCACATATAATATCATTTAAGAAGCACTTAGGCATGCATAATCACACTTAAGACAATCAATTAAGGTTATAAAGATTCGGGGTATTACAATATTTGTACTGTGTTCATAGACTAGTGCATCTGTGAATTTGTGATATTAGGTTACCCTCAACAATTATGACATAATTTTTATTAGTAGGCTGACTAAGTCGCCTAAGAAATTAGCTCAGAATTGTGCAATCTTCTCGTAGTTAGAGGGATACACAAGTCATTGTTACAGAGACGAGAATTACATAAGAAGTAAAGCTTCAAGTTAGAAGTGCACTCAAATCTCTACAAGAACTAAAAGTTGTCATGTTTGGGACTGTGTTCCCGTATGACTGAGAAATAGTTATGTTCGAGTCGGGCCAGCCTAACATAACGAGAATATGAGTAGTGTCACCTTGGTTATTTGAACCCTGAAAGTTTAGTTTTCTGTGCAGAGGTTGGAAGCCTGTTGGGTTTTAACCCATTGGTCAGATGTCATCTAGGGTCTCAGGATTTTGTCGGTTCAGTTGCCATTGGAGATTTTACTCTTTCATTAGTTTGTTGTGTTATGAAGAACTCTTACAACGAGTAAGTTACCAGAATAATATTTCCTCGTGTCTTTATGACTACATTGTGCATAATCACTCCAGATTTTCAACCTAGTGGTGGTAAAGTGTCATGTGGTTGACAGTTATGTATCACAAAATTTTCCGTTAACAAGATTGTTCGTTGTCTTTATGGTGTTAATAGATTCACTAGATTGACACAACTTGTCATCTAAGTTTCAGAATACATAGTTTTAGAATAGTATAAAGGAGTAGAACATTGAAAAGAATTCTGGAAAACGTCTATGATTTGTCCTCTTTTGACAAAATTTTTGTGAATAGGATCTTAGGATCAAGAATTTGTCTTCTTAGACGAATTTACATGTATTGAGATAATAGATTCTAATAAAGTTGAGGTCGTGTATCGACTATAGGCTTCTGAACAGGTTCACGATTAAGAATATGCACTATATGAAGCCTTATATGGCAAGAAGTATAGACTACCATTTCACTAGATTGAAGTTGTTAGTTTTGGGGCCAAGAGTTGAGACTAATTCAGAAAAAAAGGTCGAGAAAGTCTACCAGATTAAGAAAGAATAGAATCAAGATGACTTATGCCTATAGACGTGGATCATGCCTACAATTTAATGTTAGAAAATTAGCTTTACCTCAAAATGATAATTATGTCTTGTCAAGTAAGCTAACTACCCTCAATTATACATTATTCCTTGAGATCCTAAATGGAGCAAGTCCAATAGCCTATATGTTGGATATACCATAATATACTGAATATGTCCACTAAGTATAAGTTTAACCTCCAACATGTAGGCAAATATAATATCCAGGACCTAATTGATAATGAGAATACAATTCAGATTTTCAACCATAAGATTCGAGTATTTAGGAGCAAGCAGAATGCTCTCGTTAAGGTCCTGTAGGAACACTACGAACAAGAAAAACAGAATATAGAAATATGTAAACAAGAAGAAAGTCCAATTTTCTAAGTCACATTTCAAATTTCGAGGATGAAATTTTTGTAAGGTCCCGGTTCCTCGATAGTCAATTAAGGGATAAGTTGGCTAAAGTTTTGAAGTAAATATTGGGTGCTACACTCTTTATGTTAATTATGTGAAAATGCAGAATAATAATGTGTAAATACATATATGCGAAAGTAACATATGAGAAAAAGAAAATGAACAAGAAGCATGATTTGTATTACGTGTAAAGTAATTATATTGTAATGCCCCGGAAATTCCTTACGATCTCAAAAATTTAAAGTTAATTAAATAAATGGCTTTGCACGCCTAAGTTTACGATTTTGAATTCTAAGACTAACGGTCGAATCCGTTTCTGAAAATAAATTACGGAAGTCAGCTAGACGACTACTGTATTTAGGGTTAGCGCGTACGAAAAGTTTTTAGTTCGTGAACTCAGAACGGAAAACCGTCTGATTTTTACATTCACGAAATCGCGATACGAACTCGCCCGAGAAAGTTCGTTTTTATGTTTTTCCGGACAAAACTCGGACTGTGTCGTCCCGAGTTTTTGTCAAAATAAATTTTATAAATTTATTTTCCGATTAAGTTTCATACGTTAGAATTTTCGGTCGAATAGGATCGCGACGATTTTGTGCCGAGCTACGTTTATCGTCTAACGTTTTCCGTAACGTCGTATCGCGCCGGAAAACACGTATCCCCCCTAAAAATTTCTAATGGCAGCCAACATACACACACAAGTAAGCTAAATATTTCATTTTTATAAGGTTTTAAACCTATGACTCACTATAGGTACTATTCCTACTTTACACCTAATGGTATACTATTCATACTTTACACCTATCATACCTTATAACCTAAGTTAACAATTTAAATCCACATCTCTCCCTCCCACACCATAATTCACGGCAGCACCATCTCCTCCTTCTCTCATCTTCATCTTTCATCCTCCATTGATGAAACCTTCAAGAACTCCAAGAAGAAACACACAAGTCTTGATTCATCCATCCATTCTTAACACTTTCTTCATTAATTAGCAAGGTAATCTTCTCCTCCATATTTCTATCCAACCATTTTCTTCTTCTTTTCATTTTCTTCTTTGGATCGAAAATTAGAGTTATGAAATAGATGATTCGATCTTGGATTAATGAAATTGGATATGTTAGATAAGTTAATTAGGGTTTAAAATTGAACAAAATTTAAGAACCCTAATTTTCTATTAATACCGAAATTCTAGGATAATTAGTAGGATTTTTGCATTTCTTCAATTGATGATAAATTCATGCTTAAGAGATGTTTAATTAGTGATTAGAACAAAGAGGAATCGAAAGCCCCATGTTTTTGTGAAATTCGATTAGGGTTTGAAATATGATTTGGGGTTTTGTTGCATGATAGTTTGTAATTGGATTGCAATTGATTAATAGTTGTTATAATAGGTTGATTAATGAATAAATGGTGTTAATTGGAGAAGAAAATCACCCTCTTATCCATAGTATGAAAACCGAAATTATAGTAAGAATTAGGGGTTTTCATGTGTTCATGTTAATTAATGAATTGATGATGGAATTAGGTTGAAATTGATGTGAATTGACTATGGGAATTTAATTAGATTTTTCTAAAATTATTTATCGGAATGTAAGAGACGAAGAACACGTCATAAGTTGAAATATAGTGATGTTATGACATGATTGCATGCATGAAAGTGATTCACGTTAGACGTAGTTTAATGACGTAAAATTTGAATGGAATCCAACAACTTTGAAAATCGCGTAAGAGACGAACAACTAGCCGTAACTAATAACCGAGAAGTCGAATAAGAATTCTAATTTGATAATATTGTCTATAATGAACTTGAGAACAACTTTCTAGTTGACGTCATGAGCTTTCGAGCTATTATAATATGAGCTATAGTTATAGTCGAGAACTAGAACGCGTTTTGAATAACTTGTTGGTTTAGTAATTGTTAGTTGAAAGCCGACGTTTAGAACGTCGTGCTTTTGGACGAGTTTTGAGAAGGAGTTCACCACGTACGGGAATACGTGATGACTGCCTTGAGGGTCCAGTTTCTAAAGAAATCGAATACGAGAGCTTAGAACGAACCTAAGACGTTATACGTCGAGTCTATCGAGCAACTAGGGTTTTCGCGGCAGTTTTGCGACCCTCGCCGGAAACTGTAATAACTTTCAGCTTGTTTATCGGATTTGTGATCCGTAAATTGGAGCGTAAACTAGACATCCCAAACTTTCCAGTAGTACAGGGCTCATCCCCTGTTTCCAAATCCTCTGTTCTGGACAGTCTCCAGAGTTACTGGATTGCGCAGTGAAATTTCAGTTTCAATTCTTCTAAGTTGTTTTGTTCGCAACTTAGTTTCTTTCGATCGTTTAAGTACAGGGCCTTGAGTGATAAAAACCAGTCGAGATCTCATCTCTTATCCTTTCAAATAAAGAAGTAGTAAGCGAGAAATTTCATAAGTCGTTTAAAGAACTAAAACGTAAATCGCCTAAGTTGTCTCTCTCCAACTTAGTTCCTTATAATCTTTTAAGTCGTATTAAGTTATCGACTACCCTCTCTACTGACCTAAGAGTCGAGTATGAGACCTTCCGAGTTCTAAACAGGATTAGTACAAGTCTCGTTCCCGTTTAAGTAAAATGAGACTAGTAAGCGTGCAAATGCCTAAAGAATGAAACAACTAAAACCTTTTTCGATTCTTTTTGATCGATTATCTTTTACGACCCGTTATTAAGTATTATTATTTTACGATGAAGGAGGAAGTCAGCTGTAAAGAAAGGTCGGAAGATCCGAAGCTTGGAAGCTAGTGCTTTTAGTTCTGTATATCGAGGTAGGCTTTTATCTATATCAAATAAAACGTGGGTTTTTCCACAACTCGAAAGTATTAATTATCGCTTTGATAATTGTGTTTTCAAAGTGATAATCTTGGCATAAATTGTTTCAACTATTTTATGTGAGTTCTCTTGTACCTATCTGAGTTAACCTTCGGGTTTACCAGATTTCTGAGTTAACCTTCGGGTTTTCCAGACTTTTAGAGTTAATCTAACTAGGTTAACTAACGATCGGCTCTGAGTTAGCTGCTAAGTGCTTTCCAGAGTTAGTGCACTTTGTAACCTGCGGTGTATGTGGTATCCTGTTGAGGGGTAACCAGCCACGGTAAATTAGCTTTGGTCAAGATTGAACATAACATACTCTAAAAATGCTTGCGCAAGCTGCTTTATACAAATCAGTCAGAAAATGTTTAGTAGGCACGAGCCTTCTTAAAAAAACCCCGATGCGCTACGGTTATAAAATGCCAGATTATTTATACTTATGATTATGATTTCGGCATCGTGCCCACTAAGTACGTTTGTACTTAGCCCTGCATTGTTTTCTAAATGTGCAGGTTGAAGCGACGGTGAGCGGCAACGGTTGATGTTGAGTTGAAAGATAGGATGCTTTAGTTAGAACTCTTCCGCTGCAGAACTCTAGAATCTTTTGAGAGTATGTGTATTGGACAAACACTATAGTATAAGTCTGTAATCGTGAACTTAGATAGCTTTGTGTACTTTTGTCGAGTAATCACTCGTGATTAACTCTTTCTTTTATATTCAAGTCTTGTTCATGGTTTATCGATGTCTTTCATGTATGTTTAGTCAGTTAGCCCCCCTTCTTCCCCGCTTCTTTAATCCAATCCTAGTCGCACCCCGGCTTCTGCTGACCCTCGGGATTTGGGGCTGTGACATATATGTGGTTGTGTGAGGTATATTTGATTAAGGAATTGAGGATATATTTTAATACTATTATTTATCAATTTGAATAAATTTAACCAAAGTCATGCCTTCAAAATCTTCCACCTCACCCTTTCTTCCTTCACTAGTCATCACTCGTAAATAATAAAATAACCACCATCTCTATCCTTCAGCAAAACAAACCGACTTCTTTTGTCTATAATTAAAGAAAAAAAAACAGAGCAGGCATCTACACAAGAAATAAAGAAAAGAAAAAGGCAAAAATGAAAAAGAGAGAAGGTGAGAGAAATCAAAAGAGAAAAACAGAGAGATTAAAAAATGGGCAGAAGGGAAGCAAGAGAGAGATAAAGAGCAGAGAGAAAAGAGAGAAATCGGGCAGAGGGAAGAGTTCTACTGAAAATTGGAAGGAATACTGATTATCTATTAGATTTCAAGAGGTAGTCGAGAGAGAGAGTTTCTATTGTAAGTAACAGAGCAGGAGGATAGGGCTAGCCATCTCAATTCACTTTAAGTTATAGAAGAAGAAGGATTGGGCTACGAAGGTTGAAAACCCTTCTTTCCTTATTCTTTCAATTTACAATTTTGTGTGGAGGCTTTTGCTCTAATGTTCTTGATGATTTAAATTGGTTAATTATGTGAATATAACGAATATAGATATGTATATAGGGGCTGCCAACGTTTGGAAATAAAGAAGACAAGAGAAAAACTAACTTTGTGAACCCATGCCCCTAACTGTTTGATTAAATGTGTGAAAGAGTTAAGGGTTCATGCTAAAAGTTATGTAAGAAATTTAGGCATGTACATATAACTTATTCGGTTTCCGTCATGTTATGATTGAGAAGAAAAGTATGAAAGAAACGTATATGTGAGCTTTGAAAGTTGTTTTGGCTTTATTCTTAAAAAAATAAAGTAAGTTGTATAAATACATGTATACTTATTTACGAGCTGTCTCATTTATGTGTTGACATGACTTATAGCTCGTTGCATAGATTTTTGGTAGTATATATGAAACCATTTAATTCAAAAGTATTAACCTAATAGGTTAATTAGATTCCATTATCATGATGAGAATTTTTGTAAAGAATGGTGTTATATGTGTGGAGTTAAACTTGTTACTTGTTCGTAAGAATTTTAGAAGTGTTAAACAAAGATTTTGGAAAGAAACTTATAATCTTCGCAGGATTGACAGCAATCTGCCAATTTGGACAGTCTGTATTAAAACAACAATAACTTCTTATTCTTTTAATATTTTCGAGTGCCGCAAATTTTCTTGGAAAATAGACTCTTGTAGCTTTCCAAATGTATATGGCACGTCTCCTAGTTCCTAGTATATCAAATCAGTTAATTGTTTAAAGTTGAATGTTCTGCAGAAAGTTTATTTGCCAACATGTTTTTATGTTTTAAGAGAAATACAAGTTCTTTGGGGTATTTCTATTATTGAAACATGTAGGCTACTATGAAATTTATAAAGTTCTAAATGAGTTGAGTTTTTATGAGGAACTTGTCTATGTATTTGAGTGCAGCATTTGAATTAAATTTATTTAAGAAGTCGAGCCTAGAGCATGACAATTTTCGAAGCATGAGTTTAGAGTTTATAAAAAGAAGATAATAAGTTAAAAACCCGAAACCAATAAATGTAGAAGTTAATGATCAAACTTGTGAAAGACTTTAATTTGGAAGATGAAACTAAGCTAGGGCTCGTTTTGTAGGCTCTTTTGGAATGAGAGCAGTAAAGAAGTTCCTTGATCCGAATTAGGTTACATTATCCTTATCAGGTGGGCTTTTCTTCCCAAAGTTATTATTTGAGTTATTAAGCTCCGGTTTTATTAAATGAAAATGTTATCCTTGAACGATATGTTTTATGTGCGCTCAGTGTGTGAATCAACTAAAATGCACCTAAAGTTGCTCGCAAGAGAATGAGATCAATGCAGGGCAATAAGTTAACCCAAGTCGTATCATACGGAAAGCTTAACAAGGCAAAGTAATCGAGCTAACACGGAAGATAAAAACTATCCTAAACATTCGAATCAAATTCTTGTTGAGTTTTATGGCCAAAAATACTAAATAACTTCAAATAACGGAAATTCAAGAAATACAAGCATCTAGGATTAGAGTCCTTCTCTTCTGGATTGATAAAACAAGTGATTTGAAAAGCTCAGCTGATTAGTTTACTTAATAATATTGATGAAGTTCCCTATTCACATATTTGAACTACACCAACGGAATTAAACAAACATGCTCAACAATTAATCTACGCACCTCCGATTAAGATTAACTCTATTTCAACCACGATTTGTAATGAAATCATCCCTAGATCTCATTCATTACTAAAACAATCAAACATTGATCAAGTGTTCGAAAGAAACTACAACCAATTGAAATAGACAACAAGCATTTCCATTCCACAAGTATTAAACAATCCCAAGTCGAAGAACTAAATCTTAGATTATAGAAACTAGTTCATATTGCAGTAAATGAAAGCAAACAAAAGATAGAAATGAATATTAAACAAACCGAAATAAAGATTCTTACAAAGTACTTCACTTGTTCCACCAAATGATCAAAGCTAAAACGGAAAGTCGAAATGGAAATAGTTTGACAAGAATTTAAAAGATAAAATTCTGTAGAGTTTTGTTCCCAACTAAAAGAAAGAGAGAGATATGTGAGCGTCTCCAAATCCTTTTTAAAATCTGCCTAAATAACTGGTGGAAACGTAAGTTTTCTTCAGAAACTGTTTGTCCCGCACCGGCGGGATTTTTCTTTGCTTCCACGTTTCCCGCGCCGGTGGGAACCGATTTACCGAAATATGCTCCTGTGTTGGTGGAATTCCAGCGGCGGCGGAGTAAAATTTTCAACTTCAACTTCTTTCCTTCTCACTTCTGCTCCTTTTTCAATCTTTCGATCCTCCGTCCTTCTTCGTTGGCTACTTGCATACCTACACACCAAATCACCAAACACCAAAGATACGACCATAACTTGTGATAAAAAACGAACAGAACATGCAAAATACACACAAATAATAACACGAAAAACACACAAAGACGAACTAAACAGTGTGTTTAAAGCTCTTAATTCTCGATCTAGGCACTCTGATAATCTAACACATTTGATGAGTGTTGTGTACACCCAGAATCATGATATGCAATGGCCGATCACCATTGTGTACTTGACATAGTTTTGTGATTTCTTGGAGCTTTGGCTCGAGATTCACCCAGAGAACTCTTGGAGCTTCACCTCAAGGTTCACCAATGAATTCTCTTAGTTTTAACTTGAGATTCTCCCAGTTATAAGAGTAACACAAGAACGTGACAACAACAGTGTGCTAAGTTATGAGAAATATTTTTAGTGAACTTAGAAGCTTTTCATTTTAAAACCTTTTAAGTATCACTGTACGTTATGGATATGCTAAGCTTACATTTTTATGAAATTTTTATGAAATGCATAGCCCACTGAGTACATTAGTGCTCAGCCTAAACATTTTCTAAATGTTTTCAGGTCCTAGAGCACGTGCGGACAAGTAAAACTGAGGCTAGGATTGGACATTTGAATTTTTTTTCTGTTAGTTTAAGCTTTTTGAGCTTAGTCGACTATGTCGAATTGTGATTCTTGTGTCTTTTGAATCCTAGTTTTGATGTATATAACATTGTTAGTGATTCTATTTTTTGATACGAGTAGAACTTCAATCCTGTATGATATTGAGAAGCAAATGTTATTGTTAATATCATTGTATAATATAACATTCGACTTGAATAATGTTTTTTGTGCAATCTAATTGAACTTATCCCTTCATTTTCACATTCACAACTCTTAGTCACATTTCTTAGTCATTCCCCAATAAGTCGTCGTTCTGAAAGTGGGGTATGGCAATTTGGGCTTTTTATTCAACATGGTTGTTCTTTTGTTAAGTTGGATGATGATCTTGTTTATATGAATGGATATAATCAGGGGATATTTGATATAGATAGAATTTTTTTTTATTTGGGGTGTTTTAGTGCAGCAGTTAAGTTTGTGGGTTATGGTTCATGGTCTACATTGCACTTTAGATATCCTAGGTCTCACAATTTTAAGCTCATAGAAGGAGATGAGGATGTGAGAGAGATGTTGAACATTATATTTGAAAATACTAGGGTGATTAGTGTGTATGTTGATGTAGGAGTTGATGATGGATCTGGTAGACTTTAGAAACGGTTGAGTAATAATTTACCAAGATTTGTAAGTAGTGGTGGTAGAATAGAAGAAGATGGGCAAGTTGTTGATGAAGAAGATGATCCTGAAGATGGTAGGGTAGTAACTCAGGTAGATACTGATGGTGAAGGGTTAGAGAATGAAGATGACTTAGAGAATTTTGGTGAGGGGGCAGGGGATACAACTAGGAGTGAACTTGAGAATGACTCAGAGGATGAGAATGATGATGGTCTGGATGATGAAGACTTAGAAACTAATGATCCTAAATACTTAGAAGCTAGAAGAAATCTTAGGGAGACTGAATTAGAGGAACTAGAGAGACTCATTGATGAATATGTTCTACCAGAAGGCAATGATGAGGATGAGGATGAGGTTGAGCCTGAATGTGAAGAGTCTGATGGAGATTTAAATTTAGAGAAGACAAATGAAGATGAGGGATTTGTGAAGCATGTTAGACCTAAGGTTGTTTATGACCCTACTTGTGATCACAAAAACCTTAAACTCTATCTTGGTATGAGGTTTCAAGATGGGAGGCAGTGTAGAAGGGCATTAACTCTATTTTGTATTGAAAATGGAAAATTTGTCCAGTTTAGGAAGGTGAGTAAAACACAATGTTTAGTCAAGTGCTTTCTACCATGCAAGTGGAAGGTATATGCTAGTGTTGTGAGCAAGGATAAGACTTTTTGCATCAACACTTATTATGGTAAACACACATGTCCTAGACATACGAACAACGAACTTCTTACTGCCAAGTGGATTGCAGAGAGGTATTTGAATGTGTGGAGAAACAAGCCTCTGTACTCAATTTCTGATTTGAGGCATGATATAAATGAAAGGTGGGGGTATGACATACCCAAAGAAAGGTTGTATAATGCCAAAGCTATTGCTACAGAGATGCTAAGGTGATGGTCCCGATACGAGTTCTGGTGTATGGGGGGGAATACACCAGATAAAACTTTTTAAAACAACCCCCTAAAAATAACTCAACCGAGTAATGCGACTCTGTTGGAATCTCAACCGAGTAAGAAACACTCGGTTAGAAGTGAAGTGCTGTGCGGAATGTGGTGGAAAATAACTCGTATAAAATCAACTCACGCTTTTATGGAAGGTTGGTCAATAACCAAAACAGTTGAGAAAGAATGCAGTTTGTATGCAGGTTAGTTAGTCAGTTGAGTATGCAATAAGATAACTGAAAATAAACACAACACACAAAGATTTAACGTGGTTCGGAGAGAACTCCTACGTCCACGGGGAGTTGTGAGTCCACACAACTCAGTCCAAGTTCTTCTGGACAAACCACAAAGCTTACGCAGGCTTTGCAACCGTTGAGATAAGTTTACGGGTACTTATCAACCTTACAGATTAGTTTTCAGGTACTAATCAACCTATCTACTCAGTTACGGGAAGAGTAGGGTCCTAAAACTTTTTCAGGTGAAAGAAAGGGTGGGGTTCCAACTAAATAGCTCGAACAAGAAGTGAGCTAAGATCTAACACTCTATGAACTCTCAACAAGTGATGTTCTCAAGGTTGGATCAAAAACTACAAGGACAGAAACTAACTCTCTAGAACTCTCAACTAATGATGTTCTAAGAGGTTTTGCTTGAGTGCAGAATGAAGTTGTTCTTTCGCTTGAATATCTCTTCTCACTTTTCTGTCTTGTATTCTTATTTTTCGTTCGTGTCCTTGGTGAATGAATGAAGGCCTCTATTTATAGGCGGAGAGAATCAACTAGCCGTTGGAAGAGCTGTTGATCTCTGTTCTTTGATAGCGATGGCTTGTCTCTCATCTCTGCAGACTTTCCGGATTTGGCAACTGTGTGCTTCTGCTTTCCATCTGAGACAGTCTTGTGTTGGACCAAATGAGGTAATGATAGAGAGTCAAACCTTCACGTGACTTCCTTGTTTGAAATTTAAATCTTAACCTTTGACCTCCAACATTTGATAGTTGGTTGAGTCGTCTGATCTTCATCTGATTGGTCTTCAGCTGATGTTCTATCTGAACATGTGAACTCTCAGCTGACTTTGAACTTCAAGCTATTGATCTAACTGATTGAGTCTATAACTGATGTTCCATCTTGAATGCTGGGTTCGAACGCTCATATGACTTTCTTCCATCTGATGTTCTCTTGCAACTTCTTCCTTTGAATACTTAGTCGATTTTTGCATCTTCCTCTTTGAATGCTCATCTGATGAACGCTCAGTTGTCTTCCTCAAAACTGATGTTCTATCCGAGCGAAGCCTTGTTGCCGTCTTCAGCTGGAGTCCTGTAAAGATAAAATCTTAACAATGCTCAAACAGCGAGCCTAACTACTAACATTAGGATTTGGCAACATCTACTCGGTTGGGGTCAGTTGGTTTTGGAATCAATCAAAACTTTAATAAATTTCCCAACAATTTCCCCCTTTTTGATGATGCCAAAACCCTTACAGATCAAAGCTCTAAAACTTTAAAACCCTTATATAAATCTTACAAGGCAAACTGATCTAAATCCTACTGACCTATCCAAAATCTCAGCTGAAATTCTGGACAGTCTATAAGATTAAAACATCAAAGGGTTAGCACAGTTATAACATGATATTGAAATAACTTTGCGATTCAGAGCTTGGACAATGAGAGATTGTACGTCAAGTTGAATCGTATAACTGAATAGTTTTCATTACAATTGATGATTACAAAAGTAAGCACAAAAAGACAAACGTTACATCAGTTGCTCAAAAACTAATTGAGCTAATATTGAAGCCCATACTTGCTAAATATTCTAACAAAAATCTCTCTCTTTTCAGCTGACTCCTTTGAGATGTCCACCCCATGCTCCTTGCATACTTGCCTCGCCTCGGCTGCAATCTTTGTTCTATTGGGGGTGCGGGAGTCTGGGAGGAAGGGAGGCTTATATGTAACCTTCTGAGGGACGGGGACTGTGTTCAGATCCAGTTTTGCTTCAATCATCGCACGCTTGAACTGGCTGAACATCCCCGGGTCCCCAGTGTGCAGCTCGGTTAGCGCCTCCTTGAAAGCTTTCCTTGGATCGTCAGTTGCGTAAACCTTCATGTAGTAGAAGTCATTTACGAACTCCTGCTTGAAAAGCTCCCATTTCTCGTTCCACTCGGTTGGCATCCATTTGTCCACATGCCTGAACCGACTCTGAAGCTTAGTCTTCCCTGGCAACCTCTGCTGTCTTAGCCAAGCTTCAGCCTTGACTTGATGTTTATCGATTCGGCGACGGCTGCGGGAGGCAATGTTTCGGTCCAGGTTCTTAGTTATCTTGTCCAACTCCTCCTCAAACTAGTTGACCCTACGAGCTTGGTTGGCAGCAAACTTCCTAATCCAGCTCGGATTCATGTAATCTTTCTCCTCAATATCCATAGCCTTGGCAGCTGTAATACACTCTTCGGTTGTGATACCGTCGAGTTTCGAATCAAGCTCGGCTGCGATCTCGGCTATGGAGTTGTACGAAACTCCAAACTTCTTTGCCAGCTCCAAGTCTTTTGTCATTTCAGCTCCACCGATTTCGGTTGACTTGGGGGCGGACTTCTTCGTCTTCTTCCTCAGCTGAGATTTGGCTGCAGCTGGCATCGCTTCCTCGGCTTGGGTCTCTTCTTCTTCTTCCTGTATCTCAACATCCGCCTCTTTATCTTTCCTCTTTTTGGCATCAGCAACAAGGCTTGCTACTAAACCATCCAGAGAGGTGAGCTGTTGTTCGGTTTGTTGAATGCTGTTGAAGAGTTCATCGACCGCGCACTCGATTTTCACCTTCT
This sequence comes from Schizonepeta tenuifolia, assembly GCA_029490685.1. Classification (NCBI taxonomy): domain Eukaryota; kingdom Viridiplantae; phylum Streptophyta; class Magnoliopsida; order Lamiales; family Lamiaceae; genus Schizonepeta; species Schizonepeta tenuifolia. Next base: position 50,382,123 of record CM055955.1, on the reverse strand, counting down.
TCGCCAGTTCGGAGTCATGGCGCTCTTGTTCGACTTTCCTCAATCCAGGAAAAGTTTCAGATACCTCAATCTGGAAAGCAACGAACTCAGCCCAGCGTGACTCGAACCTGGACTCCCATTCTTCATCCTGTGTCTGTTGGGATTTAGCAAGGTTGGAATCAGACAAGGATTGGAAAACATTCAGCTTAGACTTAAATCCCAGAACAGTCGTCTTCAATTCAGAAATGTCTTGGCTGGTGGAGGAGGAGAGTTCATCCAGCTTTATCTTTAGTGAAGCATTCTCCTCCACCAGCTGCTTGTTTTTCTCTTCTTGTGCTTCCAACATCCTCAGCTGATCGTCTTTGTGTTGCTGGAAGTTGGCAAGCAGTTTGGTCCTCAGCTGGTTTAACCTCTCAGCTATCAGCTCACAGATTTCTTCAGATGAGGGAGCTGGCTGATCAGCTGGAGGGGTTTGTTCAATCATGGCTAGTGGCTCAACCGTAACTAATGCTTGTCGGTTGGCCAGGTACAGTTTCAGCTCTTCTTTTTCATCCTTCGTTGCGGCGGCGGCTGCGTCCAGATCATCGACGAAGTCAGCTGACTTGATCAGCATGTTATCGAGGAAATCGACGCAATCTTTTCCAGCTGTTTCCCTCGTATCAGTGCCTTCTGCCTTGCTGTGGTCCATACGACGCGTCAGCAGGGCCACCTTATTGTTGTAGGCCACTTCCAGGTTTGTATAGTTAAAATAATCTCGGATGCGAGACTCATCCGCCTTCAGTCTGTCCCAGTTGTGCACCTTGATTGTGTCTTCCTTCACGTACCAGTGACTGAAGATCAGGTTGAACTGGTACAACAGCTCGGTGCCAAGAGTTGCGAAGATGGGCATGTCACAAGCTTCTGGGAACATCCCAATCAGCTTTTGGAAACAGTAGGCCACCTTGCTTTCGTGTTCCAATGCGACTGCCTGGCGGTCAGCTTCATCGTCTATTGGGGAGGGGGGATAGATCATATGGTAACAGTTCAAATGTTTCATCAATGTTGGCCAAAGAATCGGTCACAACATCGGCATCGAGCTGGGAGCTCGGAATATCAGATTCAGTTAGGAGGGGGGTTTCAATCGGTTCCTCAACATTGGCCGAAAGAGCAGTCACAATGTTGGCATCGAGTAATGAGCTCGGAACATATGGCTGTGGTTCGGTTGAGAAAGTAAGAGGCTCTGGGGGCGGTACGACATCAACTCCTGCCGTGGGGGAGGTTGGAACGTCTTCAATATCCTCAGAGGAGGAAGAAGCATCCGATGTTACGTCCGTCTCCATCCCTTCCGCCTCATCAGTTCCAGCAATGCGACGGATGATCTTGAAGGCAGCGGCCTCAGCTGAGTGGGTTGACTTGGATGGCTCTTCAGCTGGTGCATCAGTAGCTGGTTCCTCAGCTGGCTCCTCGGCATGCTCCTCAGCCGGCACCTCAGCTGGCTCTTCAACTGTCTCTACAATCGCCTTCTTAAACCTCACCCTCAGCTTTTTCTGGGCAGGTTCAGCCTCCTTCTCTTTCTCTGACTCAGCCCTGCGTCGGCGTGCAGCTTTGGATTTTGTGGGGCGACTGACAGCTGGCACCTCTTCAGCTGTGGGTTCAGCAGTCTTCCCAGCATCTTTCTTTTCCTTAGGAGTATACACACTCCTAATTACCTCCTGCGCCTTTTTCGCTGTTGGGAACAACATCAATCTCTTCACTGGGGTTTCTTCGCAATCCTCCCAGACCATATTCCGACCCTCGGTTGCGATCAAGATCAGAGCTGAGATCTTGCAACCGAAGTTGAGCGTCACCTTGACACTCAACAGTCTCTCCCCTGAGTCGGTTGTGGTCTCGGAGATCTTCTGCTTCTCCAGGATCAGCTGGTTCAGAAAATATTGGAACCCGTTGATCTCGTGTTTGTGCTCCAATGCCATCAACTGCTTCAGCTTTGGTCGGCTGATGTCGTCGAAGGCTCCGCTGTAGCCGAATACTACCTTGGACACAACATCGAACAGGAGTCGATGTTCTGGCTTCAATTTCGTCCTTTGCATATTGCTTCTCAACCTCTCCGGCGTGATCAGAGCATTTTCCAGAAACTCATCAGCTTGCTCGTCGGTTATATTTTCAATGAAGTCCGTGGCGGTGTGGTTTACTGGAATGACGCGGCGAAGGACGTCGGAAACTGCGATGGGGAAAGACACACGGCGAATGGTTCTAGCCGGAACATCGCGTTGGCGGCAGGAAACTTCCGTAGTCACTCCTTCTCTGCTGTCAATGGACGACTGCAGATTGACGTAGAATTCACCGACCTGGCGCCTGAGCAGGTGGGTGGGGTAGAGCTTCGCCCATTCCAGGAGCCCGTTCTCCCTGAGAGTATTTGCAAGGGGAGCCAACACCGGCGACTTCAATTCTTCATCGAAAAGAATCTGCTTGAAGTGAATCTTTGAAACGAGCAGGTTGAAAGATTCTTCGTACGAGGTGGGGACAAGAGAGGGTCCGGAAAAAGCCATTTTTCTTGCTTTTGGGAGCCATTTAAAATCACTGCAAAGATATATAAATAGGGAAGGAAAATCTTTGCAGAAAACGGTTAGACAAATCTGAGAAGATGATGAATAGTAACTCAGATAAACACGAATGAGGAAGGTAAGAGATCACTTCCTGATTTTCCGCTATTTATAGGTTTTTGACTTGATTGAGATCGACGGCTGGGTTTAAATGGCGCGAATCCATCAACGGCTAAGATCACGCGACTGTTGACTATCTTTGACTTGACGTCATAAACCGAGTTCCAACCAGCGCGTGAGAAGGGGTACAGTTTTTCTTGTCAGCCCAGTCGCACTATAAAGCAGGCTATTGATGTTCAGCCGTACTTTACATTAAATGCGACATGATGGCTATTTTAATGTAACTGACTTGCTTAGGAATGTTTGAATTTATTTCAAACATTCTCATTTAAGAACATAACACCTTTAGCCATAAATGTTACCTGCCAGCTGATGTCGGAATCAGCTGTGTCCCAATGTTGCGGCATACCATCAACTGACTCGAGTTCATCTGTTCAGCGACGTCTGATCCTATGTTGCAGCATACCATCAGCTGACTCGAGTTCGTCTGTTCAGCTGACGTTTGATGTCTTCGATTGGCAATCCGCATCTGAGATTACCCCTTCATCTAAGCTTCCCCCTCAGATGGATATCTATCTCTTCACCTCAGCTGGTTCCTCATCTGATGGATCCAACAATCCAAGTAAATCACATAACATCTTGAACCGTGCTTCGGCTAGAGGTTTGGTGAAGATATCAGCTCTCTGAATCTCAGTTGGAATCTTCTCCATGGATACGTCCTTCTTCTCAATATGGTCTCAGATGAAATGATGTCGGATGTCAATGTGCTTCGTCCGAGAGTGATGAACAGGATTCAAAGAGATAGCAATGGCACTAGAGCTATCACAATGAATGGGAACCTGTCCAGTTGCAACTTCATAGTCTCTCAGCTGTTGCTTGAGCCACAACACTTGCATGCAGCAGCTACCGGCAGCCATATACTCTAACTCGGTTGTAGAAGTGCAACACATGCTTGTTTCTTGGAGAACCACGACACTAGCTTGCTTCCCATGAACTGACATTGTCCAGATGTGGACTTCCTGTCCAACCTATCTTCGGCTAGATCTGCATCTAAGTATCCGGTCAGTTGGATGTTGTCGTCGGTTGGATACCACAACCCAACATTTACAGTTCCCTTCAGATACTTGATGATGTTCTTTGCTGCCAACATGTGAGCTTCCCTCAGTTGAACTTGGAACCGAGCACACCACTCCAATCGCGTAAGATATGTCTGGCCGACTGGCGATTAGATATAGCAAAGAACCGATGATCCCTCTATACTTACTGGCATCCACGAGCTTTCCCTCAGTTCCAGGTTCAATCTTCCAGTTAGTATTCATCGGGATCCTTGTGGTCTTACTTGTCTGCAATCCGAACTTGGTGATGAGCTCCTTTGTATACTTGGACTGATTGATGAAAATCCCTTCTGGTGACTGCTTTACTTGTAGTCCAAGAAAATAATTCATCTTGCCCATCATCGACATCTCGAACTTCTCCTTCATGAGATTTGAAAATTTTTCACATAGTTCCTCCGACTTAGAACCGAATATGATGTCGTCGACGTAGATTTGCACAACAAGTATATCTTCTCCAACTTTGATGGTGAACAGGATTTTGTCAACTGACCCTCGTTTGAACCCCGAGTTCAGAAGAAAACCACAAAGAGTGTCATACCAAGCCCTGGGTGCTTGTTTTAATCCATAGATTGCTTTCTTCAGCTTGTACACTCTTCCATCTCCAGTCTCAAAACCGGGACCGTTGAGGAAAGGCACACTTCACATCCATCTGATAGACCTTGAACTTGTGAAATGCAGCATAGGCTAGAAAGATTCGGATGGCTTCTAGCCTTGCAACTGGCGCGAAGGAGTCCTCGAAATTGATTCCTTCTTCTTGGCAATATCCCTGAGCTACCAACCTTGCCTTATTCCTCACGATGAATCCAATGGCGTCTCTCTTGTTCTTGAAGATCCATTTTAATCCAATGACTTTGACACCATTTGGTCTTTCTACCAACTTCCATACACAGTTGCGTAGAAATTCATTCAGTTCTTCTTGCATGGCTGTTGTCCAGTGCACACAGTTGAGAGCTTCCACAACATTCTTCGGTTCTGGTACATCAGCTATGAAGCAAGAAATCATGGCAACATCTCCCAGCTCTCGAACTCCTCAAGAACTGCCAACTCCTCAGCATATTGGGCATAAGTGTTGGAATCTTCCTCGATTGAATCTGGAATTGTAACTCTGCTCCTTGTGCGTACACCTTCGGTTGGATCTCCGATGATGTTGTCAGTGGAATGATCTTCATACCATCTTCTGTTGCGTCTTCCTTCTTCTTCTAACTGTGGCTGTTCCGTGATCTGAGCTGTGGGAGATGCTGGACTCTTCTGAGCTGGTGATCTATCAGTTGTTAAGTCTGGATCCTCAACATTGATAACATTTTGAACCGGGCTTGGTTGGGCTTCGGATGCTGATGCAGTTGGAGAGGCATCAGCTGGAGTTCCCCCTTGAGATGAGCTGGGGTCTTCACATTCATCTTCAGATGAATATGGATCATCATCCTTAGTTGCCCATACCAATGGTTCAGCTAGATTCTTTTGCCTTAAAATCTGAGATCTTGTGAGAGTTGGTGGAACGTGTGGATCAGCCTGTTGTCCTTTAGCATGTTCCCTGCACTCAAAAGTAGAATCATCAAAACTAACATGAGGTGTTATCTCCACAACACGAGAGCTATTGTTGAAAACTCTATAAGCCTTGATCCGAGCAGCATATCCAAGAAATATGCCTTTCGAAGCCTTGGCATCAAAAAATTTCAAACTGAGTCTTCCCATTGTTGTGAATATAACACTTAGAACCAAAAACGCGAACATATGAAATATCTGGCTTCCTGCGTCTCCATAGCTCGTATGGTGTCTTTCCCAACCGCTTGGTTAGAAGAGACGGTTCTGGGTGTAGCATGCTGTGTTGATGGCCTCAGCCCAAAATCTCTTTGGCAAAGCTGAGCTTGCCAACATGGATGTAGCTGCATCTTTCAGTGTTCGGTTTCTTCGCTCAGCTACTCCATTCTGTTGCAGAGTACGCGCAGCTGATGTTTGATGTGTAATTCCGTGCTTCTCGCAGAACTCGATGATGGTTTCATTTAGAAACTCAGTTCCACGATCTGATCGGATGGAAATAATTTTCATCTCTTGTTGGTTCGATATCCGATCCATCAGCTTGGGTAGCTCATCTCTGGTTTCACTTTTGTGTTGCATGAAAATGGTCCACGTGTATCTGGAATAATCATCAGTTACAACAAGGGTATACTCGTTGCCATTCATGCTTTTTGGTGTGACTGGCCCAAAGAGATCCATGTGGATCAGCTGTAACACTTGGTCGGTTGAGGGAGTTGTCTTCAACCGGAAGGAGGATCTAGCGAGCTTTCCCAACTGGCATGCACTGCAGATATGGGTTGTTGAAAACACTCGGTTTGGTATGCCCTTTGCATGTTCTTGTCTGGCAAGTCGGTTCATAGTCTTGAAGTTCAGATGATTGAGCCTTTTGTGCCACAGCCAACTCACATCTGCTCTTGATAACATGCAGGTGTCATGAGGACTACTATTCCAGTCAGCATAGTAAACATTTCCGGTTGACGATCGATTTCCAAACAATATGACCTGCTTTGATCCGACATTTTTAACCCTGCAACCCTGTGCATCAAACTTGACAGAGAAAAACCATTATCACAGAATTGGCTGATGGAGAGCAAGTTATGCTTCAATCCATCAACATAAGAAACATTAGAAATCGAAACATGATTGGTTTCAAGGGTACCGTAACCTCTGGTGTGACCTTTTGAGTTGTCACCAAAGGTAACTGATGGTCCTTCTTTCTCCACGAAACTCCCAAGCAAATCCTTCAGATTTGTCATGTGTTTCGAACATCCACTATCCATCACCCACATTGTTCGTGAAGCTTTATTCTTCCTCAGCTTTTCTCCTATTCCTGCACAGAGAAACTCGCTTAGGTCCCCAATTTTAGTTGGGTCCTGGAGGGTTAGAACCAGTTTCCCCTTGAACTGTGGATCGTTTTTCCCTGTATACTCGGATAGATTTATCATTCCAGATCACTTTTCCTTCATCATCAACTATAACAACACCTCAGATATCCTTAGGCTTGTTGTTAGTAGTGATGTTCTGTTTCTTGGGAGGAGATGGATTTCTCCCATTTTGAGCTTTCGGAGGAGAGGCTTGCCCCCTGTTTGATGGCGGTTTTTATCCTGTTTGATTCGTTGTTGAGGTCGGACGCCATGTTGGAATCTTTATGGCTGATTCTGATTCCAACTCCTGAATGTTTGTCTATAGTTGTTCATGCCCTGTTGGTGGTTCATGTTGTGGCATGAATATTTCCAGTTGTTCGACCTGTTCCTTATCGGCTGACTTGGTTGGAATCTTTGGTTGAACTGATGATGGAACCGCTGTTGATTCAGATGGTTAGATCCTTGTCGATTCTAGCGGTCTGTTCCATTCTTTCTGATGTTGACTCTGAGGTTGATGCAGAGGTCGGTTCTGATTCTGAGTTCGGTTGCGATTGTTGTCTTCGACGCCTCTGATTCCTCTTCTGACTTTTGGAACATTCCCCCTCGGTTGATGTTCCCAACCGATGGAACGTTCTGTCCTTCATCTACTGCTCCTTTTCCCTTCTCAGTTGTGGTTCCCTTGGTCGGTTGAGCTTGCTGAGAAGTGGAGGTTGGATTACTTTGGGGAGATTCAGGTTCAACTGTGTTAGGTTCGACAACCTTGACTTCCACAACTTTGTTGAAGGTCGCTGGAGGGATTCCAGTATCCTTGATCACATCATAACCGAGTCCTGACACATCATCCATCTGTCGGCTGTAACTGATGAGATTCTCGATGATCTTGGATGACTGATATAGCTTTATTAAGTTGTCCTTCTCGTTTGCAACTCCTTGAGGAGGACAGCTATATGCTCGGTTTGTCCGTCTGAGCCTCTTGATTTTTCAATTGATCTCGCTGCTCCTTGATTTGCTTCGTAAACTCCTCATCGGTTGGAGCATTAGTTCGGTTGACCGCATTCAGTTGACTTTTAAGATTATCTATCTCTTCAGTTTGACTCTTGATCAGATCGTCCTTTTCGGTTAAGGATTCTTCAAGTTTGGAGAACTGTTCTTGAAGACTCTTAAACTCAACCGATTGCTGATGTAGTTCCTCACTGAACTCTTGAAAGTCATTCCAGGTGGGTTCCAACTCTTCATCCAGTGATTCTTGCATGTTAGAAATATTGGAAGAATTTAACTTAGCAGGATTAGAGTGTACCTCAGTATCATCCTGGTTGGTTCCAAGTGTCATGAGGCATTGATCCTGACTGATAGCATTGTTTGGTGGAAGTCAGCTTATCCTCATCTTCAGTGTCAGTGAAGATGTCCATGTCATCAGCTGCTTCTTCTGCAACCATGGCCTTGTTCTTTCCAGCTTGCTTGGCCCTCAACGCTTCTCTCTCTTTCTTCGAGAGGTCTGGACAATCTGCTTTGAAATGTCCTTCCTTGCCGCATTCAAAGCAACCATTGCTCACAGCTTTGAGTTATCTCGAGTTCGGTTAGATTTGTAGAAACCTCTTGTATTTTCCGAACCGAGTGTCCATGTCAGCTAGCTTCTTTGACAGGGAGCTATGTTCTGTTGCAGCTCTTCTCTGCTTGGCCTCTCTTGTAGCTGTGTCTGCTGATCTTGTTGGCCCTGATGTTCGCGGCTTTGAATAGTCAGCTCGGAGCGCTACTAACTTGGTGGTTGAACCAACATCCTCATGTCGACTCGTCTGAACAGAGGACTGAGTTGACCTTCGTCGGTTCACCTTTTTACTCATTTCCCTTCAGAATTGAGAACAATCTTTCAGTTCCCATCTCACCAAGGTCAGCTCGGCTCTCATGGATATTAGTGAAGGTATCCCACTCAGCTGGTAGAGCTTGTAATACTTGAGGTTGATTTTCTCTCAAAGTATATTTTCCTTTGGGATGTAATGGATCCTTCTGATGATGTCCAGGAACCGGAGCTCTAGCTGATCGATGGTTTCATCATGTTCTCAGGCAGAAGTTGTCGAAATCTTGACAGGCATGTGAGAACTTGTTCTCCTCCTTGTCTCGTCGCTTCCTTCACTCAGCGATGCCAAGATATCCCACATCTCTTTAGCGGTTTCACACTCCTCTATCCAAGGCAGATAATCTTGTCCAACTGTGGACATGATCGTGCTCTGAGCCCAGATGTCCAACTGGCTCACTTTGGCTTCCTCTGGAGTGTAGTCTTCTGGCTTCTTCTCCACTAACTCCACAGTTGCATCTCCATCGTTGGGATTTGTAGGAGTTCGAGTGATTCTCTCCCTGATGATGATCGGTCCGGATGTGAGTACTTGTTGCATCCGATGATGCTTTGACAGTAAGATCTTCTTCATCTGAGTTCTCTAGGATGTATAGTTGACAACCGAGAACATGACCACGATCTTATCCTTGACATCATCAGCACACAATCAACAAAAAAAAATATGCAAGCAAATATGCACTAGCGTGATAAAAAGATCCGTTCAGTTGACCACTGAAGAAAACACCTCGAATACACACCTTGTGAAACAGAGTCAGTAGCCTTTTGAACCACTGCTCTGATACCACTTGATGGTCCCGATACGAGTTTCTGGTGTATGGGGGGGGGGAATACACCAGATAAAACTTTTTAAAATAACCCCCTAAAAATAACTCAACCGAGTAATGTGACTCTGTTGGAAACTCACCGAGTAAGAACACTCGGTTGGAAGTGAAGTGCTGTGCGGAATGTGGTGGAAAATAACTCGTATAAAATCAACTCACGCTTTTTATGCAAGGTTGGTCAATAAACAAAACAGTTGAGAAAGAATGCAGTTTTGTATGCAGGTTAGTTAGTCAGTTGAGTATGCAATAAGATAACTGAAAATAAACACAACACACAAAGATTTAACGTGGTTCGGAGAGAACTCCTACGTCCACGGGGAGTTGTGAGTCCACACAACTCAAGTCCAAGTTCTTCTGGACAAACCACAAAGCTTACGCGGGCTTTGCAACCGTTGAGATAAGTTTACGGGTACTTATCAACCTTACAGATTAGTTTTCAGGTACTAATCAACCTATCTACTCAGTTACGGGAAGAGTAGGGTCCTAAAACTTTTTCAGGTGAAAGAAAGGGTGGGGTTCCAACTAAATAGCTCGAACAAGAAGTGAGCTAAGATCTAACACTCTATGAACTCTCAACAAGTGATGTTCTCAAGGTTGGATCAAAAACTACAAGGACAGAAACTAACTCTCTAGAACTCTCAAACTAATGATGTTCTAAGAGGTTTTGCTTGAGTGCAGAATGAAGTTGTTCTTTCGCTTGAATATCTCTTCTCACTTTTCTGTCTTGTATTCTTGTTTTTCATTCGTTTTCTTGGTGACTGAATGAAGGCCTCTATTTATAGGCGGAGAGAATCAACTAGCCGTTGGAAGAGCTGTCGATCTCTGTTCTTTGATAGCGATGGCTTGTCTCTCATCTCTGCAGACTTTCCGGATTTGGCAACTGCGTGCTTCTGCTTTCCATCTGAGACAGCCTTGTGTTGGGCCAAATGAGGTAATGACAGAGAGTCAAACCTTCACGTGACTTTCTTGTTTGAAATTTCAAATCTTAACCTTTGACCTCCAATATTTGATAGTTGGTTGAGTCGTCTGATCTTCATCTGATTAGTCTTCAGCTGATGTTCTATCTGAACATGTGAACTCTCAGCTGACTTTGAACTTCAAGCTGTTGATCTAACTGATTGAGTCTATAACTGATGTTCCATCTTGAACGCTCAGTTGTCCTTGTTGTGTCTGATCAGTTGGGTTCGAACGCTCAGATAACTTTCTTCCATCTGATGTTCTCTTGCAACTTCTTCCTTTGAATACTTAGTCGATTTTTGCATCTTCCTCTTTGAATGCTCATCTGATGAACGCTCAGTTGTCTTCCTCACAATTGATGTTCTATCCGAGTGAAGCCTTGTTGCCGTCTTCAGCTGGAGTCCTGTAAAGATAAAATCTTAACAATGCTCAAACAGCGAGCCTACCTACTAACATTAGGATCTGGCAACATCTACTCGGTTGGGGTCAGTTGGTTTTGGAATCAATCAAAACTTTAATAAATTTCCCAACATAAGGGGTACAGTGGAGGTGCATTATGGTTTGATTAGGAGATACTTGGCTGAATTGAGAAGGACAGATCCGGATGGTATATTTGAATTGCTTTTAGGGGAAGATCATGTGTTCAAGGGTATAATTGGCCTTGATGGGTGTCAGTTGAAAACATATTTAGGTGGAGTTCTGTTATGTTTTGTAGCCAAAGATGGAAATGATCAAATGTTTCCCATAGCTTGGGAAGCAGTTGAGACAGAGAATGAAGAATCCTGAGAATGTTTCCCATAGCTTGGGAAACAGTTGAGACAGAGAATGAAGAATGCTGGGCTTGGTTTCATTAGTGATCACATTGGCATTGGAAATGGAGATAGATACTCTTTCATTAGTGATCAACAAAAAGGTGCAATGTCTGTTAATTTTTTCTGCATTATGTCTTCATTTCTGTATTGAGTGGCTATTTTTTTGTCAAATGCTGTTGTAGGGATTGGAGAATGCAGTGAAGGCATTAGGACCAAATGTGGAGCACAGAAATTGCTCAAGGCACATATATATGAACTGGAAGAAAGAGCATAAGGTAACAACACTGAAAAACATGTTTCTTCTCTATGCCACAAGAAGCACTTATGAGCAGTGGCTGAAGGACTATCTGTTGGAGATGCAGAAGGAAAGCATGGCTGCATACCAGGACTTCATGAGCAGAGACATCAAAAAGTTCTGTAAGGCATTTCTATCCACTTCTAGTGACATGATTACTAATAACATTGATGAATGCTTCAATGGTTGGA
>CM055955.1:50154479-50370083 GCA_029490685.1 Schizonepeta tenuifolia | reverse complement strand
AGCGTAAGAGTAAGCAACCTCGACTTCAATAGACCAGAAGCAAGGTGGGCTTTCTAAACTAAAACTAAAAATGAATGCGAAATTTATTATATTATGTGCGCTTTTTATTAAAATTGATTGACTTGCTTGAGTTTTAAATGTTTTGGTATGGAATCATCTACTTGATGTTATGAGATGAGATTAAATCCTGTGGACGCACGGGATGAGAACCTGCGAGAGGTGGGTTAATGCATGCATTATTTGAGGTGACTGTGAGCTTTACTTCGGTTTAGCCGGTCACAGTGTTCGAGAAGGAGGCCTACTTCTCGACACCAAGAATGATGATGATGTGAAGTGTAGATTGATTCATACCTAAGTAAATGGCATGCCGATTTCAGAAAAGTATGAAAATATTTTTATGGCTGTCACAAGTGGTAAACTGTTTTAAACGATTATGTATTTTACCCTTGAGATGCAGCAAAAGAGGCAGGTCTAATCATATAGCTCTAATGAGCAGAGTTTTAAATGTTTTTGGCATGTGTTCATTGAGTACGAAGTACTCACGCCCTGCATGTTATTTCTAAAACGTGCAGGTTAGCTTGGATGAGGAAGGTATGGTGTGCTTGAGCGGCTCATTGTTAATATAATCTATTTTGGAAGTTTGGCTTGAGGTTATGTGTCTTCATACATATAGCCTTGAACTTGAGTAGTTGTTTATGTTCCGCTACAACACTGTTATTCTGTTGTTGTTGACTGTATGTCGAAGTTATTCCATGTTTGTCTTCAATGTTGCATGACTTGGATTCCTAAACCATTTATTATATTTTGAAGACGATGTTCATTATTCGTGCTCGTTTATTTTAAAAATCCCTTGAAAGTTTGTAGGTATTTGATAATGTTTATTGTCGATTGTCCTCATTTCCGAGCATGATTATTTGATCGAGTCGAGTTTACTTGATGGTTTCACCTTCACACTCCAAAGGAGTCTGGTCGTTCCTACACACCGGATTTCGGGCTGTGACATCTTTTAACCTTAAAATCATCAAACTCTTCTTTTTAGCTTCAAATGTTTCGATTTATTTGGGGTTTTTCCCTTGGATGATTTATTTCTTGATTTTATTATATAGTTCTACTCCAAAGTATCTTTAATCTCATTATTTCCCTTTCAATTTGTCAATTGGTGCACAAGAACTCAAAAAGCACAATTCTTTTACTTCTTGTGGTTCGAAATTTTCATCTTTTAAACTTGATATTTTATTTCTTCAATTATTTTTAATCCCATACTCATTTCGTCTCAATTTTATTTTATAACATCAATTATTCCAAAAATTCATAGGAATTAAAATTTCCAATTTTTATATATATTGCAAAATATATATTTATTTATATTAACTCATTTCTTTCTTTTGGTGGTAGTTTTATCCATAGATATTATTGGGTTTTATTTTTATACTACCAATTCATCAAATAATTCATAAAAATCAATATTATTATTATTATTATTATTATTATTATTATTATTATTATTATTATTATTATTATTATATATTATTATTATACATAATTTCCGGTTTTAACAAGGTTTAGCTCAAATAAATTCATATTCTCAAATAAATCATAGAATCATGCTTATTCACACTTGAATTAATTTATTCCATCACCAAATTAAACAATAAGTTCATTTCTCACAAACCCATTTTTACTATTCATTGTCTTCTCCAAAATTTGTTTTCTTATTTTAATAGTTATTTCTTCATTCTTTTATTCTAACATGCTCATATATCATCATAGAACTCATATAAATCATCAAAATCAATAAATCAATCAAGACATCAAAAATTCTATTTTTTTTTTACATAAAATCGTAGGTTTTATATATATAAATCATGGATTTTTTTTCTTCTTGTTTTCTCTAGCATGGGAGGCATGTTTATTCATGGATTCATGCTTAAAGACACAAAGCTCAAATTATTCTTAATATACCTCCAAATTTTCGAAGCATTAGGGACAGAAAAACTTGAAATTTCTAAGCAAAAAGGTTGGAAATCTTACTAACTCTTCATTGTTTGATACTCTCTACTTCGTTCCTCGCTACTCTAGCTTCCTTTCCTCGATTTCCTTGATGAAAAATCGAAGCTTATGATGGGGAAGAAAAATCGGCAATTTTCAAGGAAGAAAAAGGGAGGAAATCATCGATCTTACTTTGTAGTTGGAAGAAACAAGGATTAGAGCTCGACTCCTCGATACTTCTTGATCCTTTTAAATCTTGAATCAAGGAAAAACATGGTGATTAGAGAGGTAAAGGGTAGCGGCTGACCATAGAAGAAAATGGAAGAGAAATATTGCTCTTACTCGAATTTTGAAGAAACGAAGGTGGAAACTTGATTTTCTACGGTTTCTATCTCCTCCCCTCAATTTATTGATGAAGAAATGGAAGCTTTGGAGCTTCAAAACCAGCAGCTATGGAGGATGATGATGGCTGCCATGGAAGGAGATGAAGGAGAGAAATATGATATTGGTGATCAACCCTTAAACTCTTGATACTCTAGCTTCGTTTCTTTGAACTTATTGAAGGAAAATGGAAGCTTGAAGCTTCATATGGCAGCTGCCATGGAAGTTGAAGAAGGAAGATGATGATGGTGTGTTTGTGGTGATGATCGAGAGAGAGAAGAATGGAGAGAGAGATAGAGAGATGGAAACTTGAGTGCACAAGTTTAAGGAAAAGTGGGAGAGTGTGCAACACTTGCTCAAAGGTGAGAGTAGGATAGATATTAGATGGAGTGGAGAGAGAGAGTTCAACTGCTAAGAGAGAGATAAATTCAATTTTTATCAGATAAAAATCCCCGGAAGAAAAGATTTTATCGGTATAATATATCCCTCTTTAACGTTAAATTTTATTCCCTCTTTTCGGCACGCTCTCGAGTTTGAATTTCACTCTCGTTCACACCATCACTCACGAATTAATTTATAGATTCTAACAAGCCCAATTTCCATATATAAATTCCAATAACGAAGGAAGTCAGAAATCTCGACTATGCGTCTTCGTTTCCGACTTAGATAAAGTTCAAAACTTGATTTATAGATCTCGGCTTTCTCTCTAACTTGCGTCATTAGTCACAAAGTAATTTTTAGATTCGGAAACACCTACCTTTTATAGATAATTTCCAACTAACGAAAAAGTCATAAAAAAGTCGTGACGAGTTACTATTCATCTTAGTTGCATTTTCAAAATAAATCCAACTCGACTCGAATGACTTTGGAAAATTCTCAAACTTATTTCATTGGTCTTAAAATAAATTCTAGATTCTAATGACACTGATTAATCTAAATTCGGGGTTTGTTGACCGAGGGTTTACTTTTCCGATCAAAGTTACTATTCACTAAAAAGTCGACTATCTCGAAATTACCGAAATTCGAACTCGTACTAAATCTCGCATTCTTAAACTCATATAACTCTTCACCTATTCGTTTCGAGTTGCCGAAATGAGAAAATTAAAATTTTGCCCTTTATGGGCATTTTGGTAATTTCACGAGAAAAATTATTCTCGGAAATTTTTAATCACACAAAATCACATATAATATCATTTAAGAAGCACTTAGGCATGCATAATCACACTTAAGACAATCAATTAAGGTTATAAAGATTCGGGGTATTACAATATTTGTACTGTGTTCATAGACTAGTGCATCTGTGAATTTGTGATATTAGGTTACCCTCAACAATTATGACATAATTTTTATTAGTAGGCTGACTAAGTCGCCTAAGAAATTAGCTCAGAATTGTGCAATCTTCTCGTAGTTAGAGGGATACACAAGTCATTGTTACAGAGACGAGAATTACATAAGAAGTAAAGCTTCAAGTTAGAAGTGCACTCAAATCTCTACAAGAACTAAAAGTTGTCATGTTTGGGACTGTGTTCCCGTATGACTGAGAAATAGTTATGTTCGAGTCGGGCCAGCCTAACATAACGAGAATATGAGTAGTGTCACCTTGGTTATTTGAACCTGAAAGTTTAGTTTTCTGTGCAGAGGTTGGAAGCCTGTTGGGTTTTAACCCATTGGTCAGATGTCATCTAGGGTCTCAGGATTTTGTCGGTTCAGTTGCCATTGGAGATTTTACTCTTTCATTAGTTTGTTGTGTTATGAAGAACTCTTACAACGAGTAAGTTACCAGAATAATATTTCCTCGTGTCTTTATGACTACATTGTGCATAATCACTCCAGATTTTCAACCTAGTGGTGGTAAAGTGTCATGTGGTTGACAGTTATGTATCACAAAATTTTCCGTTAACAAGATTGTTCGTTGTCTTTATGGTGTTAATAGATTCACTAGATTGACACAACTTGTCATCTAAGTTTCAGAATACATAGTTTTAGAATAGTATAAAGGAGTAGAACATTGAAAGAATTCTGGAAAACGTCTATGATTTGTCCTCTTTTGACAAAATTTTTGTGAATAGGATCTTAGGATCAAGAATTTGTCTTCTTAGACGAATTTACATGTATTGAGATAATAGATTCTAATAAAGTTGAGGTCGTGTATCGACTATAGGCTTCTGAACAGGTTCACGATTAAGAATATGCACTATATGAAGCCTTATATGGCAAGAAGTATAGACTACCATTTCACTAGATTGAAGTTGTTAGTTTTGGGGCCAAGAGTTGAGGACTAATTCAGAAAAAAAGGTCGAGAAAGTCTACCAGATTAAGAAAGAATAGAATCAAGATGACTTATGCCTATAGACGTGGATCATGCCTACAATTTAATGTTAGAAAATTAGCTTTACCTCAAAATGATAATTATGTCTTGTCAAGTAAGCTAACTACCCTCAATTATACATTATTCCTTGAGATCCTAAATGGAGCAAGTCCAATAGCCCTATATGTTGGATATACCATAATATACTGAATATGTCCACTAAGTATAAGTTTAACCTCCAACATGTAGGCAAATATAATATCCAGGACCTAATTGATAATGAGAATACAATTCAGATTTTCAACCATAAGATTCGAGTATTTAGGAGCAAGCAGAATGCTCTCGTTAAGGTCCTGTAGGAACACTACGAACAAGAAAAACAGAATATAGAAATATGTAAACAAGAAGAAAGTCCAATTTTCTAAGTCACATTTCAAATTTCGAGGATGAAATTTTTTGTAAGGTCCCG
The DNA here is from genome assembly GCA_029490685.1 of Schizonepeta tenuifolia. Lineage (NCBI taxonomy): Eukaryota > Viridiplantae > Streptophyta > Magnoliopsida > Lamiales > Lamiaceae > Schizonepeta > Schizonepeta tenuifolia. Next base: position 50,364,936 of record CM055955.1, on the reverse strand, counting down.
GTTCCTCGATAGTCAATTAAGGGATAAGTTGGCTAAAGTTTTGAAGTAAATATTGGGTGCTACACTCTTTATGTTAATTATGTGAAAATGCAGAATAATAATGTGTAAATACATATATGCGAAAGTAACATATGAGAAAAAGAAAATGAACAAGAAGCATGATTTGTATTACGTGTAAAGTAATTATATTGTAATGCCCCGGAAATTCCTTACGATCTCAAAAATTTAAAGTTAATTAAATAAATGGCTTTGCACGCCTAAGTTTACGATTTTGAATTCTAAGACTAACGGTCGAATCCGTTTCTGAAAATAAATTACGGAAGTCAGCTAGACGACTACTGTATTTAGGGTTAGCGCGTACGAAAAGTTTTTTAGTTCGTGAACTCAGAACGGAAAACCGTCTGATTTTTACATTCACGAAATCGCGATACGAACTCGCCCGAGAAAGTTCGTTTTTATGTTTTTCCGGACAAAACTCGGACTGTGTCGTCCCGAGTTTTTTGTCAAAATAAATTTTATAAATTTATTTTCCGATTAAGTTTCATACGTTAGAATTTTCGGTCGAATAGGATCGCGACGATTTTGTGCCGAGCTACGTTTATCGTCTAACGTTTTCCGTAACGTCGTATCGCGCCGGAAAACACGTATCCCCCCTAAAAATTTCTAATGGCAGCCAACATACACACACAAGTAAGCTAAATATTTCATTTTTATAAGGTTTTAAACCTATGACTCACTATAGGTACTATTCCTACTTTACACCTAATGTATACTATTCATACTTTACACCTATCATACCTTATAACCTAAGTTAACAATTTAAATCCACATCTCTCCCTCCCACACCATAATTCACGGCAGCACCATCTCCTCCTTCTCTCATCTTCATCTTTCATCCTCCATTGATGAAACCTTCAAGAACTCCAAGAAGAAACACACAAGTCTTGATTCATCCATCCATTCTTAACACTTTCTTCATTAATTAGCAAGGTAATCTTCTCCTCCATATTTCTATCCAACCATTTTCTTCTTCTTTTCATTTTCTTCTTTGGATCGAAAATTAGAGTTATGAAATAGATGATTCGATCTTGGATTAATGAAATTGGATATGTTAGATAAGTTAATTAGGGTTTAAAATTGAACAAAATTTAAGAACCCTAATTTTCTATTAATACCGAAATTCTAGGATAATTAGTAGGATTTTTGCATTTCTTCAATTGATGATAAATTCATGCTTAAGAGATGTTTAATTAGTGATTAGAACAAAGAGGAATCGAAAGCCCCATGTTTTTGTGAAATTCGAATTAGGGTTTGAAATAATGATTTGGGGTTTTGTTGCATGATAGTTTGTAATTGGATTGCAATTGATTAATAGTTGTTATAATAGGTTGATTAATGAATAAATGGTGTTAATTGGAGAAGAAAATCACCCTCTTATCCATAGTATGAAAACCGAAATTATAGTAAGAATTAGGGGTTTTCATGTGTTCATGTTAATTAATGAATTGATGATGGAATTAGGTTGAAATTGATGTGAATTGACTATGGGAATTTAATTAGATTTTTCTAAAATTATTTTATCGGAATGTAAGAGACGAAGAACACGTCATAAGTTGAAATATAGTGATGTTATGACATGATTGCATGCATGAAAGTGATTCACGTTAGACGTAGTTTAATGACGTAAAATTTGAATGGAATCCAACAACTTTGAAAATCGCGTAAGAGACGAACAACTAGCCGTAACTAATAACCGAGAAGTCGAATAAGAATTCTAATTTGATAATATTGTCTATAATGAACTTGAGAACAACTTTCTAGTTGACGTCATGAGCTTTCGAGCTATTATAATATGAGCTATAGTTATAGTCGAGAACTAGAACGCGTTTTGAATAACTTGTTGGTTTAGTAATTGTTAGTTGAAAGCCGACGTTTAGAACGTCGTGCTTTTGGACGAGTTTTGAGAAGGAGTTCACCACGTACGGGAATACGTGATGACTGCCTGAGGGTCCAGTTTCTAAAGAAATCGAATACGAGAGCTTAGAACGAACCTAAGACGTTATACGTCGAGGTCTATCGAGCAACTAGGGTTTTCGCGGCAGTTTTGCGACCCTCGCCGGAAACTGTAATAACTTTCAGCTTGTTTATCGGATTTGTGATCCGTAAATTGGAGCGGTAAACTAGACATCCCAAACTTTCCAGTAGTACAGGGCTCATCCCCTGTTTCCAAATCCTCTGTTCTGGACAGTCTCCAGAGTTACTGGATTGCGCAGTGAAATTTCAGTTTCAATTCTTCTAAGTTGTTTTGTTCGCAACTTAGTTTCTTTCGATTCGTTTAAGTACAGGGCCTTGAGTGATAAAAACCAGTCGAGATCTCATCTCTTATCCTTTCAAATAAAGAAGTAGTAAGCGAGAAATTTCATAAGTCGTTTAAAGAACTAAAACGTAAATCGCCTAAGTTGTCTCTCTCCAACTTAGTTCCTTATAATCTTTTAAGTCGTATTAAGTTATCGACTACCCTCTCTACTGACCTAAGAGTCGAGTATGAGACCTTCCGAGTTCTAAACAGGATTAGTACAAGTCTCGTTCCCGTTTAAGTAAAATGAGACTAGTAAGCGTGCAAATGCCTAAAGAATGAAACAACTAAAACCTTTTTCGATTCTTTTTGATCGATTATCTTTTACGACCCGTTATTAAGTATTATTATTTTACGATGAAGGAGGAAGTCAGCTGTAAAGAAAGGTCGGAAGATCCGAAGCTTGGAAGCTAGTGCTTTTAGTTCTGTATATCGAGGTAGGCTTTTATCTATATCAAATAAAACGTGGGTTTTTCCACAACTCGAAAGTATTAATTATCGCTTTGATAATTGTGTTTTCAAAGTGATAATCTTGGCATAAATTGTTTCAACTATTTTATGTGAGTTCTCTTGTACCTATCTGAGTTAACCTTCGGGTTTACCAGATTTCTGAGTTAACCTTCGGGTTTTCCAGACTTTTAGAGTTAATCTAACTAGGTTAACTAACGATCGGCTCTGAGTTAGCTGCTAAGTGCTTTCCAGAGTTAGTGCACTTTGTAACCTGCGGTGTATGTGGTATCCTGTTGAGGGGTAACCAGCCACGGTAAATTAGCTTTGGTCAAGATTGAACATAACATACTCTAAAAATGCTTGCGCAAGCTGCTTTATACAAATCAGTCAGAAAATGTTTAGTAGGCACGAGCCTTCTTAAAAAAACCCCGATGCGCTACGGTTATAAAATGCCAGATTATTTATACTTATGATTATGATTTCGGCATCGTGCCCACTAAGTACGTTTGTACTTAGCCCTGCATTGTTTTCTAAATGTGCAGGTTGAAGCGACGGTGAGCGGCAACGGTTGATGTTGAGTTGAAAGATAGGATGCTTTAGTTAGAACTCTTCCGCTGCAGAACTCTAGAATCTTTTGAGAGTATGTGTATTGGACAAACACTATAGTATAAGTCTGTAATCGTGAACTTAGATAGCTTTGTGTACTTTTGTCGAGTAATCACTCGTGATTAACTCTTTCTTTTATATTCAAGTCTTGTTCATGGTTTATCGATGTCTTTCATGTATGTTTAGTCAGTTAGCCCCCCTTCTTCCCCGCTTCTTTAATCCAATCCTAGTCGCACCCCGGCTTCTGCTGACCCTCGGGATTTGGGGCTGTGACATATATGTGGTTGTGTGAGGTATATTTGATTAAGGAATTGAGGATATATTTTAATACTATTATTTATCAATTTGAATAAATTTAACCAAAGTCATGCCTTCAAAATCTTCCACCTCACCCTTTCTTCCTTCACTAGTCATCACTCGTAAATAATAAAATAACCACCATCTCTATCCTTCAGCAAAACAAACCGACTTCTTTTGTCTATAATTAAAGAAAAAAAAACAGAGCAGGCATCTACACAAGAAATAAAGAAAAGAAAAAGGCAAAAATGAAAAAGAGAGAAGGTGAGAGAAATCAAAAGAGAAAAACAGAGAGATTAAAAAATGGGCAGAAGGGAAGCAAGAGAGAGATAAAGAGCAGAGAGAAAAGAGAGAAATCGGGCAGAGGGAAGAGTTCTACTGAAAATTGGAAGGAATACTGATTATCTATTAGATTTCAAGAGGTAGTCGAGAGAGAGAGTTTCTATTGTAAGTAACAGAGCAGGAGGATAGGGCTAGCCATCTCAATTCACTTTAAGTTATAGAAGAAGAAGGATTGGGCTACGAAGGTTGAAAACCCTTCTTTCCTTATTCTTTCAATTTACAATTTTGTGTGGAGGCTTTTGCTCTAATGTTCTTGATGATTTAAATTGGTTAATTATGTGAATATAACGAATATAGATATGTATATAGGGGCTGCCAACGTTTGGAAATAAAGAAGACAAGAGAAAAACTAACTTTGTGAACCCATGCCCCTAACTGTTTGATTAAATGTGTGAAAGAGTTAAGGGTTCATGCTAAAAGTTATGTAAGAAATTTAGGCATGTACATATAACTTATTCGGTTTCCGTCATGTTATGATTGAGAAGAAAAGTATGAAAGAAACGTATATGTGAGCTTTGAAAGTTGTTTTGGCTTTATTCTTAAAAAAATAAAGTAAGTTGTATAAATACATGTATACTTATTTACGAGCTGTCTCATTTATGTGTTGACATGACTTATAGCTCGTTGCATAGATTTTTGGTAGTATATATGAAACCATTTAATTCAAAAGTATTAACCTAATAGGTTAATTAGATTCCATTATCATGATGAGAATTTTTGTAAAGAATGGTGTTATATGTGTGGAGTTAAACTTGTTACTTGTTCGTAAGAATTTTAGAAGTGTTAAACAAAGATTTTGGAAAGAAACTTATAATCTTCGCAGGATTGACAGCAATCTGCCAATTTGGACAGTCTGTATTAAAACAACAATAACTTCTTATTCTTTTAATATTTTCGAGTGCCGCAAATTTTCTTGGAAAATAGACTCTTGTAGCTTTCCAAATGTATATGGCACGTCTCCTAGTTCCTAGTATATCAAATCAGTTAATTGTTTAAAGTTGAATGTTCTGCAGAAAGTTTATTTGCCAACATGTTTTTATGTTTTAAGAGAAATACAAGTTCTTTGGGGTATTTCTATTATTGAAACATGTAGGCTACTATGAAATTTATAAAGTTCTAAATGAGTTGAGTTTTTATGAGGAACTTGTCTATGTATTTGAGTGCAGCATTTGAATTAAATTTATTTAAGAAGTCGAGCCTAGAGCATGACAATTTTCGAAGCATGAGTTTAGAGTTTATAAAAAGAAGATAATAAGTTAAAAACCCGAAACCAATAAATGTAGAAGTTAATGATCAAACTTGTGAAAGACTTTAATTTGGAAGATGAAACTAAGCTAGGGCTCGTTTTGTAGGCTCTTTTGGAATGAGAGCAGTAAAGAAGTTCCTTGATCCGAATTAGGTTACATTATCCTTATCAGGTGGGCTTTTCTTCCCAAAGTTATTATTTGAGTTATTAAGCTCCGGTTTTATTAAATGAAAATGTTATCCTTGAACGATATGTTTTATGTGCGCTCAGTGTGTGAATCAACTAAAATGCACCTAAAGTTGCTCGCAAGAGAATGAGATCAATGCAGGGCAATAAGTTAACCCAAGTCGTATCATACGGAAAGCTTAACAAGGCAAAGTAATCGAGCTAACACGGAAGATAAAAACTATCCTAAACATTCGAATCAAATTCTTGTTGAGTTTTATGGCCAAAAATACTAAATAACTTCAAATAACGGAAATTCAAGAAATACAAGCATCTAGGATTAGAGTCCTTCTCTTCTGGATTGATAAAACAAGTGATTTGAAAAGCTCAGCTGATTAGTTTACTTAATAATATTGATGAAGTTCCCTATTCACATATTTGAACTACACCAACGGAATTAAACAAACATGCTCAACAATTAATCTACGCACCTCCGATTAAGATTAACTCTATTTCAACCACGATTTGTAATGAAATCATCCCTAGATCTCATTCATTACTAAAACAATCAAACATTGATCAAGTGTTCGAAAGAAACTACAACCAATTGAAATAGACAACAAGCATTTCCATTCCACAAGTATTAAACAATCCCAAGTCGAAGAACTAAATCTTAGATTATAGAAACTAGTTCATATTGCAGTAAATGAAAGCAAACAAAAGATAGAAATGAATATTAAACAAACCGAAATAAAGATTCTTACAAAGTACTTCACTTGTTCCACCAAATGATCAAAGCTAAAACGGAAAGTCGAAATGGAAATAGTTTGACAAGAATTTAAAAGATAAAATTCTGTAGAGTTTTGTTCCCAACTAAAAGAAAGAGAGAGATATGTGAGCGTCTCCAAATCCTTTTTAAAATCTGCCTAAATAACTGGTGGAAACGTAAGTTTTCTTCAGAAACTGTTTGTCCCGCACCGGCGGGATTTTTCTTTGCTTCCACGTTTCCCGCGCCGGTGGGAACCGATTTACCGAAATATGCTCCTGTGTTGGTGGAATTCCAGCGGCGGCGGAGTAAAATTTTCAACTTCAACTTCTTTCCTTCTCACTTCTGCTCCTTTTTCAATCTTTCGATCCTCCGTCCTTCTTCGTTGGCTACTTGCATACCTACACACCAAATCACCAAACACCAAAGATACGACCATAACTTGTGATAAAAAACGAACAGAACATGCAAAATACACACAAATAATAACACGAAAAACACACAAAGACGAACTAAACAGTGTGTTTAAAGCTCTTAATTCTCGATCTAGGCACTCTGATAATCTAACACATTTGATGAGTGTTGTGTACACCCAGAATCATGATATGCAATGGCCGATCACCATTGTGTACTTGACATAGTTTTGTGATTTCTTGGAGCTTTGGCTCGAGATTCACCCAGAGAACTCTTGGAGCTTCACCTCAAGGTTCACCAATGAATTCTCTTAGTTTTAACTTGAGATTCTCCCAGTTATAAGAGTAACACAAGAACGTGACAACAACAGTGTGCTAAGTTATGAGAAATATTTTTAGTGAACTTAGAAGCTTTTCATTTTAAAACCTTTTAAGTATCACTGTACGTTATGGATATGCTAAGCTTACATTTTTATGAAATTTTTATGAAATGCATAGCCCACTGAGTACATTAGTGCTCAGCCTAAACATTTTCTAAATGTTTTCAGGTCCTAGAGCACGTGCGGACAAGTAAAACTGAGGCTAGGATTGGACATTTGAATTTTTTTTCTGTTAGTTTAAGCTTTTTGAGCTTAGTCGACTATGTCGAATTGTGATTCTTGTGTCTTTTGAATCCTAGTTTTGATGTATATAACATTGTTAGTGATTCTATTTTTTGATACGAGTAGAACTTCAATCCTGTATGATATTGAGAAGCAAATGTTATTGTTAATATCATTGTATAATATAACATTCGACTTGAATAATGTTTTTTGTGCAATCTAATTGAACTTATCCCTTCATTTTCACATTCACAACTCTTAGTCACATTTCTTAGTCATTCCCCAATAAGTCGTCGTTCTGAAAGTGGGGTATGGCAATTTGGGCTTTTTATTCAACATGGTTGTTCTTTTGTTAAGTTGGATGATGATCTTGTTTATATGAATGGATATAATCAGGGGATATTTGATATAGATAGAATTTTTTTTTATTTGGGGTGTTTTAGTGCAGCAGTTAAGTTTGTGGGTTATGGTTCATGGTCTACATTGCACTTTAGATATCCTAGGTCTCACAATTTTAAGCTCATAGAAGGAGATGAGGATGTGAGAGAGATGTTGAACATTATATTTGAAAATACTAGGGTGATTAGTGTGTATGTTGATGTAGGAGTTGATGATGGATCTGGTAGACTTTAGAAACGGTTGAGTAATAATTTACCAAGATTTGTAAGTAGTGGTGGTAGAATAGAAGAAGATGGGCAAGTTGTTGATGAAGAAGATGATCCTGAAGATGGTAGGGTAGTAACTCAGGTAGATACTGATGGTGAAGGGTTAGAGAATGAAGATGACTTAGAGAATTTTGGTGAGGGGGCAGGGGATACAACTAGGAGTGAACTTGAGAATGACTCAGAGGATGAGAATGATGATGGTCTGGATGATGAAGACTTAGAAACTAATGATCCTAAATACTTAGAAGCTAGAAGAAATCTTAGGGAGACTGAATTAGAGGAACTAGAGAGACTCATTGATGAATATGTTCTACCAGAAGGCAATGATGAGGATGAGGATGAGGTTGAGCCTGAATGTGAAGAGTCTGATGGAGATTTAAATTTAGAGAAGACAAATGAAGATGAGGGATTTGTGAAGCATGTTAGACCTAAGGTTGTTTATGACCCTACTTGTGATCACAAAAACCTTAAACTCTATCTTGGTATGAGGTTTCAAGATGGGAGGCAGTGTAGAAGGGCATTAACTCTATTTTGTATTGAAAATGGAAAATTTGTCCAGTTTAGGAAGGTGAGTAAAACACAATGTTTAGTCAAGTGCTTTCTACCATGCAAGTGGAAGGTATATGCTAGTGTTGTGAGCAAGGATAAGACTTTTTGCATCAACACTTATTATGGTAAACACACATGTCCTAGACATACGAACAACGAACTTCTTACTGCCAAGTGGATTGCAGAGAGGTATTTGAATGTGTGGAGAAACAAGCCTCTGTACTCAATTTCTGATTTGAGGCATGATATAAATGAAAGGTGGGGGTATGACATACCCAAAGAAAGGTTGTATAATGCCAAAGCTATTGCTACAGAGATGCTAAGGTGATGGTCCCGATACGAGTTCTGGTGTATGGGGGGGAATACACCAGATAAAACTTTTTAAAACAACCCCCTAAAAATAACTCAACCGAGTAATGCGACTCTGTTGGAATCTCAACCGAGTAAGAAACACTCGGTTAGAAGTGAAGTGCTGTGCGGAATGTGGTGGAAAATAACTCGTATAAAATCAACTCACGCTTTTATGGAAGGTTGGTCAATAACCAAAACAGTTGAGAAAGAATGCAGTTTGTATGCAGGTTAGTTAGTCAGTTGAGTATGCAATAAGATAACTGAAAATAAACACAACACACAAAGATTTAACGTGGTTCGGAGAGAACTCCTACGTCCACGGGGAGTTGTGAGTCCACACAACTCAGTCCAAGTTCTTCTGGACAAACCACAAAGCTTACGCAGGCTTTGCAACCGTTGAGATAAGTTTTACGGGTACTTATCAACCTTACAGATTAGTTTTCAGGTACTAATCAACCTATCTACTCAGTTACGGGAAGAGTAGGGTCCTAAACTTTTTCAGGTGAAAGAAAGGGTGGGGTTCCAACTAAATAGCTCGAACAAGAAGTGAGCTAAGATCTAACACTCTATGAACTCTCAACAAGTGATGTTCTCAAGGTTGGATCAAAAACTACAAGGACAGAAACTAACTCTCTAGAACTCTCAACTAATGATGTTCTAAGAGGTTTTGCTTGAGTGCAGAATGAAGTTGTTCTTTCGCTTGAATATCTCTTCTCACTTTTCTGTCTTGTATTCTTATTTTTCGTTCGTGTCCTTGGTGAATGAATGAAGGCCTCTATTTATAGGCGGAGAGAATCAACTAGCCGTTGGAAGAGCTGTTGATCTCTGTTCTTTGATAGCGATGGCTTGTCTCTCATCTCTGCAGACTTTCCGGATTTGGCAACTGTGTGCTTCTGCTTTCCATCTGAGACAGTCTTGTGTTGGACCAAATGAGGTAATGATAGAGAGTCAAACCTTCACGTGACTTCCTTGTTTGAAATTTAAATCTTAACCTTTGACCTCCAACATTTGATAGTTGGTTGAGTCGTCTGATCTTCATCTGATTGGTCTTCAGCTGATGTTCTATCTGAACATGTGAACTCTCAGCTGACTTTGAACTTCAAGCTATTGATCTAACTGATTGAGTCTATAACTGATGTTCCATCTTGAATGCTGGGTTCGAACGCTCATATGACTTTCTTCCATCTGATGTTCTCTTGCAACTTCTTCCTTTGAATACTTAGTCGATTTTTGCATCTTCCTCTTTGAATGCTCATCTGATGAACGCTCAGTTGTCTTCCTCAAAACTGATGTTCTATCCGAGCGAAGCCTTGTTGCCGTCTTCAGCTGGAGTCCTGTAAAGATAAAATCTTAACAATGCTCAAACAGCGAGCCTAACTACTAACATTAGGATTTGGCAACATCTACTCGGTTGGGGTCAGTTGGTTTTGGAATCAATCAAAACTTTAATAAATTTCCCAACAATTTCCCCCTTTTTGATGATGCCAAAACCCTTACAGATCAAAGCTCTAAAACTTTAAAACCCTTATATAAATCTTACAAGGCAAACTGATCTAAATCCTACTGACCTATCCAAAATCTCAGCTGAAATTCTGGACAGTCTATAAGATTAAAACATCAAAGGGTTAGCACAGTTATAACATGATATTGAAATAACTTTGCGATTCAGAGCTTGGACAATGAGAGATTGTACGTCAAGTTGAATCGTATAACTGAATAGTTTTCATTACAATTGATGATTACAAAAGTAAGCACAAAAAGACAAACGTTACATCAGTTGCTCAAAAACTAATTGAGCTAATATTGAAGCCCATACTTGCTAAATATTCTAACAAAAATCTCTCTCTTTTCAGCTGACTCCTTTGAGATGTCCACCCCATGCTCCTTGCATACTTGCCTCGCCTCGGCTGCAATCTTTGTTCTATTGGGGGTGCGGGAGTCTGGGAGGAAGGGAGGCTTATATGTAACCTTCTGAGGGACGGGGACTGTGTTCAGATCCAGTTTTGCTTCAATCATCGCACGCTTGAACTGGCTGAACATCCCCGGGTCCCCAGTGTGCAGCTCGGTTAGCGCCTCCTTGAAAGCTTTCCTTGGATCGTCAGTTGCGTAAACCTTCATGTAGTAGAAGTCATTTACGAACTCCTGCTTGAAAAGCTCCCATTTCTCGTTCCACTCGGTTGGCATCCATTTGTCCACATGCCTGAACCGACTCTGAAGCTTAGTCTTCCCTGGCAACCTCTGCTGTCTTAGCCAAGCTTCAGCCTTGACTTGATGTTTATCGATTCGGCGACGGCTGCGGGAGGCAATGTTTCGGTCCAGGTTCTTAGTTATCTTGTCCAACTCCTCCTCAAACTAGTTGACCCTACGAGCTTGGTTGGCAGCAAACTTCCTAATCCAGCTCGGATTCATGTAATCTTTCTCCTCAATATCCATAGCCTTGGCAGCTGTAATACACTCTTCGGTTGTGATACCGTCGAGTTTCGAATCAAGCTCGGCTGCGATCTCGGCTATGGAGTTGTACGAAACTCCAAACTTCTTTGCCAGCTCCAAGTCTTTTGTCATTTCAGCTCCACCGATTTCGGTTGACTTGGGGGCGGACTTCTTCGTCTTCTTCCTCAGCTGAGATTTGGCTGCAGCTGGCATCGCTTCCTCGGCTTGGGTCTCTTCTTCTTCTTCCTGTATCTCAACATCCGCCTCTTTATCTTTCCTCTTTTTGGCATCAGCAACAAGGCTTGCTACTAAACCATCCAGAGAGGTGAGCTGTTGTTCGGTTTGTTGAATGCTGTTGAAGAGTTCATCGACCGCGCACTCGATTTTCACCTTCTTCGCCAGTTCGGAGTCATGGCGCTCTTGTTCGACTTTCCTCAATCCAGGAAAAGTTTCAGATACCTCAATCTGGAAAGCAACGAACTCAGCCCAGCGTGACTCGAACCTGGACTCCCATTCTTCATCCTGTGTCTGTTGGGATTTAGCAAGGTTGGAATCAGACAAGGATTGGAAAACATTCAGCTTAGACTTAAATCCCAGAACAGTCGTCTTCAATTCAGAAATGTCTTGGCTGGTGGAGGAGGAGAGTTCATCCAGCTTTATCTTTAGTGAAGCATTCTCCTCCACCAGCTGCTTGTTTTTCTCTTCTTGTGCTTCCAACATCCTCAGCTGATCGTCTTTGTGTTGCTGGAAGTTGGCAAGCAGTTTGGTCCTCAGCTGGTTTAACCTCTCAGCTATCAGCTCACAGATTTCTTCAGATGAGGGAGCTGGCTGATCAGCTGGAGGGGTTTGTTCAATCATGGCTAGTGGCTCAACCGTAACTAATGCTTGTCGGTTGGCCAGGTACAGTTTCAGCTCTTCTTTTTCATCCTTCGTTGCGGCGGCGGCTGCGTCCAGATCATCGACGAAGTCAGCTGACTTGATCAGCATGTTATCGAGGAAATCGACGCAATCTTTTCCAGCTGTTTCCCTCGTATCAGTGCCTTCTGCCTTGCTGTGGTCCATACGACGCGTCAGCAGGGCCACCTTATTGTTGTAGGCCACTTCCAGGTTTGTATAGTTAAAATAATCTCGGATGCGAGACTCATCCGCCTTCAGTCTGTCCCAGTTGTGCACCTTGATTGTGTCTTCCTTCACGTACCAGTGACTGAAGATCAGGTTGAACTGGTACAACAGCTCGGTGCCAAGAGTTGCGAAGATGGGCATGTCACAAGCTTCTGGGAACATCCCAATCAGCTTTTGGAAACAGTAGGCCACCTTGCTTTCGTGTTCCAATGCGACTGCCTGGCGGTCAGCTTCATCGTCTATTGGGGAGGGGGATAGATCATATGGTAACAGTTCAAATGTTTCATCAATGTTGGCCAAAGAATCGGTCACAACATCGGCATCGAGCTGGGAGCTCGGAATATCAGATTCAGTTAGGAGGGGGGGTTTCAATCGGTTCCTCAACATTGGCCGAAAGAGCAGTCACAATGTTGGCATCGAGTAATGAGCTCGGAACATATGGCTGTGGTTCGGTTGAGAAAGTAAGAGGCTCTGGGGGCGGTACGACATCAACTCCTGCCGTGGGGGAGGTTGGAACGTCTTCAATATCCTCAGAGGAGGAAGAAGCATCCGATGTTACGTCCGTCTCCATCCCTTCCGCCTCATCAGTTCCAGCAATGCGACGGATGATCTTGAAGGCAGCGGCCTCAGCTGAGTGGGTTGACTTGGATGGCTCTTCAGCTGGTGCATCAGTAGCTGGTTCCTCAGCTGGCTCCTCGGCATGCTCCTCAGCCGGCACCTCAGCTGGCTCTTCAACTGTCTCTACAATCGCCTTCTTAAACCTCACCCTCAGCTTTTTCTGGGCAGGTTCAGCCTCCTTCTCTTTCTCTGACTCAGCCCTGCGTCGGCGTGCAGCTTTGGATTTTGTGGGGCGACTGACAGCTGGCACCTCTTCAGCTGTGGGTTCAGCAGTCTTCCCAGCATCTTTCTTTTCCTTAGGAGTATACACACTCCTAATTACCTCCTGCGCCTTTTTCGCTGTTGGGAACAACATCAATCTCTTCACTGGGGTTTCTTCGCAATCCTCCCAGACCATATTCCGACCCTCGGTTGCGATCAAGATCAGAGCTGAGATCTTGCAACCGAAGTTGAGCGTCACCTTGACACTCAACAGTCTCTCCCCTGAGTCGGTTGTGGTCTCGGAGATCTTCTGCTTCTCCAGGATCAGCTGGTTCAGAAAATATTGGAACCCGTTGATCTCGTGTTTGTGCTCCAATGCCATCAACTGCTTCAGCTTTGGTCGGCTGATGTCGTCGAAGGCTCCGCTGTAGCCGAATACTACCTTGGACACAACATCGAACAGGAGTCGATGTTCTGGCTTCAATTTCGTCCTTTGCATATTGCTTCTCAACCTCTCCGGCGTGATCAGAGCATTTTCCAGAAACTCATCAGCTTGCTCGTCGGTTATATTTTCAATGAAGTCCGTGGCGGTGTGGTTTACTGGAATGACGCGGCGAAGGACGTCGGAAACTGCGATGGGGAAAGACACACGGCGAATGGTTCTAGCCGGAACATCGCGTTGGCGGCAGGAAACTTCCGTAGTCACTCCTTCTCTGCTGTCAATGGACGACTGCAGATTGACGTAGAATTCACCGACCTGGCGCCTGAGCAGGTGGGTGGGGTAGAGCTTCGCCCATTCCAGGAGCCCGTTCTCCCTGAGAGTATTTGCAAGGGGAGCCAACACCGGCGACTTCAATTCTTCATCGAAAAGAATCTGCTTGAAGTGAATCTTTGAAACGAGCAGGTTGAAAGATTCTTCGTACGAGGTGGGGACAAGAGAGGGTCCGGAAAAAGCCATTTTCTTGCTTTTGGGAGCCATTTAAAATCACTGCAAAGATATATAAATAGGGAAGGAAAATCTTTGCAGAAAACGGTTAGACAAAATCTGAGAAGATGATGAATAGTAACTCAGATAAACACGAATGAGGAAGGTAAGAGATCACTTCCTGATTTTCCGCTATTTATAGGTTTTTGACTTGATTGAGATCGACGGCTGGGGTTAAATGGCGCGAATCCATCAACGGCTAAGATCACGCGACTGTTGACTATCTTTGACTTGACGTCATAAACCGAGTTCCAACCAGCGCGTGAGAAGGGGTACAGTTTTTCTTGTCAGCCCAGTCGCACTATAAAGCAGGCTATTGATGTTCAGCCGTACTTTACATTAAATGCGACATGATGGCTATTTTAATGTAACTGACTTGCTTAGGAATGTTTGAATTTATTTCAAACATTCTCATTTAAGAACATAACACCTTTAGCCATAAATGTTACCTGCCAGCTGATGTCGGAATCAGCTGTGTCCCAATGTTGCGGCATACCATCAACTGACTCGAGTTCATCTGTTCAGCCGACGTCTGATCCTATGTTGCAGCATACCATCAGCTGACTCGAGTTCGTCTGTTCAGCTGACGTTTGATGTCTTCGATTGGCAATCCGCATCTGAGATTACCCCTTCATCTAAGCTTCCCCCTCAGATGGATATCTATCTCTTCACCTCAGCTGGTTCCTCATCTGATGGATCCAACAATCCAAGTAAATCACATAACATCTTGAACCGTGCTTCGGCTAGAGGTTTGGTGAAGATATCAGCTCTCTGAATCTCAGTTGGAATCTTCTCCATGGATACGTCCTTCTTCTCAATATGGTCTCAGATGAAATGATGTCGGATGTCAATGTGCTTCGTCCGAGAGTGATGAACAGGATTCAAAGAGATAGCAATGGCACTAGAGCTATCACAATGAATGGGAACCTGTCCAGTTGCAACTTCATAGTCTCTCAGCTGTTGCTTGAGCCACAACACTTGCATGCAGCAGCTACCGGCAGCCATATACTCTAACTCGGTTGTAGAAGTGGCAACACATGCTTGTTTCTTGGAGAACCACGACACTAGCTTGCTTCCCATGAACTGACATTGTCCAGATGTGGACTTCCTGTCCAACCTATCTTCGGCTAGATCTGCATCTAAGTATCCGGTCAGTTGGATGTTGTCGTCGGTTGGATACCACAACCCAACATTTACAGTTCCCTTCAGATACTTGATGATGTTCTTTGCTGCCAACATGTGAGCTTCCCTCAGTTGAACTTGGAACCGAGCACACACTCCAATCGCGTAAGATATGTCTGGCCGACTGGCGATTAGATATAGCAAAGAACCGATGATCCCTCTATACTTACTGGCATCCACGAGCTTTCCCTCAGTTCCAGGTTCAATCTTCCAGTTAGTATTCATCGGGATCCTTGTGGTCTTACTTGTCTGCAATCCGAACTTGGTGATGAGCTCCTTTGTATACTTGGACTGATTGATGAAAATCCCTTCTGGTGACTGCTTTACTTGTAGTCCAAGAAAATAATTCATCTTGCCCATCATCGACATCTCGAACTTCTCCTTCATGAGATTTGAAAATTTTTCACATAGTTCCTCCGACTTAGAACCGAATATGATGTCGTCGACGTAGATTTGCACAACAAGTATATCTTCTCCAACTTTGATGGTGAACAGGATTTTGTCAACTGACCCTCGTTTGAACCCCGAGTTCAGAAGAAAACCACAAAGAGTGTCATACCAAGCCCTGGGTGCTTGTTTTAATCCATAGATTGCTTTCTTCAGCTTGTACACTCTTCCATCTCCAGTCTCAAAACCGGGACCGTTGAGGAAGGCACACTTCACATCCATCTGATAGACCTTGAACTTGTGAAATGCAGCATAGGCTAGAAAGATTCGGATGGCTTCTAGCCTTGCAACTGGCGCGAAGGAGTCCTCGAAATTGATTCCTTCTTCTTGGCAATATCCCTGAGCTACCAACCTTGCCTTATTCCTCACGATGAATCCAATGGCGTCTCTCTTGTTCTTGAAGATCCATTTTAATCCAATGACTTTGACACCATTTGGTCTTTCTACCAACTTCCATACACAGTTGCGTAGAAATTCATTCAGTTCTTCTTGCATGGCTGTTGTCCAGTGCACACAGTTGAGAGCTTCCACAACATTCTTCGGTTCTGGTACATCAGCTATGAAGCAAGAAATCATGGCAACATCTCCAGCTCTCGAACTCCTCAAGAACTGCCAACTCCTCAGCATATTGGGCATAAGTGTTGGAATCTTCCTCGATTGAATCTGGAATTGTAACTCTGCTCCTTGTGCGTACACCTTCGGTTGGATCTCCGATGATGTTGTCAGTGGAATGATCTTCATACCATCTTCTGTTGCGTCTTCCTTCTTCTTCTAACTGTGGCTGTTCCGTGATCTGAGCTGTGGGAGATGCTGGACTCTTCTGAGCTGGTGATCTATCAGTTGTTAAGTCTGGATCCTCAACATTGATAACATTTTGAACCGGGCTTGGTTGGGCTTCGGATGCTGATGCAGTTGGAGAGGCATCAGCTGGAGTTCCCCCTTGAGATGAGCTGGGGTCTTCACATTCATCTTCAGATGAATATGGATCATCATCCTTAGTTGCCCATACCAATGGTTCAGCTAGATTCTTTTGCCTTAAAATCTGAGATCTTGTGAGAGTTGGTGGAACGTGTGGATCAGCCTGTTGTCCTTTAGCATGTTCCCTGCACTCAAAAGTAGAATCATCAAAACTAACATGAGGTGTTATCTCCACAACACGAGAGCTATTGTTGAAAACTCTATAAGCCTTGATCCGAGCAGCATATCCAAGAAATATGCCTTTCGAAGCCTTGGCATCAAAAAATTTCAACTGAGTCTTCCCATTGTTGTGAATATAACACTTAGAACCAAAAACGCGAAAATATGAAATATCTGGCTTCCTGCGTCTCCATAGCTCGTATGGTGTCTTTCCCAACCGCTTGGTTAGAAGAGACCGGTTCTGGGTGTAGCATGCTGTGTTGATGGCCTCAGCCCAAAATCTCTTTGGCAAAGCTGAGCTTGCCAACATGGATGTAGCTGCATCTTTCAGTGTTCGGTTTCTTCGCTCAGCTACTCCATTCTGTTGCAGAGTACGCGCAGCTGATGTTTGATGTGTAATTCCGTGCTTCTCGCAGAACTCGATGATGGTTTCATTTAGAAACTCAGTTCCACGATCTGATCGGATGGAAATAATTTTCATCTCTTGTTGGTTCGATATCCGATCCATCAGCTTGGGTAGCTCATCTCTGGTTTCACTTTTGTGTTGCATGAAAATGGTCCACGTGTATCTGGAATAATCATCAGTTACAACAAGGGTATACTCGTTGCCATTCATGCTTTTTGGTGTGACTGGCCCAAAGAGATCCATGTGGATCAGCTGTAACACTTGGTCGGTTGAGGGAGTTGTCTTCAACCGGAAGGAGGATCTAGCGAGCTTTCCCAACTGGCATGCACTGCAGATATGGGTTGTTGAAAACACTCGGTTTGGTATGCCCTTTGCATGTTCTTGTCTGGCAAGTCGGTTCATAGTCTTGAAGTTCAGATGATTGAGCCTTTTGTGCCACAGCCAACTCACATCTGCTCTTTGATAACATGCAGGTGTCATGAGGACTACTATTCCAGTCAGCATAGTAAACATTTCCGGTTGACGATCGATTTCCAAACAATATGACCTGCTTTGATCCGACATTTTTAACCCTGCAACCCTGTGCATCAAACTTGACAGAGAAAACCATTATCACAGAATTGGCTGATGGAGAGCAAGTTATGCTTCAATCCATCAACATAAGAAACATTAGAAATCGAAACATGATTGGTTTCAAGGGTACCGTAACCTCTGGTGTGACCTTTTGAGTTGTCACCAAAGGTAACTGATGGTCCTTCTTTCTCCACGAAACTCCCAAGCAAATCCTTCAGATTTGTCATGTGTTTCGAACATCCACTATCCATCACCCACATTGTTCGTGAAGCTTTATTCTTCCTCAGCTTTTCTCCTATTCCTGCACAGAGAAACTCGCTTAGGTCCCCAATTTTAGTTGGGTCCTGGAGGGTTAGAACCAGTTTCCCCTTGAACTGTGGATCGTTTTTCCCTGTATACTCGGATAGATTTATCATTCCAGATCACTTTTCCTTCATCATCAACTATAACAACACCTCAGATATCCTTAGGCTTGTTGTTAGTAGTGATGTTCTGTTTCTTGGGAGGAGATGGATTTCTCCCATTTTGAGCTTTCGGAGGAGAGGCTTGCCCCCTGTTTTGATGGCGGTTTTTATCCTGTTTGATTCGTTGTTGAGGTCGGACGCCATGTTGGAATCTTTATGGCTGATTCTGATTCCAACTCCCTGAATGTTGTCTATAGTTGTTCATGCCCTGTTGGTGGTTCATGTTGTGGCATGAATATTTCCAGTTGTTCGACCTGTTCCTTATCGGCTGACTTGGTTGGAATCTTTGGTTGAACTGATGATGGAACCGCTGTTGATTCAGATGGTTAGATCCTTGTCGATTCTGCGGTCTGTTCCATTCTTTCTGATGTTGACTCTGAGGTTGATGCAGAGGTCGGTTCTGATTCTGAGTTCGGTTGCGATTGTGTCTTCGACGCCTCTGATTCCTCTTCTGACTTTTGGAACATTCCCCCTCGGTTGATGTCCCAACCGATGGAACGTTCTGTCCTTCATCTACTGCTCCTTTTCCCTTCTCAGTTGTGGTTCCCTTGGTCGGTTGAGCTTGCTGAGAAGTGGAGGTTGGATTACTTTGGGGAGATTCAGGTTCAACTGTGTTAGGTTCGACAACCTTGACTTCCACAACTTTGTTGAAGGTCGCTGGAGGGATTCCAGTATCCTTGATCACATCATAACCGAGTCCTGACACATCATCCATCTGTCGGCTGTAACTGATGAGATTCTCGATGATCTTGGATGACTGATATAGCTTTATTAAGTTGTCCTTCTCGGTTTGCAACTCCTTGAGGAGGACAGCTATATGCTCGGTTTGTCCGTCTGAGCCTCTTGATTTTTCAATTGATCTCGCTGCTCCTTGATTTGCTTCGTAAACTCCTCATCGGTTGGAGCATTAGTTCGGTTGACCGCATTCAGTTGACTTTTAAGATTATCTATCTCTTCAGTTTGACTCTTGATCAGATCGTCCTTTTCGGTTAAGGATTCTTCAAGTTTGGAGAACTGTTCTTGAAGACTCTTAAACTCAACCGATTGCTGATGTAGTTCCTCACTGAACTCTTGAAAGTCATTCCAGGTGGGTTCCAACTCTTCATCCAGTGATTCTTGCATGTTAGAAATATTGGAAGAATTTAACTTAGCAGGATTAGAGTGTACCTCAGTATCATCCTGGTTGGTTCCAAGTGTCATGAGGCATTGATCCTGACTGATAGCATTGTTGGTGGAAGTCAGCTTATCCTCATCTTCAGTGTCAGTGAAGATGTCCATGTCATCAGCTGCTTCTTCTGCAACCATGGCCTTGTTCTTTCCAGCTTGCTTGGCCCTCAACGCTTCTCTCTCTTTCTTCGAGAGGTCTGGACAATCTGCTTTGAAATGTCCTTCCTTGCCGCATTCAAAGCAACCATTGCTCACAGCTTTGAGTTATCTCGAGTTCGGTTAGATTTGTAGAACCTCTTGTATTTTCCGAACCGAGTGTCCATGTCAGCTAGCTTCTTTGACAGGGCAGCTATGTTCTGTTGCAGCTCTTCTCTGCTTGGCTCCTTTGTAGCTGTGTCTGCTGATCTTGTTGGCCTTGATGTTCGCGGCTTTGAATAGTCAGCTCGGAGCGCTACTAACTTGGTGGTTGAACCAACATCCTCATGTCGACTCGTCTGAACAGAGGACTGAGTTGACCTTCGTCGGTTCACCTTGTACTCATTTCCCTTCAGAATTGAGAACAATCTTTCAGTTCCCATCTCACCAAGGTCAGCTCGGCTCTCATGGATATTAGTGAAGGTATCCCACTCAGCTGGTAGAGCTTGTAATACTTGAGGTTGATTTCTCTCAAAGTATATTTTCCTTTTCGGATGTAATGGATCCTTCTGATGATGTCCAGGAACCGGAGCTCTAGCTGATCGATGGTTTCATCAGTTCTCAGGCAGAAGTTGTCGAAATCTTGACAGGCATGTGAGAACTTGTTCTCCTTTGTCTCGTCGCTTCCTTCACTCAGCGATGCCAAGATATCCCACATCTCTTTAGCGGTTTCACACTCCTCTATCCAAGGCAGATAATCTTGTCCAACTGTGGACATGATCGTGCTCTGAGCCCAGATGTCCAACTGGCTCACTTTGGCTTCCTCTGGAGTGTAGTCTTCTGGCTTCTTCTCCACTAACTCCACAGTTGCATCTCCATCGTTGGGATTTGTAGGAGTTCGAGTGATTCTCTCCCTGATGATGATCGGTCCGGATGTGAGTACTTGTTGCATCCGATGATGCTTTGACAGTAAGATCTTCTTCATCTGAGTTCTCTAGGATGTATAGTTGACAACCGAGAACATGACCACGATCTTATCCTTGACATCCATCAGCACACAATCAACAAAAAAAATATGCAAGCAAATATGCACTAGCGTGATAAAAAGATCCGTTCAGTTGACCACTGAAGAAAACACCTCGAATACACACCTTGTGAAACAGAGTCAGTAGCCTTTTGAACCACTGCTCTGATACCACTTGATGGTCCCGATACGAGTTCTGGTGTATGGGGGGGGGGAATACACCAGATAAAACTTTTTAAAATAACCCCCTAAAAATAACTCAACCGAGTAATGTGACTCTGTTGGAAACTCAACCGAGTAAGAAACACTCGGTTGGAAGTGAAGTGCTGTGCGGAATGTGGTGGAAAATAACTCGTATAAAATCAACTCACGCTTTTATGCAAGGTTGGTCAATAACCAAAACAGTTGAGAAAGAATGCAGTTTGTATGCAGGTTAGTTAGTCAGTTGAGTATGCAATAAGATAACTGAAAATAAACACAACACACAAAGATTTAACGTGGTTCGGAGAGAACTCCTACGTCCACGGGGAGTTGTGAGTCCACACAACTCAGTCCAAGTTCTTCTGGACAAACCACAAAGCTTACGCGGGCTTTGCAACCGTTGAGATAAGTTTACGGGTACTTATCAACCTTACAGATTAGTTTTCAGGTACTAATCAACCTATCTACTCAGTTACGGGAAGAGTAGGGTCCTAAAACTTTTTCAGGTGAAAGAAAGGGTGGGGTTCCAACTAAATAGCTCGAACAAGAAGTGAGCTAAGATCTAACACTCTATGAACTCTCAACAAGTGATGTTCTCAAGGTTGGATCAAAAACTACAAGGACAGAAACTAACTCTCTAGAACTCTCAACTAATGATGTTCTAAGAGGTTTTGCTTGAGTGCAGAATGAAGTTGTTCTTTCGCTTGAATATCTCTTCTCACTTTTCTGTCTTGTATTCTTGTTTTTCATTCGTTTTCTTGGTGAATGAATGAAGGCCTCTATTTATAGGCGGAGAGAATCAACTAGCCGTTGGAAGAGCTGTCGATCTCTGTTCTTT
This sequence comes from Schizonepeta tenuifolia, assembly GCA_029490685.1. Classification (NCBI taxonomy): domain Eukaryota; kingdom Viridiplantae; phylum Streptophyta; class Magnoliopsida; order Lamiales; family Lamiaceae; genus Schizonepeta; species Schizonepeta tenuifolia. The sequence continues at coordinate 50,343,198 of CM055955.1, read as the reverse complement.
GATAGCGATGGCTTGTCTCTCATCTCTGCAGACTTTCCGGATTTGGCAACTGCGTGCTTCTGCTTTCCATCTGAGACAGCCTTGTGTTGGGCCAAATGAGGTAATGACAGAGAGTCAAACCTTCACGTGACTTTCTTGTTTGAAATTCAAATCTTAACCTTTGACCTCCAATATTTGATAGTTGGTTGAGTCGTCTGATCTTCATCTGATTAGTCTTCAGCTGATGTTCTATCTGAACATGTGAACTCTCAGCTGACTTTGAACTTCAAGCTGTTGATCTAACTGATTGAGTCTATAACTGATGTTCCATCTTGAACGCTCAGTTGTCCTTGTTGTGTCTGATCAGTTGGGTTCGAACGCTCAGATAACTTTCTTCCATCTGATGTTCTCTTGCAACTTCTTCCTTTGAATACTTAGTCGATTTTTGCATCTTCCTCTTTGAATGCTCATCTGATGAACGCTCAGTTGTCTTCCTCACAATTGATGTTCTATCCGAGTGAAGCCTTGTTGCCGTCTTCAGCTGGAGTCCTGTAAAGATAAAATCTTAACAATGCTCAAACAGCGAGCCTAACTACTAACATTAGGATCTGGCAACATCTACTCGGTTGGGGTCAGTTGGTTTTGGAATCAATCAAAACTTTAATAAATTTCCCAACATAAGGGGTACAGTGGAGGTGCATTATGGTTTGATTAGGAGATACTTGGCTGAATTGAGAAGGACAGATCCGGATGGTATATTTGAATTGCTTTTAGGGGAAGATCATGTGTTCAAGGGTATAATTGGCCTTGATGGGTGTCAGTTGAAAACATATTTAGGTGGAGTTCTGTTATGTTTTGTAGCCAAAGATGGAAATGATCAAATGTTTCCCATAGCTTGGGAAGCAGTTGAGACAGAGAATGAAGAATCCTGAGAATGTTTCCCATAGCTTGGGAAACAGTTGAGACAGAGAATGAAGAATGCTGGGCTTGGTTTCATTAGTGATCACATTGGCATTGGAAATGGAGATAGATACTCTTTCATTAGTGATCAACAAAAAGGTGCAATGTCTGTTAATTTTTTCTGCATTATGTCTTCATTTCTGTATTGAGTGGCTATTTTTTTGTCAAATGCTGTTGTAGGGATTGGAGAATGCAGTGAAGGCATTAGGACCAAATGTGGAGCACAGAAATTGCTCAAGGCACATATATATGAACTGGAAGAAAGAGCATAAGGTAACAACACTGAAAAACATGTTTCTTCTCTATGCCACAAGAAGCACTTATGAGCAGTGGCTGAAGGACTATCTGTTGGAGATGCAGAAGGAAAGCATGGCTGCATACCAGGACTTCATGAGCAGAGACATCAAAAAGTTCTGTAAGGCATTTCTATCCACTTCTAGTGACATGATTACTAATAACATTGATGAATGCTTCAATGGTTGGATTTTGAGAGCAAGAGGAAAACATGTTATACACATGTCTGAAGAGACTAGGAGTAAAATGATGGGGAGGCAAGTGAAAAGGAGGGATGAACTATTGAGAGTAACGCAGAATTTGCCCTAACATTAGGAAGAATTTATAGAAAAATAGGGCAAAAGTGAAGGATTGCTACCCTAAACCTAATCTTGATAACATCTTTAAGGTGGGTCACTTTGAAAATAAGTTTGTTGTTGATTTAGGGCAGAGAACATGTAGTTGTAGGGAATGAAATATCACTGGTATCCCTTGTGTGCATGCATTATCTGCAATCCATTACCTGAGAAGGGATACAACATAATATGTGGTACTACATAGTTGAGACATGCTTGAAGGGATATCAGCATGGATTGCAACCAATTAATGGAGAAAAGTTGTGGCCACAAGTGGATGGTTTTATAGTAAAACCTCCTGCACTAAGAAGGCAAGCTGGAAGGCCTAAGAAGAAAAGGATTCATTCTACTGGTGAGAAAGAAATGAATCCAAACAAGTTGCCAAGACATGGCATGGTCATGAACTACAGGAGGTGTAGAGGAGCATGCCACAACAAGAAAACGTGCCAGAACATGACTCTCGCAAAGCCTAAACCAAAGGTACGAATCAATTATAACACTGTGTTTATAGTTTGTTGTTTTTATACTTATTGATGATAATTTGTGTACTAGGGGAAGCCTGGAAGGCCTGCTAAACAACCACATGTAGCTTCACAAAGCTCAGTCAACACTGAAACAAGTGGTGCAGGTACAAGTGGTGGAAGGGGAAGAGGTGCTGCAAGTGTTGCTGGAAGGGGAAGAGGTGGCAGGGAAAGAAGAGGTGCGGCAACATTTCAAGCTCCACGCTCTACAGTTGGTGGGACTGCCCATTTAATCAGAGAGAGGAACTTTGCAAGAGGAGGTGGTTTATACACCAGTGAGAGCACAAGGAATATACACTATAGTGAGCCCGGTTCCAATGTAGTCCATTTTCTCTACAAGACTAAAAGCCGAAATGATGGTGGTGGATCAAGTCAACGGGGTTCATCTTCTCAACAAAATTAAGCTGCTGTATTTGCTGTTTTTGAATGAAACATCTCATCTTTAATTTTTTTGTCCTTCAATGTGTGCTTGAAGGTTTTAATAAAGATGAACTTGGATGTCGTTTTGTGTGTGAAAATAGGGATATTGAATCTTCATTTTTTTTGTAATTCTCAAGTCTAGATGCTACTGTGAACTTGAATGTTTAAATGAAGATGTTATGGTTTTTAATATTTTCATTATTGTCATTTTAGATCTATTTTGCTAGTGTTAACATTATGGTTTGAAAGTGAAAGTTGTTGATGGCATTACAGGATAAACTGACAAAAAAAAATTCACAAAATACTGAGGTAGTTATTCACAAATTCATACCCCTAAATCATTTCATACATTACAAAACAACATCTCAGCTAAATTAACAACAACAAAGGACAGTAAGTACGGTCTTCATCAACCTAAATTGCTCAAGAACAAAATACAAACAAGAAAAGCTACCATGACATACACTATTCTAAGTTTCCCTTGAAGCTTGTTAATTTTAAGCTCTTGTCCCTCTGACAACACCTTCAAGTCTTCAGCCTCGGCACACTTTATCATAAATAGGCTCATCAATTCCTCATATCTAGCCTCCATTTCAGCCTCCATCTTTTCATATTTTCTTTCATCCATTAATTTGCACGACTTCAGCTGCTCAAGAGCGTTATCCCTTTCAAACTTTATCTTGTTCATACACAACTTATAGTATGAATCCAGTTCAGGATCTACCCATAGCAAAAAATTGCAATTGTCCCACTACAATGAAAACTGACACCATTTTGAGAAACATAGAGTAACTACATAGAATTTTTTTTTTGAAATTTTTACCTTTCTGCGAGAGCAGCAATAAAACCTCCTCTCTGGATTACTTTGTGTATGAGAAGTGTCGACAATTGCAGGAATTTTATGCCCACAATATATTGTGTTAGTGCCTGCACCTCTTAAGCTTGAGGACGCATTCGATTCAGTCGACATAACCTGTGCTCTGCTATGCTCTGCTCTCTCTCTCTCTCTCTCTCTCTCGCGCATTCTCTGGATTATTTGGTGTAGCTCGACTAGGAACCCTAATTGCAGAGTCAATGTGAGAAAATGAGGTAAATCGATATATAAGGCATTTGTAATTAGGTGTAAAACGACGTCGTTTTAGGTTTAGGGGGACGACGTCGTTTAGTTTGTCGGGCTGTTGTGTCTAGCGTGGAGTTCCGATAAGCCACGTCAGAAAAAAAATTGGGGAAAATCAATCGAAATTGCAAAATTAGAATAAAATGGCAGGTTAGGTTATCTGTGAAAAAAAAAAAGTTATGTACAATTCCTGAATTTGAAAAAGGTTGAGGTTTTACAAACAATTATCCCATAAATTTTTATGTAATTTGATAAAAAAAAGTAATAAATTCTAATTTGTCAATTAATATGGTAGACGGGTCAATTCCAACTGACGGATACCTCAACTCGGGATCTCACGTGGCACATTTCCATTCTTTATTCTTACTTATTTTAAATTTTTTCATTTTATTTTTTTTCCATGTATTTTTTAAAATCTTGAATCATCATCTGTGAATTGATTTTTACGTTCTTTGTAGTTGGATTTCGAACTTTGCACAATTTATAATCGTGATTAGTAAATATTACTAGTAAGAGAGGATTTTCAAACTAGCACTTCTTAGATAGATTTTTAAAATTTTAGCACTCCTTATAAATCCTTTAAATTTTAGCACTTTTTGACATTTTTACCCTTCCCCCACCTATCTGGTAACAAAAAAAAATTGTGCCTGAACAAAAAAAAAATATTCCACCACTATTTTTCCTCCGCCGCCGCCGTCGTGCCACCACCGCTGTCGTTGTGCCGCCGCCACTGTCATCGGCGGTCACAAAAAAAAATTGTGATTGAACAAAAAAAAATTACCACCACTTTTCCGCCGCCGCCGTGCCACCACCACCGCCGTGGTGCCACCGCCACTGTCACCGGCTATCACAAAAAAAAATTTGACACTCAATAAAAAAAAAATTCACCACCACTTTTTCACAGTCGTCGCCGCCGTGCCACCACCGCCGCCGTCGTGTTGCCGTCACTGTCACCGGCGGCCATAAATTTTTTTACTCGATTTTTGTGAAATCACAAAATTAAATTGAAAACTTTGTGAAGTCATAAAAAAAATGAAAAATTTTGTGAAATCACAGAAAAAATGAAAAAAAATTTGAGACGTCACACAAAAAAGGTGAAAATTTTTGTGAATTCACATCAAAAAAATGGGAAGGTCCAACTGCCTTCCATCTGCTCCCATTAAACCAACCAACAATCAAAATACAAATTTAAGGTGAAAATACCAAACTAAATTACAGTCCTCATATGGACGAAATGGATGGTGGTGATATCCGTCAAGATTAAGGGAGTGGGGGATGATTCTCTGAATTTTGGCGAAGTTGAAGCTTCAACGGCCAACCATTGCCGTCACAGCCGGAGCAAACTGCAGCGCAACGCCACCTCATCCTCCACCGTAGCCACTCCTTTCGCCGGAATCGCACGACATAAGCACCGGAATCGCGTAAAACCACCGCCACTGCTGTTGCTGTTGTTGTCAGGAGATGGCGACGCGGATTCGAGCTGCTGCTGTCGCCGAGCTCCAAGGATCGCCGGCGATTGCACCATATCTGGTGTTTTGTACTCCGCCGGAATCGCGGCATCACCACGAAAAAGAAGATGAAGCGGCGTCTAGTTGGTCGTGTTACCACCAGCGGGAGTGAACGAGAAAGAGGCACGAGATCGAAGGGCTGCTGTGGGAGGTGGAATCGAGCGGCGGAAGTAGATCGCGTGCCACCGCGTGCACTCTGTTGCCGGTGCCGTGCACTAGATCTGGATGAACAGCCCACGAGATCTGCAGAGGATGAGATGAGAGGTTGACGGCAGTGGAAAAACTGGTGGTCGAGACGGCGGAGACGGCAGTAGAAAGGTTGGCGGAGAGAGAGAGAGAGAGTGAGTAGAGGAGGAGGAGACACCGTCGAAGGTGGCGGCGGCGAGGTGGTGGCGGCAGCGGTAGCGAGGCGGCGAGGAGGTGGCGGCGGCGGAAAGCTAGGGTTTTTAGAGAGAGAGAGAGGTAGAGAGATATTTGAGAGAAGAACTGCAGAAAAAAAGAGAGAGATGAGAAGGGAGAAGATGGGAAACAGAAAGATAAAGTAGGGGTAAAAAAGACATAAAGTGCTAAATTTTTAAAGATTTATAACAAGTGCTAAAATTTAAAAAAACTATCTAAGAAGTGCTAGTTTGAGGGATTTTCTCATATTACTATACAGTTAAGACTAGAACAAATAGTACAATAAATTTCTTTTAAGTTTTGGGTCTATATAAATTCTAAACGAGTTTTATAAATTACGCATTTATAAATCAAAATTGTGGTCAACGGGCCGATTCTGACTTAGAATCATGGTGTTAGACGGGCCATTTCCTAACCGACGGTTACCTCAACTCAATATTTTTTTTTTCATTTTATGTATTTTTTCATGTATTTTATAAAATTAATAATCGTCATCCGACAAGGTGGTTGCATGTGAGCTAGTAACTAGAAAGACTATCCCTAACTAGGAACCCAGTGTAAGGCCGAAGGAAGCAATTGGATTACAGACCTCGAGTCACGAAGTCTCAATTGGGTAACGAACGAGGACTAAAGCCTTTAAAGCGATGGTAGGGGAAGCTGAAGCTCCTATATTAATTAGGTTTATTGTTTATCTCTCGGTTGCCAATTCCCAGTCGACATCTAAATATGGAGAAGGACTAGGTTTACCACTTATCTTTTCTAACTCGAAGACTAAAGACATGACTCCAGTTCAGCTTCTTTAGCTTTGGTTTTACGGGTAGATCGAAATAGCTTATGGATAAATCGGTTAATCAAAGAGCTAAACGACTCATCTATTACATCTGTTTATCTGATTAAAACGGGAATAGTTGCTCCTATTAACTAGGTTGCCCCTAGCTAAATATAGCTCTTTTACACCTAGGTTATTAAATCGAAGAGGAAAGAACAAAGGCAATTCCTTATATAGATAAGAGAGGTTTCCCATCTGCCTTGATTGTTAGTAATTGTCCCTCGGAAAACGCGTTCTTAGAGCTAGGGCTTCATGCTTTAGCCAATGGACCACATCCATTTATCCTACCTAAACAGTAAGGTAAGCCTTGTTCGTTCTTCGAATGACACTAGTGGAGACCTTCCGGCTAATGAAGATAGTACTCCAGTCTTCCCAGAGAATCCTTCAAATCCCTAAGAATTGAATGAACCAAGTTCACCTATACGAGAGTGAGGAAGAAAAACCAACAATCAACTTCCCACTTTTTATGTCCCACGATTATGCTAGTTTAGAAAGACAGTCAAAGGGTAGGAGTCGCTAGGACAGAGTCAGAAAAGCGCTCCAAATTCTCCCCAAGTAGGAGTTATTTGTAGTTGAGTTTCCAACTTTGTATAATCTATAATTATAATTAGCGAATATTACTATACGGTTAAGGACGATAATTAATAGTACAATCAATTTTTTTATTAAATTTTCGATCTATATAAATTCTAAATGAGTTTTATAAATTACACATTTATAAATCAGAGCCGCTTATATCATTGGCTAAATTATTTTCTGAATCTCAATCACTCTATGTAAAGTTTTGTAAAAGGACAAAACTACCACAAGCATAGTGAAACCAATTATTGAATTCTATTCTCAATTAAAAAAGTTCTTCTCAAAACTGGTAAAAAAAACGAATATAATCATTTATTTTTCTGTGAATATATTTGGAAGATGATTATTTATACTCCATCTGTCCACGAAATGGTTGCCACATTGTAAACAGGACGAGTTTTAAGAAAATGATAGGTGGTAGTGGATAATAGTGGGAATTCTTGTGGGTGGAGTAAAGTTCCCACAATAAATGTGACTGAAGTAGTGAGAAATATAATGTTAAATATAATGTATTATATGAGTCATACTACTATAAATAGAAGTGACAATCATTTCATAGACGGACTTAAATGACAAAAGTGACAATCATTTCATGGATAGGAGGAGTATAATATTACAATTTATAGTATGAATTTTTTTTATTAAATATTGTGTGAATATTTTTGAAATATAGCTATTTATATAGTAATTAAATATTAGTTTCAGATAAAAAAAAAAAGAAAATAAATGTCATCATTAATTTTTTGTGAATATATTTAAAAGATACTTATTTATATAATATAAAATCAGTATTGTAGTCAATGGGTCGGTTTCATGTCGGAACCGTTGGAGTAGACGGGATGATTGCGAAGTGGTGGTTCAACTTATTTTTTTTGCCCACATCGATTTTGGAAAAGAATAAAGTTTCGAAAATTATCGAAATGAATGAGGATAGATTAGATTAGGGTTTTAAATTAAATATGTGGTAAATATGTGGTAAAAGTACTTTTAAATTGAATCGATTTTGCCCACATGAGGATAGATTATCGAAATCTATAACTATATAGATTTGAAAGTAAATATGTGGTAAAAGTACTTTTAAATTGAATTTGAGATATGTTCAAAAATATATAAATTCTAAACGATTTTAGTAATCGAATATTGATTTAAATTTTAAAATAATTAATAAATAATATTTTTCTTAATCTCTCACATATTAGTATTATCTAATAATTTTATCAAGTATAATTTGACCATCAATTTTCGATGGGTTATATGCTAGGTAGTTGTAAAAAAAATATAGATAGATGTAAAACAAAGTCAATGAGTTATTTATAATTTTCGCCTTCCGGGAAAAAAAAAAGAAAAAATAAAGAATTTTTTTTTTTTTTGGAATTATGGTTGGCACGGCACACAACAAAATGTAATGCGCGCACGAGAGAGACCCAGTCAGTCCATCCAGTGCAAAAACGCGTCCTCATATTTCGGCTGTAGGGGCCCGCACCACCACCCATTCAAAAAAAAACCCGCGAAATTACTTGCCGGCGGTTAACCGTTCACCGGTTTTTCATCAGATTCTCTACGATTCTACTCAACATAATTTGTTTTTTGTTGTTTTTTTTTAACCCGAAATTGAGAACATTGCAAATTTAATTAAGCGGAATAAGTTTAATTGTAAGAGATGTAACATTACATAAAAATAAAAATAAAGAAAAAACAGAGTTTTGTGGGAAGGTTGAGAGTTGAGACCGGTGGTGTTGATAGGGGTCTAAGTGAGAGAATACTATTTTCTTTTTTTAGAGTGAGAAAACAAGAGAGAGAGAATTTCTTCTCCATTTTCCCCCTCTCTCTGAAAGATGGTCGAGGAGAGTTTTCACCTCTGAGATCATCCAGGAAAGGGCATTCAACCAAATCCCATACGGCATTCTTCTGTGTTGTATCAACATTGTAATTATAAATTTTCTGCCATAATTTCCAATCAATATTCCTTCATCAGCTGACAATTTTGAGTGACGAACCACAATTTTCCATCGCCATAATTTGTAATATCGTCAGCCTTTTTCAACCTTCTGCATTTCTTGTCGATTGCACAGAATCTGGAAAGAGGAGTGCGAATTTCATTCTTTCTCCAATTTTCTGGTTAGTCTTATTCTGTATCTCTTTACATTTCATGCCCTTTTGCTTTTCCTTGGTTGCTTGTTCTTAAGGTTATTCTTCTTCATATTCTTCAAAATAATTTGTGCGCCTTTATCTTAATATTCTATGGAGGGTTGTTGAATAAGTTTGTTTCGTGAGATTCATTTCGTGTTTGAAAATCAATGTCCTTATTATGGGGATTTCTTCTTTTTGTGCTTCCAGCTAAAGGTCGAATCTCGGAAATAGTTCATTGAGCCGGGTGATGCAGTGATATAGCAAGAGTAGGAGCTGATGCAGGATGAGAGAGTCGAATTTTGTTAATTTAGATTCAAAAAGGCTGATATAGATTGTTGTACTTGCTATGTAGTTTTGGCCCTGTATTGAGATTGTGATTCTAGTTTTCTTGTTTAGTGAGCTGAAGAATTATAAGTGGGTCAGATTCTTGTTTTTTGTCCGAGTAATTCTACATTGCTCGGAGGATTATCATGCACTGTAAAGCTGGCGATTTCATTTATCATCTTGTGTAGACTCCTTGCTGTTGGCAGAAGCTGCCTCCACCAAGATACAACTGGTTCTGCGAGCAATGGGTGGTAGATGGACTACTTGTGGAATGCTATTCTTATGTTACGTGCTTTTCATTTTGTCCTTGGAAATTCACTGCTGTTTGTCGCTTAATCCTGAAGGTAATGGGAAATATAGCTATCAGTCTAAAATGTTTAGTGCATCATGTAATACAAAAATTCACAAACTGGAAAATGCAGGGTTGGCACTGTTTCAGTTCAGAGCAAAGTTGGAGTTCGACCCTTATGGTGCTTTAGCAAATTGGAATCCTGATGACTCTGATCCATGCATGTGGTCAGGGATCGAATGTGTGGATGGTAATGTGGTCGTGCTGTAAGTCCTGTTATCTTCTCTCTAACTTCTTTTTATCTCAACATCATTTACATGTGACACGACTTCTCCTAATTCATAAACATATGTTTTGTACAGAGATCTCGGTGGGCATGATTTGGAGGGAGTGTTGGCGCCAGAGCTTGGGAATTTAAGTCATTTGAGATTTCTGTGAGTATTGACTCTTTTTTCCTATGCGATATTTGTTTCCTGCATTGATGAAGAATACAGTCTTGGCACGTTTAATATATCCCTGTTTGTCGCACCATAATATTGACTTATTGCTGCAAATGAGAGTCTCATTGCCACAAATGTTCTCAAGCAGTTCTTGCAAGTAGAAAACTATGTAACCCCTTTAGAACTTTGCTGCTCTAGAGTTTGTATTATGATCTTCTGGTGAAACTTGAGCCAATAACCTTTCCTCCTGCAAACCCAGTTCATATTTACAATCGTATGAGATTTGAACATCTAATGAAAAAGGAACAAATCATTGCTGGTATCTTTTCTCTTCTCTTCACTTTAATATGCACATAATGTAAAATGTCATACAGTCTTTATGTTGCTTTTAAAATTCTGTTGATATCCTTGGTTAATGTCTTCTGGTGATGCCACAAGTGACCTATCCAAGAACCACTTCTCTGGCAACATTCCTCGACCGCTTGGACAACTTAAATCACTGGAAGTATTGGACCTGAGAGATAATAACTTGAGCGGACCAGTTCCCGCAGAACTAGGCAAACTGCGTTCCCTAAAACGCTTGTAAGCAAAACTTATGTCGTATTTTATGTTCTTATGTTGCATTATTCTTTTAGCTCAGCTGATACTTATGTGTCATCCTAGGTTACTTTGTAATAATAGATTCGAAGGAAGTATGCCTGTGGAGATTGAGAAGCTTAGTTTGCTAACTGATTCGCAGTTGGATGGCGTTTTTACAACTTCTGATTCTCCTGGAATTGGCTGCTCAAATAGAAAATTTGGTCACTGGTAATGCATTCCTATTGTCCTCCTATATAGATTCAGTTTGGATCTTATCACCCAAGATTGATACATATTTTTTGCTTTAAACATGGTTATACAGGTGTCTGCTTGATGCTTTCAGCATTTAACCCTTTTCCAAAGAAAAATGTGTGAATTATGATGCAAACTTCTATATTTCTTTAAGTAGTAATTTTTAAATCAAAATAACAGTACATAAAATTGCACCTGCTTACTAACTTCAACTGGCTTGTGCGGTATTGAAAAAATAAATATCTCATGTCTAGTCATGCTCCTGCTTACTCTAAGCATAGAATTATTATTGGCTATGTCATATTAATTTCACTCGAACTTTGATATTGTTCCACTACTCGTTGCAAAACTACGGTCTCTGCCCATTTATGATGTTCTCATTGTTATATGATGCATGTATCGAGCAGCATACAGCAGAGTGCTTATAAGCAACACAAGAAATCAGATTCTGCCCGTATGCCTTCTAAACGGAGTGTACCTCATTACCTGAATCGGCTCCCGCAGTAAGCAGTCTCAGTTCTATCCACCTGTCCTATTTGTCATCTTCATCCTAATTGTATCTTATTTACGGAAACTGGTCGCTTTGTTTGTGAAGATTCAGCCTTGGTAGTGAATTGCCTCAGAACCATGCTGATGATGGCTTCAACAATCTAACAGGTGAGCAAAAAGTTTCAAATTCATTTCTTGATTTGCTGAAGCATTATTGATATGACTGGGAACAACTCTTTCATTTTCTAGATCCACCCGAGCAGCAACGCATCATCCAGAACACATATGAGGAAGTGAATAATGTGCGCCGCATGCTAGTTGAACAGACCAGTAACCTTGTTGCCCTTCCTCCTAATACTGTGTCACCAATCATGTTGGAACCTGCAGTAACTCTTCCAAGCAGAAGCAGTGGGTCATTTCCTGCCATACTAAAACTATCTCCTCCTCCGGTACCCTCACCTCCTCTAGGCCAAGAGGATAAGCCTCCTGACACAGCTCATCCTGCTGGAGGCTCGAACGACTCACTGGCGCTTATAATCGGGATTTCAGCTGTGATTTTCTTGCTCGTTATTTTAGCAATCATGTTCATCATCTCCAGAAGCAGGGCAGTCAAAACAATTGTTCCTTGGAAGACTGGATTGAGTGGGCAGTTGCAGAAAGCTTTTGTTACAGGTATGCTCTGATTTGATGTGATAAATTAACCTTTACCATCAATATAATAACAAGATATAGGCCCGAACATTTATAACTTTCTTGAGGAATTCCATGACGTTGTTTGCTGATATATTTGGTTTGTTTTTCCTTAATTATAAGCTCCTGAGTTGTGATATCTGTGTATCATATTCAAATGCACGTGTTTCATCTGTAGGGGTCCCTAAGTTGAACAGAGCTGAGCTAGAAACTGCATGTGAGGATTTCAGCAACATTATCACCACACACGACGGAGCAGCCACATTGTACAAGGGAACTTTATCCAGTGGAGTAGAGATTGTTGTTGCTTCAACTGTTATTGCTTCTAGAAGTGACTGGTCAAAACGTGCAGAAGTAGCATTTCGGAAGAAGGTCAGATGATAGTCTTCGACATTGGAAGGTTTGCCATTTATAAAATCTAATCATTTCCAATGCTTTTCTCCTCTCACAGATTGATAGTTTGTCGCGAGTGAATCACAAAAATTTTGTGAATCTTCTCGGCTACTGTGAAGAAGAGAAACCTTTCACTAGGATGATGGTCTTCGAGTATGCTCCAAACGGCAATCTCTATGAACATCTGCACGGTAAACCTTATTATTGAAACCAGTAAATCTGGTGAAACCACTAAAAATCTTGATACAAGTTTGAGTATTTTCTCCGTGTTTTCAGTTGAAGAATGTGAACACCTCGACTGGGATGCACGGATGAGGATAATAATGGGAACTGCATATTGTCTTCTATACATGCACGAACTAAATCCACCAATGGCAGTATCCAACCTGACTTCCAAAGATATTGTTCTAACCGATGACTATGCTGCCAAAGTAAGTTTCTTGTTCTCAATAGTTGCTCATAACAATTAGCTACAAGAATCTTTACTAATCTTCTAATCAAGTCTTTGACCTCATGCAGATTTGTGATGTAGCTTTCTGGGAGAAACACGTAACCAAGTCCAAGGCTCCAGCTCCTGCAGAAAACGAGTCGGAACATTCGTTATTGCCTCCACTAGCTGATGTTGAATCCAACATTTATGATTTCGGGTTGCTGCTGCTTCAGGTCATCTCCGGCAGGCTTGCTAACTCGAAAGAACATGGAGATGTTCTAAATTGGGTACATATTTACTCACGTTTTGATCAAGTAGGGCAGTTTCTCACCATGAGACTGTCTTATACAAGTTTTATGTTTGAACAATGTGTGTATGAACTATTGTCATCAGGCGTCTGAGTACTTGAAAGATAAGAGCACGGAGAAGTTGGTAGACCCGACGTTGGAGTCTGTGAAAGAGAAGGAATTGGAGATGGTGTGTGAGGTGATAGCAATGTGCACTCAACAAGAAGCAAGGAAAAGACCATCAATGAAGGAAGCAATTCAGCTATTGAGACAAGTCCTTGATATCTCGCCTGAAGCAGCAACTCCAAGACTCTCCCCACTGTGGTGGGCTGAACTTGAGATCTTATCACAAGAAGCAGCTTAATTTACTATCTGTAACTTTCTTTCATCTGTAAAGTTATTCTTGCTTCTTTCACAACTATTGGTTACGTTGGGACAGTGCATGTATATATAATATAGTTGCGTGCTATTTTTGTTAAAAATCGAGGTTGAAGAGAAAGACATGAGTGTACAAATTATATATATGTATATGATTTTGCATTGGTTTGTTGAACTTGAGCGCACTAATTCATATCCTCAGATTGGGACCATTTAATGCAGAATTCTGCAAAATCTTATACTCCATCCGTCCATGAATTAAAATCCTACTTGCCTCTTAAAATCCGTCCACAAATTAAAGTCATAGTCTGCTTTTTGTACATTTATATCCTTCCTTCTTTTCTAAAATTACTACCATTTGCCACTACTGGACCCACCCAAATTATTAAACCCAACAAAATTAACAACTTAATTTTTTACTAATCTCCCAAACCCAATTATTAGAACCACCCCACCTAACCCATTTACCCCTCCCAACCCAAAACCCAAATCTGCCAACCCAACCCAAATAGAGAAAAACCTCATTTGTTTCTCTGCAAACCCTAGATCTCACACTCTCTTCTCCCTTATTTTCTCTCAACGTCACCCTCACTCTCTGATGGATAACTTTCCTCCTCACTCTCTTCCTCTCTCTGCAACCCCCGATGAATGCGATCCTCTCTTCTACGAGGATTTGTCCATTCCAATAGCCACCCATTTCTCCCCAATACCCACATATTCATGGGAGTCTCCATTTGTGAAGATCGATTCCGACGAGATTGTGCCGGAATCAGACCTCGCCGTTGAGGAATTTGAACAACAGATTATTTGCCTGGCTGAATCTGAGATTGATGAGTCAATGGTGCCAGAACGTCGTTGACTGCGATGGAATCTGAAGTAGATTCGACTATGCCCCCTTTCATTCCAAATGTATGGAAAAGCGAAGAGGAACGAGTTCGCTATTTGTAGTGCCTAAGAATGTTCTTTCCTAGTATTTTATCTCTGATATAATCACGTGAATTCGTTCTTATTTCTGCTCTCTACCCTTCATATGCATGTGAATTTGGCGAATGGTGGGCTGGTGATGCCGTTTGTGGATCTGTTTCTATGTGCATCTTTGTGGCTTTGATAATTCTGGAAATTAAAAACATGTACTTGATGCATATTATGGCTTTGAGATCTCTGATTTTCAGTGGAAAATTTGTTGCATGTGTGGGTTTTGGCTGGTGGTGCCGTTTGTGGATCTGTTTCTATGAGCATCTTTGTGGCTTTGATAATTCTAGGATCTGTACATTTACTTGATGCATATTGTGGCTTTGAGATCTGTGATTTTCAGTGGGTTATTTGTTGCCTTTCTGAGTTTTGGCTGGTGATGCCCTTTGTAGATGTGTTTCTCTGATTCTATAATAGATGTGTGATTACCCTATATTTACTTGATGAGAGTGTTGCCTTTGAGGATATTTTCAGTAGGCTTGATTAGAATATGATACTGCACTTGTTTCCTTTGTGGATCTGTTTCTCTAATTTGTCTTTAAGATGAATACATGATCTCTGATTTGGCTTTGTGATGAATGCATGATAAGAATATGATATTGCACTTGTTTGTCTTGAAGATGCCACCACTAGGTGATCATTTCCCTAGTTTGGAGGTTGATTTAGGATGATTAAAGAGCCAAAAAGAAGTCAATGATGCAAACGATATTGCTGAGACATTTTTCCAACTAAAACAGCCAATAGAAAAGAGTTTACATTCCAAACACATCCAAAATATACTGCTAAGTGTTTGATCCTGTAAACTTGAGTAAAACTAAGTGTCTTTATACCACTACTTTGTGATTCTCAATGCCTGAACTACTTGGTCTAGATTGATGAATGCATCTTCTTCACTTCCTTGCAAGTTTAGGAACTCTAAATTGTCCGTTACAAGTTTCTCTTCAACTTCAGTGCATTCTGGCAATTTGCCAAGCCTTGCAAGTCTTTCCTTATTCATGTGACAGATTTTATAGTTGTTGCCCCTCTGAACTTTCATTATTTCCTGATAGCATCCCTGTAGAGTCAGAAATACATGATTCAACATCTCTGGTGGGTACTCTTCATATGCATTTTTTACATTCTCCAGTAGCTCTTCCACATCTTTGGCTGGTTTCTGGTCTTTCAGTGTTTGTATGGCTCTAAAGAAGCCAAGGTCATTGATATTGGTGTCAAGACTATTAGCAGGTTGGCAGAGAAGATGGATGTTAAATCCATCAGCTCTTGCAACTATTATAAAGTCTGGATCATCAGGTGTTATGTGTGGTTTGCCATTATCTTGTTGGATGTATATGTGCTTGCTTAAACAAGCTAACCATTTAGCTTTAAATGTAGGTATCATGTGCATCAATTAAACATGCATAGCTAGGTGATGAATCTGGAAAAGATTCTAATAGCATAAATAAGTGAAAACACTTACTTGGTTGATGAGGTAGTCCTTGGTAACTGGTTTTGTGATGACTGGTATTGGTTTGATTTCTATTGTGTCTTTGGATCTATTTTTTGAATTCCTTACAGCTGGTTCCTCTGTTATGAATGGAAAGATGCCAAACTTTCCATCAAACAAATACTGCACAATTAACATAATTTTGGATATGAATCTCTTGGATTTGCATGTCCTATGTGGTTCCTTCTCACCTGGCAGGAGGTAGTACCTGTCCGTGAATTTTGTTAAGCCACTTCTCATCTATGTGAATTGTATTGTACATTGTCTGGAACTTGATGAATCCACCCACACTTATTGAACTAAGCTGACTAGGGCTCCACCTTAGCCTAGACAGCTTGTTTTGATCTGTGAGGAATTGCTTCACTGCATTTGTATGTGGTTTAAGCTTCTTCTCTTTCACCCATGCATGAATTAATGATTTACTAACACCGAGGTTACCTGCCATCACCCTCGGTGATGATCTTTGTAGCACTGACAACCTTTTCACCTTCTCAACATCTATTTCCCATTTATCTTTGTGCTTACACTCTCTCTTCAATGATTTTAAGTGGACAGGAATCCCATGTGCTTGTTGGGTGGTTGTTGCCTTCCAAATTCGCCATACGGTCCTCCAATCTACATGGAAATGTTGAGCAACTTCTTTTTTTGCACCATAATCGAGCTTACTGTTGATGTTGTGTTGTAGTAGTCATTGGGCCATATTATTCTTGGCATCATCAGTTAGTTCTGGCACCATATCTCTGTAATTTTTTGTTTTTTTTTTGTGGTTGAGGAAAAAACTGAATGGTTAGGGTATATTTATTGTTGTTTGGAAGGGTTAGGTGTTGTTTAAATTTCCCTCCAAAGATTTTGATCACATCTGATGTAATTTATGTACATTGTTTATTGAATGAATGTCTATTTTTGCCTCCAAAATTTTCGCAACAGTAAGCTTTGCCTCCAATTTTTCATTTACTGTTTTTATTTCATTTTAGCTTTTGGCCTCTAATTTTATTTACTGTTTTGCCTCTAATTTTATTTACTGTTCTTATTTTATGTTCACATGGATTGATAAATAAATTCGAATAATGCAAAAAAAAAAAAAAATCAGCATCAATCTTTAAATTCGAAAACTGCAAAAAAAAATAAATTATAGTCTTACTTTGTTAAATCTGAAAATAGCAAGATGAATGGACAATAAATAATCTATCTCTATTTGTTTAAGTATCCATACCTTTTTCTAATCAAAGATTAAGAAAAGTAATCAAAAGTCATTACCACTACCATTTTCTCCCACTCAAAACACTTTTATCAACTTTCTTAGTTTCCGTACCCAACACCAAATGAGACTTTAATTGGTGGACGGAGGAAGTATATATTGGCATTTACGCGAATCTAAAAACAAATTTTACCTATCGAAATAGACATACAAAATCTTAGTACAATCTTCAATTCGATCATTTGTAAAATGCAATAAGTGATGTGCAATGCATGATTCTACACTTGATGTACCATGGAAATGTATAGTCAAAATGTTCGTCAACATATTAAGTAGTCCGTCGAAATTGGTCGAGAAATTATATCTCCGTCCTTGAATAGTAGAGTCATTTTCTTTTTTTCACTCGTTCCTGAATAATAGAGTCATTCCATTTTTGAACATGACCCCATCACTATCTTATTATTATTATTCTAGTCTCCTAACAACCTGTTTCCAAATCTCTTTTATTTAGATTATTTTAATTGTGAAATTTCTTATTCTTTTAATTTCCTAAGTGTGAAATTTATTAATCGAACTATATCATAGACTAAGTCGTGCCCTAGATAATATAAAATACTATAGAACTATAGTTTATATCTAAATATAAATATCGGATTTTTTTTTCCGCATGACCACTCACACACATACACAAATTTCTTTTCTAATAGTAAAAAGGGTGATGTAAGTAGATAATATGATGAGCTATGGATTGAAATTCAAATCTCGTTTATTTTGAGTACATAGACTAAATTAAGGTTTAGTTTAATTTCTCATTATATATAGGATACATATGGGTAAATTATGCTGATTGCTTTAAGAATAAAGATATTTGAACTATAGTTGTCAATGGTGTAATATTCGTAATTAAATAGTCTTTCAATTTTTCTAATAATTAATATAATTAGTGTTTTGTTTATAATACACTTTCCCACCTAATTATATGTTAATTTTTCAATTTAATTAATATTTCGAATTTTCAAAAATTTGTGCATGATATTAAATTTGATTAATGATATTCGGGCAAATTGTGGCCAGCCACACGCGCTAAAAATGATAATATAGGTTTTGAAAATGGAAATATACCCTAATTGGGAAGCATAAATCCTATGGGGGAAATGTGATTATTTCCATTTTTACAATCAACTTTCCTTTTTTTCACGCGTGTTGTTGGCCACAGTGTGTTCGAATATCATTACTCATTAAATTTATTTTAATTAATATTAGAAATTAGCATACAATTAAGTGGAAAAGGGTGTTATAGACAAAACACTAATTATTTAATTATTGGAAAAAATTGAAAGTGTATTTAATTATGAATATGTAACAACTGTTGTCCAAATATCAATACTCTTGATTTAAATCATTCAGAAAATTACCATAGAATCATAATCATATAAATTTGAGACAAATTTTGAAATAGCCTTAATGCATAAATTATAAATTTTGGCCCACCTTCTTCAAAAATATAAATTTTGGCCATTTTTTTTTCAATTTGGGACAAAAATACCCTTAATGAAATGCGGAGCGGGTCGGGTCTGACGCGGGCGGGCGCGGATCGGTTTGGGCCGGGTATGGGGCATCTGGTACAAATTTAGCTTTATTAGTGCCAATTGTTCCAGATTTGGTATAATTGGAATGAAATGTCGAATTAGTTCCAGATGTTCCAAGTTATGACATGGTACTCTTCGGATGAATATTCCAATTATTCCAAGTTATACTGCTCCTATTTTGCGGCTCCGCCTTCGGCTTCGATTACTAATATAAGAATACTCTTTCGGGCAACAATTTAGATTTCTTCGACTCACTCCGAAGCCTTAGGCTCCCCTCGCTCGAATCTTGACCAAAGAAGAAGCGGCAAACAAAAAAATGAAGAGGCAAACAAAATTTTGGAAATTAAAAAAAAATCTGGTAAGTAAAAAAAACAGAAAAAAGAAAAGAAAAGAAATCTGAAAAATAAAAAAAATAAAACAAGAAAAAGAAATCTGAAAAAAAAAGGAAAAAAAAACTGAAAAAACAAAACAGAAAAAAAAAAGAAAAAATGGAAAGGGAAACAAGTGTCAATAAGATGGGTCAAGGAGTGATGGATCAAAAATAGAAGAAGGAAAATAATATTTAGGTCCTAAGTTTAAAAAAATGGTCATAATTTATGAAGAGCGTGTGCCAAAATTTATATTTTAATGTTCATTATGACTATATCACATGATAATCTCTATAAATTTTCTGATTTTAAACCCATGCATTTTTGGAAAGTAGAAACCCTAATTACAGGTGTAAATTGATGCGTTCAAAAGCAGTTTTTTTGTTTTGAAGCACAAGTCTTTTTCTTTTCTAAAATTTTTTTACGTCGGACCTAGTTTTTGTGTACTCTTGTTTCAAAAGCTCTCTGAATTTGCAGTAGAGGTAAAAACCAAATTTATTTTCCTTCTATTTCATATATTTAGTTATAACATTTCATATTACATTAATAATATATGTATATACGCATGTACACATGTAGGATATATGTAACTAATTAATTAGATTTGTTATTAAATGTTTTTCTTCTTCTGGACGTATAGTTCTAATAATTAATGAGTAGTAGATGAATTTTCATTTCCTTTACTAATTATCTTTATTGAAATGGTGTAATCACGTATACATATAATACTTACGGGTGTTTTGATGAAATTTTATGTTCATATATACGTGCTAAACGAGAATTCTAGGAAATTTTGGAAAATATATTTTCTTTTGAAGCAGAGCAATGTAAACTTAAATTTTAAGGACCCTGATGCCTAACTAATTAGGCTCCTCGAGTATCTAGATTTTGAGAATTTGCTATCAAAATTTATTTATTTATTTATTCGGAAGAGAGAGAGAGAGAGAGAGACTGACAAATATAGGATTTGATATTTTTGACCTTGGTTACTTTGTTTTATGAGATGGTCTTGTGTACAACAGGTTGTACAAGTTAGACGGGTTGGGTTTTGACCAGCCGCGAACCTGCCCAGAAAGAAAAAAAAGTCGTCGAAATGTATGTTTATATGTATAGGTGTGGGTTCGATTCCTACTAAGGAGATAGCTCCATTATTTTTTGTTTTTATTTTCATTTTACTGTATCATTCCCCCCCCCCCCATTTTTCCTTTTTACATTTTTACCTTTTTCGCTGGTTTATATTTCCAGTTTTTTTTTATTTTGTATTTTTATTATTCTTTTAATTTTCCACTTTTTCATTTTCAATTTTTTTTAGAATTCCCTTTTTTTCAGTTTTTATTTCCATTTTTTTTTTCATTTTACTGTTTATTCCCTTTTTTTTTCCTTTTTTTTCCCTAGTTTACATTTCTAGTTTTTTTTGTTAGTTTTCCATTTTTTTCATTTTCAATTTTTTTTAGCATTCCCTTTTTTTCATTTTCATATTTTTTTAGGTTTTTTTTTTTCAATTTCATTTTATATTATCGTAACAAAAGGTAAATATTGATATGAAGAAAAATAATATTTCATATTTTAGTACTTTTTTTCACGACAATTGTTATTTTTATTAACGATAACTTGTACTTTTAGTTATTTTGTCAAGTAATTATTGCCGTAATGAAAAATAATCATTGACATTGATGGGACACCTTCGGTACATCAAGGTTGCCAAAAAGGCAACCTTCCACTAATGCTCAGTATTCTCTAACTTGAATGACAACCTTGCCCCAATACTCGGAATAGTGGGGGAAATATGCCCTGAATCGTGGAATCATGCTTCAGAGAAAGGTTACCTCGTGCTAACCTTCCCCGCTTATACTTTATCAACAGTTAGTTTGAAGTACAGTACGGATTTGCCTTCTCGAGGCATAAATATCCTGTGTCAGACGTCGATACCGACCTATCACATCACTTAAAGTAGGGAAGCTTTCCCTACCTAAGTCGGCTTGGAGACTTCCCAAGTCTCCCCGAAATGACTGAAATATCCTTATCATTATAGGTATATATACAGATTTTACAGCAAATATCAGGTATCACGTTCATTTTACCTCTGATTACGATAGAACTCGTTGATTTCTCTCAAGTCTCGTGTTGAATATACACTAACTTGATCGTCGGAGACGCGATGCCGACACACAACCTGGCGTTACGCTTTGTAGATCGGAATTCAAAGCTCAAATCCACGTAGAGAAGCTCTTCTTAACACAACATCGTTGACACAAAGTACTCATTATGTGTTTGCGATTCTTGAACATTTGTGTGTTCGAGGATCACAAATCTCGACCCCATCAACTGGCGCCGTCTGTGGGAAGTCAAAACTAAGGCGTGAGATCCGCTTTACAGTTTTCTTTCGAAAAACATCTTGGATATCAAGATCGATATATGCATGAACTCATTTTCTTAAAACCATATCTGCATATATGATGAATTTCGTATGGATAAACCCATGAATAAGCATGAATATGGATATATCTCTTAGATACATGTGCATCGAAATATATCGAAGCATATTGAAACATGATAATTTGCTGATAAGAAGCATATAGCCAAGAATATTCGATGTTAATGATATTTGTTATTATAATTACTCGTTGCCAAGAAAAATATGGTTATAAAGTATGACGAAGCATGATTATTTGCTAAAAATACATGATTTCACTGGATACATTTGATTGTATATTTTGCATGAATATTATGGGATATTATTTGGCTACCCATTATCTGCTTGAGCCATGAAAAGGCAAAACGAAGAGCTAAAGCTATTCCTCGAATGCTATAGATAATGATAACTCCTCCCCTAGATCTGGGGCAGGAATTCGAGGAATCTATTACACCACATAGCCAAATGACCCTGGGAGGCCCCCTCTCTGCAACTGGGGTCAGGCGAGGAAGCTTCCAAAGACCTTTAACTCTCAGAGAAGAGTTAGGATTACCAGTACTCCCGCAGAGTCGACCTAATCAGGTTACTCAACCCGACATGGTTGTCTCATCCTCAAACACAGAGCACATGTTTGGTTTGGATCCGACTCAGATACGTCAACTACTGAAAAGATTGTTGCGAGAAAATGAATAGGCCAGAGAGAACGCCTAGAAACAATTCAAGAAAACCCTAGTCAAGAACAAAGGGAACATTCCGATGAGAGAAGATTCCCCTCTCATGAGGGGCAATATTCCGGGTATGGCTTGAGATCAAGAGTGCTCTATATTCCCGAGAAGGATCATATGAATAGAAGAGAGTGGTTGGAAGCTACCTCGGCAGCCCGACCTAGTGAAGAAGATCAGTCTGCTTCCTACCAGCCTTATTCCGAATCGGCATCTACCACTGGCACCAAGATAGCTGCTTTGAGAAAGAAAATGAAAGAGATGAAGAGGCGCATGTTGAAGCCTGATCCAAGTGATGTTGAGGAAATGAGTTCTCCTTTCAGTGATGCAATACTGCAGAAAACCTTACCCGCCAATTTCAGAGGAATATGAGAGCAATATGATGGAACCACGGACCCCATGGAGCACCTCATGAGTTTCGAGAACAATTCCACCCTCCACCAGTATACCGATGGAGTCAAGTGTAGAGTCTTCCAAACGAATCTCACTACATCGGCGCAGAGATGGTTTAGTCAGTTGAATCTCGTGTGCATACGGACTTTTACTGACTTCAGCAGCCTTTTCTGACATTAATTCACGAGTGCGCGGAGGCAAAGTCGCACTTCAGTATATTTGATGTTCCTCCGGCAAGGTTTCCATGAAAGTCTAAGAGATTTCCTTCGAAGGTTCAATTCTGCCGCCCTGGAAGTTCCCACTGCCATCTCGGAGGTGAAGATGCACACCTTAACGCAAGGCTTATGCGAGGGAGACTTCTTCAGCTCTTTGGCCAAGAAAGCATGCACTTCATTCGAAGATCTCTTAGCCAGAGCAGATAGGTTTGTAAACTTTGAAGAGGCCAGGGGGATGAAGAAGGAGGAAGATCGAACCATCCGCCCATACCAGGAAACATCCCTGCCTATCCTAGACACGACTTCTCGTGGGGTAGAGGAAAAGAAAGAAAAGATTGATAAAAGAAAAGAACCTCGTAACTTTCTAAGAAAGGAGAGATTTGATAAAGACAATTACACTTACACTACCCTCACGGTGGCACCTGCTGAGCTCTTTCCAATATTGTCCAGGCAGCAAATAGGGTTCCCTTTACCTTGAACTTATTGAAGAGAACCTCAAAATCCCAGAGTGGGTTCCTACTGTAAGTATCACAACGAGTTTGATCACGAAACAAGCCAATGCAGACATTTGAAGGAAGCCATAGAGCGATTAGTGAAAGATGGCAAGCTCATGGAATTTGTGAAGGAAGAACATGGTCATAAATGGAAGGAAGATGACAGGAAATAGTACCAGCACCCCCGATCACTGAAAAGCGAGTATGAACATCCTAGATCTCCAAAAAGAGAGGAGTCTCCCCAGAAAAAAGGGACACATCCACCTGATAGTAGGTGGACCTTCAGAAGGAGATTCCAATAACGCAAGAAAGGCTTTCGCTAGAGTTTCAGATATGCATGCAGTGGAGCGAGTGCATGAAGTAAGGAGTGTGAGAAACTACCCCCTAATACAGTTTTGCCTTGAAGATGAAATTGTTGTTTTGCACCCACATGATGATGCCCTAGTGGTCACCACAGAGATTGGCGGATATGATGTCTCTCGAGTGCTTGTAGACACATGAAGCTCGGCAAATGTAATATTTGCCCATTGCTTCGAAAGCATGAAGTTGAACGTCGAGTTACAGTCCATAGAAACCCCTTTGTATGGATTTGCAGGAGGAGCTATTCATCCTCGAGGATTAGTGTTATTGCCTATGGCCATGGGAGAGTTCCCATTGAGGAAAGTACGTATGATAAAGTTCCTGATAGTGGATACAACGTCATCTTACAATGTGATTCTAGGTAGACCTGTCCTCAACGAATTCGAGGTGGTGGTGTCCACCTTCCATATAAAATTGAAGTGTCCTGTGAAAGATAGAATGGGAGAGTTAGCTGGAGAGTAGGATGCTTCCCGAGCATGCTATGTTAAAGAAGTCAAGGTATCTGGCAAGGCTACCAAGTGACCCAATGAAGGATTGAGAGACTCTGCGGGAAAGAAAATGAAGCAGATGGATGATGGTCCCGATACGAGTTCTGGTGTATGGGGGGGGGGGGGAATACACCAGTTAAGAATTTTAAAAACAACCCCTGAAAATTATCACAACCGAGTAATGCAACTCAGTTGGAATCACAATTGAGTAAGAACACTCAGCTGTAAGTGTAGTGCTGTGCGGAATGTGGTGGAAAATAACAACTCGTAAAAAATTAACTCACGCTTTGATGCAAGGTCGGTCAATAACCAAGTCAGTTGAGAATGTAAATATGCAGTTTGAGTGCTGGTTAGTTGGTCAGTTGAATATGCAATAAATAACTGAATTGAAAACACAAGCACACAAAGATTTACGTGGTTCGGAGAGAACTCCTACGTCCACGGGGAGTTGTGAGTCCACACAACTCAGTCCAAGTTCTTCTGGCCAAAAACCACAAAGCTTACGCGGGCTTTGCAACCGTTAAGATAAGTTTACGGGTACTTATCAACCTTACAGATAAGTTTACGGGTACTTATCAACCTATCTACTCAATTCCGGGAAGAGTAGGGTCCTAACAACCTTTTTAGGGGTGTGTGTGAGGGTGGGTTTTCCAACTACTAGCTCGAACAAGAAAGTGAGCTAGGATCTAACACTCTATGAACTCTCAGCTAGTGATGTTCTCAAGGTTGGATCGAAAAACACCAAGACAGAATCTAACACTTTAGGAACTCTCAGCTAGTGATGTTCTTAGAGATTGATTGCAGTTTTGCTCGTTTGCGATATGAACTCTCAACTGGTGATGTTCGCTCGTCTAACTCTTTGCTCTTGTCTGTCTTCTCTGTCTTGTATCTTTTCAGTAGTCTTGGTGAATGAATGAATGCCTCTATTTATAGGCGGAGAGAATCAACTAGCCGTTGGAAGAGCCGTTGATCTCTGTTCAGTGAAAGCGATGGCTTGTCTCTCATCTCTGCAGACTTTCTTGATTTGGCAACTGTGTGCTTCTGCTTTCTATCTGAGACAACCTTGTGTTGGGCCAAATGAGGTAATGACAGATAGTCAAACCTTCACGTGGCTTCCTTTTTGAAATTCAAATCTTCAACCTTTAACTTTCAACCTTGTCTAGTCGGTTGAGAAGTTTCTTCATTTGAGTGGTCTTCAGCTGACGTTCCATCTGATTGCTATCTTCATCTGACCTTCTGTCTGAATTGGAACAGTTGAACTCTCAGCTGTCTTGAACTTCGTGTTATCGATCTTATCAGTTCGAGTCCTTCAACTGATGTTCTGTATCTTGAACGCTCAGTTGTCTTTCTTGTGTTCTGAATCTTGAACGGTTGGCTCGAACGCTCAGATGACTTTCTTCCATCTGATGTTCTCTTACATCTTCTCCTTTGAACGCTCAGTTGTCATTCTTACAACTCATGTTCAGAAACTTGAACGCTCAATTGTCTTTCTTACAACTGATGTTCTATCCGAGTGAAGCCTTGTTGCCTTCTTCAGGTGGAGTCCTGTAAAGATAAAATCTCAACATTGCTCAAACAGCGAGCCTAACTACTAACATTAGGATCTGACAACATCTACTCGGTTGGGGTCAGTTGGTTTTGGAATCAATCAAAACTTTAATAAATTTTCCAACAATGGAAATGAAAGAAACACACCCAGAGATGCAAATATCTCCAATAGATGAACTTATGCCAGTGGAACTCTACCTTAATAAGCAAGGTTATACCACTCGGATAGGAATGCAGATGGCGCATGCAGATATTGAGGCAGTAGTAGCTTGCCTACGAAGGAATGTCGATTTGTTTGCTTTCAGCACAGACGATTTAAAAGGCATTGATCCTAAAATTGCCATGCATCACTTGAACGTGGACCCAGCTATCCGCCCTGTCAAGCAAAAGTTAAAAAGATTTAATCCGGAGAAGGACAAGATTATCATGGTTGAAGTGCAATGATTGCTCAAAGTTGGGCATATTGTAAGGGTACAGTACCCTGAATGGATTACCAATGCAGTCATAGTACCCAAAGGGGGGGAGGAGGGGGGGCAAGTGGCGAATGTGCATAGATTTTCGGGATTTGAATAAAGCATGCCCAAGGATCACTATCCGCTACCCAGAATTGACCAATTGGTAGATTCCACTTCTGGATGTGAATTGCTATCAATGATGGATACGTACCAAGGATATCACCAAATCTTGATGAATCCAAGAGATATTCGGAAAGCTTGCTTCATTGTAGGAGGAGGAACATTTGGCTTCAAGAAAATGCCCTTTGGTTTGAAGAATGCGGGGGCAACATACCAGAGAATGGTGGATTTGATTTTCCGAGAACAAATTGGAAGAATCATGGAAGTTTACGTGGATGACATGCTAGTTAAGAGTTTTAAAGTCATTGATCATGCAACTGATCTGGAAGAAGTCTTTGGAGTAATGTAATACCCCGAACTTCCATAACATTAGTGAGCGTGTTAATTAACCGAGTAAGTTTAAATGACGAGATTTGAGGAATAAAAATTTTTCTTTTCTAAATAAAGAGAAATGAGTAAAACGACTGGAATGCCTTATGTGTTTTTGTGTGAAATTATCTGTTCTATTTCTTGAGATGATAATGTGATGTATTTATTGAGATTGCTTATATGAAAATGAATACGAGTTTGATTTTTAGAAAAACCCCGAAGATTTTTGATTGGAAGTGAATAATGTTGAGAATGGAATTATATGCATGAAAAATTGAAAAACCGATTGCTCTAAAATTGGCATGAATGCCGTGTGTTTTGGGAAGAAAAGGAGAAATTATTTTGTTGATTTTGTTGATGATCTAGTTGATGTTTTGATCATGAAATTGTTATATGATATGTTGATTTAATCTTGTATGTGATTAAGTATAAGAAAATCAAATTGCATGAGAAGTTATTAAAGAAAATAATTTGTAATAATTTAAAAGATTTGATGATTTTGATGTTAATGTGTATCAAAGTGTTAATTTGGTCCATAATTGAAGATATAAATTTTTGTGAGAAAAGATTGAAGTTTTAAAAGCTTTAAAAGTGTTAAGAGTTGAAAAATGCATAGAAAAATATATCTAATAAGTGTTCTTGTAATAAAACTTGAAGATTTGAATTTTTAATAAACTAAATCAAAAAGAAATTTTGTAATCAAATTAATAAGATAAACTAGTTTTTATAAAAATTAATTAAAGAATAAAGGAAGTTGTTAAATAAGAAATTGGTCTTAAGTTAAGAACAAAGAAGAAAAGGAATTTATTAAGTAAATAAACAAGAGTCGAGAAATTCGAGTTAAAAAGAATCAATTAATAAGAAATGAAAAGACGTTTTAATCAAGTCGAAGAAAAGATGTTAGACGAGTTAAGTTTAAATACTCGTATAGTCTAATAAAAAAGGATAATGAAATAAAATACGAGTAATGATGTTGAAAATAATTAATTAAAGTTAATTAAGTAAGTTGTTTTCAAATCATGTAGATTTAAAATAAACCGAGAAGAATTGACGAGATAATAATTAGAAAAATAATAGTTGAGTTAAGAAATGAGAATCAAGTTAAAAATAAAAAGAAAATTTCTATTTCATAAAAGATTAATAAAAATTAAAAAGAAATTTATTAACTTAGTAAAAGTTATAATGTGCTTCATAAGATAACGAATTTGAAAAAGCGTTGTTTATAAGCCGAGAAAAGATAAATTATATTGTTTGAATTTTATGAAAAGAAATGCATAATTGAATTGAGTTCTAACATACAAATTGAATAAATGTTAATGTGTCTTGAAATGTGTTTGAATTTAAAATTGTATGTTGGATTTATTTGAAATTATTATGCGATTGAATTAAATGTTTGAATGAATGATATTATTTGTAACGTGATGAATTACTGAGTTGTTTTGTATGCAAAAATAACTGAGCTATTGAGTTGTTAATTGAATCGAAAATTGATTAAATCTTTAAAAGAAAGCTCGAGTAATGGAATGTAGATAGACGACGTTTCTTAATTAAAGCGTAAAGTGCTAAGACATTGGTTAGTAATATTAACCAATCATCGAGTAGAGTTAATAGTTTAAAGACGAGAATGCGAGATCTTTAGAAAAGAATAACGTAGAGAGAAACGACTCAAGTAGAAGTCCTTCAGTCGAGACTAACGCCTTTTATCCGTCTAGCATAATATCTTATTTCTCTTTATCGATGTCGATCTGTGAAGAATCAAGCCGGACGGAACGATAAGCGAGGACAGTAGCCCTTAAACCGCTTAGCTAGAATCTTCGGAAGTCAGGTGGGCTTTTCTGAACCAAAACTATCGATGAAAGTTATTATGCTATTGAGTATTATTATATGATTTTAAATACGATTGACTTGCCGTTTTTATTGAGTTTGGTATGTATTATCATCTGTTTATCTGAGATGTTATTATCCTGTGAAATACGGGAAACCCACGTGTGGTATGTTGAATGTTGAGGTGACTGTGAGCCTTGCTTCTGCTAGGCCGGTCACAGTGTTCGAGAAGGAGGCCTACTTCTCGGCACAATGAGATTATTTGTGACAGATGATGCATACTATTGATATATGTTATGTTTTGACTGCGCAGTCTATTTAAAAGAAAATGTTTTAGCATGCACAAGTAAAACTGTTTTAAGTTGTTTAAGTACTTGTGATGTTTCGGCAAGACAAGTTCAATTGATATAGCTTTTAAAAGCATCTTTATCCAAATGTTTTGGCATGTGTTCACTGAGTACGAAGTACTCAGCCCTGCGTGTATTTTCTAAACGTGCAGGTTGACTGGATGGTGATGGCATGGACGCTTGGTTGTGTGGTGTTTTTGGTTGAGTCAAGTAGAATGTCGGACTGGCATTTGCACGTCTTCATACGTGTGAATGTTGGGATTGAGTCAAATTTCCGCTGCAACTCTTTGAAATAATGTCTGTTGATATATACTATGATACTCGTATTTTTGATTCCGAGCGATGTGCTCGATGGTTTTTGAATGCTTGTTGAATTCTTAATCTCGTTAACTTGAAAAACTTATCGTATCTTAGTTGAAATGTGAATTTGAAATGCTCGGTTATTGCTTCATTATGCCTTGAAAGCCTTATTCGATTGTATTGCTCTTCATTGATATTTTCCCCGAGCATGTTCCCCGTATTTGAGTTGATGATTAGTTGTTTAGGTTGTGTTGTTGTTGTAAGTCGCACCTCGAGAGTCGGGGCGTGACAAGTAATCAGGAGCAATGACATTCGATTGAATCCGGCTAAGTGTGCTTTTGGAGTACAATCTGGAAAGTTCCTGGGTTATGTTGTCACACCCAGGGGCATTGAAGTGAATCCTACGAAGGTTTCCGCGGTGCAGGAAATGCAAGCTCCCCGCAACTTAAATGAAATTCAAAAATTTAATGGCAAGATTACTGCACTGAGCCGATTTATTTCTCATTCAGCAGAAAAGAGCTTACCTTTCTTCAAAATCTTGAGGAAAGGTAACAAGTTTGAATGGACGGAAGAGTGTCAAGCAGCGTTTGATGCCTTAAAAGAACATCTGACTGCGTTGCCCTTGCTCATGAAGCCTGTGACTGGAGAAATCCTTCAGTTATACTTCTCAGTGGGAAAGGAGTCGCTGAGTTCCGTGTTGATATGGGAAGAAGGTGGTGAGCAAAAACCCATCTACTATACCAGTAAAATGATTCAAGGCCCTAAAGCAAACTATTCAGAGGTGGAGAAAGCAGCCTTGCACACAAGGTGATCGTGAGGACAACCTTCCCATTCAAAAATATTTTAAGCCGATCGGATTTATCGGGAAGGATGGTAAAATGGGCTGTAGAGCTGGGAGAGTACGATATCGAATTTGAACCACGACGTACGATAAAAGCTCAAGCCCTGGCAGACTTCATTCAGGAAACTACCCGAAGTGCAGAATTGGCTGAATGGAAAGCTTTGAGTTGAGTGATGGATGGTTTAGTAGTGTTAGTGTTCGTATCGTCGCACCTCGGGAGTCGGGGTGTGACACTAACCCTTCGACTTTTTCATGCAAAAATAGGGTAGAAAATTCTCCTCATGCAATTGATCATGTCAACACTCTTAGATTAATACATAGAACTCGATTTTAACAACCAAATCATGCTAAGATCATCAGCATAAAACCCCTAAACTTAGCTTTAAAAATCGGTATTGGTAGGGCATGGATGATCAAGATTTTGGCTTCAAAGTTCATGCTTAGAGCTATGCTAGATACAAGCTTTTAATCTCAAAATGACAAGGATCAAAGCACTCCTCTAAGGCTTGAGAATGCCGAAAATAAGAGAAGAAGGAAAAGAGAAAATCCTAGTCTAGAATCGATTACAAGAACGTGACAATCAAGAATACTTCGTCGGATTTAACAATCGATGATCGATGCTACAATTCCTCTCAACTTTAGAGCTTCAAGTCTTGGTCTTCAATGAAGGAAATGGAATGTAAATATTGTGTGTTTGTGCGTGTCGAAGAAAGAGAGATGAGAGATGAGAGTGGTGATGTCGACGAGAGAGAGATAGATAAAGAGAGGAGAGAGAGCGCGTAAGGAGAGACTAAGAAGAGGTGAGAGTAGGATAGGTTTATTAGATTTTAGGTTGCACTCTGTAGTAAAAAACGCGATATGAAAATCGTCAGAAGAAAAAGTTTTTTGGTGCAAAACAACCCTACCTTTTTCATTAAACTCTAAATGAACTTAAAACTCACCACGACTCTTTCTCAACTTCGGAAAGCTCTCTACTTCGTCTCATATCTCACCAAATAAATCAAGGAATCCAAATCCAGTTTTCAAATCAAAATTCCGAGCAACGAATAAAAACTCAGAAATCACTATTCATATTAGGGTTCTTGGACTATTAACTCGATTTTTTCTCAAATGATCTCTGACGACTCTCAAACATATCTCAAAGCTTCTAAAATAATTTTTATACTCAAAAGACACTAATTAGACAAAATCCAGAAAAATTCAATAAATAGTGAAAACTTGGGAAAAGTTATTATTCATCTGAAAACGGAACTTCTCAGAGTTCTCCGAAATTCAAACTCGAACTCAAACTCATACAATTATGCTCAATCAATTCATTGCACATTCGATTCGGATAACTGGAACGAGAAAAATCACAGAAAGGCACCCAAGGGCATTTTAGAAATTTCACGAGAAAATTTCTTTTCTCGAAAATTTTTATCACACACAAGCACATTATCAAGGCATATAAACTCAATCAAGATGAACTTAAAGACTTATAAAGATCGGGGTATTACAACAACAGACTTGAAAGAAGTCTTCGGAGTGAGTAGAAAAAACAATATTCGATTGAATCTTGCTAAGTGTGCTTTTGGAGTACGATCTGAAAAGTTCATAGGTTATGTTGTCACTCTCAGAGGTATTGAAGTGAATCCGGCAAAGGTTGCTGTGGTGCAGGAGATGCAAGCTCCACGCAACTTGAATGAAATTCAGAAACTCAATGGCAAGATTACTGCACTGAACCGGTTTATTGCCCGCTCAGCCGAAAAGAGCTTACCTTTCTTCAAAATTTTGAGGAAGGGTAACAAGTTTGAATGGACGGAAGAGTGCCAAATAGCTTTCAATGCTTTGAAAGAACACCAGACTGCATTGCCTTTGCTGACAAAG
Organism: Schizonepeta tenuifolia; assembly: GCA_029490685.1. NCBI lineage: Eukaryota > Viridiplantae > Streptophyta > Magnoliopsida > Lamiales > Lamiaceae > Schizonepeta > Schizonepeta tenuifolia. The sequence continues at coordinate 50,311,211 of CM055955.1, read as the reverse complement.
CCCTTAACAGGAGAAACCGATTATCTATACTTCTCGATAGGAAAGGAGTCTCTAAGTTCGGTGTTGATACAAGAGGAAGGTGGTGAACAAAAATCCATCTATTACACCAGTAAAATGATTCAAGGCCCTGAACCGAACTATTCAGATGTGGAGAAAGCAGCCTTGGCGGTTATGACTTCTGCTTGAAAGTTACAACCTTACTTTCTTGCGCACAAGGTAGTTGTAAGGACAACCTTCCTATTGAGGAACATTCTCAGGAGACCATATTTATCAAGAAGGGTGGTAAAATAGGCTATCGAGCTGGGAGAATACGATATAGAATTTGAACCACGACCTACGATAAAAGCTCAAACCTTGGCAGATTTCATTCAGGAGACTACTCGAAGTTCAGAAATAACCAAATGGAAGGCTTATGTGGATGGTTCTGTTACCAAGGAAGGATGTGGTGTAGGAATATCGATCGTTTCTCCCAGCTTAGAAGAAGTGCAATTCTCGATCAAGCTAGGATTCAAAGCTTCGAACAATGTAGCTGAATATGAAGTGTTAGTGCAAGCCATGCAGATCATGGAAGGGTTGGGAGTTGAGAAAGTACTGATATTTTCTGACTCCCAATTAGTTGTGTCCCAGACAAAAGGAACCTACTTGGCCAAAGAAGAAAGGATGGCCAACTATATCGAAAAAGTGATATAATTGAAGGCAAAATTCACTAAATTTCGAATGGAGCAAATTTCCCGAGAGGAAAATACTCGGGCAGACAAATTGGCAAGGTTGGCTAGTTCTGTAGAAAAAGGAATTGACTGCCCAATTACATATCTCGAAGAGGAGAAGAGGGTTGTTGTTGTGGATATAGGAGCTATTGAGAAAATCAGGGATTGGAGAGTTCCCATCATAGATTTCTTAATGACAGGAAGACGCATGGAAGGTTCCCTTGCATCCAAAAGGGCTTTTTATGCTCACTTCTGCATGATTGGTGATCATCTATACAAGCGTCCCACAACTTATCCCTATTTGAAATGCATATCAGAGGCGAAAGGCGCAAGTGTTTTGCAAGAAATCCACTTAGGAAATGGAGGAGGCCACACTGGAGCAAGGGACCTTGCTCGGAAAGTATTGCGGGCAGGATTCTATTGGCCTAACATCGGCAAGAATGCCAAGGAGTTTTTCAAGAAGTGTTCCCAATGTTAGATACATGGACCTTTGATTCATCTTCCCGCTGAGGAATTGGGAATGATGTATGCCTCTTGTCCCTTTGACAAGTGGGGAATTGACCTGGTAGGAAAGCTGTCTATCGCACAAGGAGGGATGACCCACCTCATAGTAGCTATAGACTACTTCTCCAAATGGGTGGAGGTTGATCCTGTTAGCAAGGTTGATGATGCAACGATCATAAATTCTTGTGGAAAAACATATGTTGTCGATATGGAGTGCCTCGAGTCTTGGTATCAGGCAATGGTGCCCAATTAATTAGTCAAGGAACCATAGAATGGTGCTCAAAGTTGAAGATTGAGCAAAGATTGTTGGCAGTCACGCATCCAAAAACGAATGGCCAAGTGGAAGTTACCAACAGAACAATTGTCAATGGCATCAATGCAAGGTTAGATGACAAGCATGGCTTGTGGGCAAAAGAGCTTGATTCAGTACTGTGGGCTTACCGCACTAGCCCTCGAAGGGCTACCAATGAAACTCCTTTCAATGCAGTCTATGGATCTTCAGAGGTGATACCTACAGAAGTGATCTCAGAAAGTCATCGGGTTCGATTCTATGATGAGGATCGGAACCAAGAGCTCCGAAGGGAAGAGTTGGATCTTGTAGAAGAAGGAAGAGAACAAGCTCCTTTGAGAACAAAATAGAATAAAGAGCAAATACGTAATTCATACAACAAGAAGGTACGAGTTCGTCGGTTTGGCAAGAGAGACCTCATATTGACAAGGGTTGATGCCTTGAAGCCAACTGGGATGTTTGAAACCAATTGCGAAGGACCTTACAAGGTCGCAGAAGTCCTGGCTAGCAGAGCCTATGAATTGATGGATGCCAATGAGGAAGTTTTGTCTCACCCATTAAATATTAGCAAGTTGAAGAAGTACTATATGTAGGGGAAAATAACCCCTACTTTTTGATCACCACTCGCAGATGACTCATTCCTGCCCAATGTGCAGATGTTGCTTTCCTGCCTGTACATGTAAATCAGATTTTTTGAACGCAAATATGATGGAGCTCCTTTTGAAGTTTATGACTACATGAGCCTTAGTACCGGGAAATGGGTTCAAGGTTGCTGATGAGCAACCTTGCCCATGGGGAACCAGAGTGTTCCAAGGGTGCGCAAGGTTGTCACAGCCTTGGCCTGATAGTGGCTACATGTACTCTGGAAAAATTAGGGTGAGCAAGGTTGTCAGCAGGAAACCTTGGCCCGACAATGGCTACATGCGTCTCTGGAAAAATAAGGGTGAGCAAGATTGTCGACAGGCAACCTTAGCCTGACAGTGGCTACATGCGCCTCTAGAAAAATTAGGGTGAGCACGGCAACCTTGGTCCGACAGTGGCTACATGTGCCTCTGGAAAAATAAGGGTGAGAAAGGTTGTCAGCAGACAACCTTGATCCGACAATGGCTACATGCGCCTCTAGAAAAATCAGGGTGAGCAAGGTTGTCGGTAGGCAACCTTGGCCCGATAGTGGCTACATGCACCACTGGAAAATTAGGGTGAGCAAGGTTGTCGGCAGGCAACCTTGGCCCGACAGTGGCTCTATTCGCCTTTGGAAAAATCAGGGTGAGCAAGGTTGTCGGCAGACAACCTTGGCCCTACAGTGGCTACATTCGCCTCTGGAAAATTAGGGTGAGCAAGGTTGTTGGCAAGCAACCTTGGCCCGACAGTAGCTACATGTGCTACTGGAGATCAGTATTTGGATGGCAGTAATGCGCTTATGCTACGGGTTGAACAAGATTGTAGACATACAATATTGCCCGAACACAATGGTTACCCAGAATGAATATTTTGAACAACTATTAGTTTGACAAACTCCTACTTCTTCAAGACCGCCTTTTGTTGGGCAAGGCAGCGCACCCCAAGGCCCTCAAGGAATTCTCCATGTCCCAAGTACAACAAAATGCACCAAGGGATTTGCAAGGCTGGTAGCAATAGCTGCTACACGTGTGGGCAAGTCGGTCATTATTCGTATCAATGCCCGAACAAACAGCAAGGAGCTAGTGGAGGTAGGCCAAGTCAATATCAGTCTCCACACCTAAAAGCTATGGGGGGAATTCCACATCAGCGCCCTCGTCAACCTCACCAACCCCAAGCTCAGCGACCATGGCAACAACAACCACCTCAACAAGACCCGCAACAACAATACCAAATGGTTTTTTCTCTAGATCAGAAACCTTATGCAAATGATCCTGGGAATTTGGCAGGTATATGCCAGTTGAGAGGCGTACCTATTATTATGTTATTTGATACCGGTGCTTCGCATTCATTTATATCGTGTGCTTGTGTTGATACCCTTGGGCTTGAGATAGAGCAAACTAAACAAGATTTGAGAGTAACTACTCCTGTAGGCCAATCCACTAAAGTTACTCAAGTTTGCCCAAACCTAGACTTTGAGTTAGAATCTTTAAAAATGTCGGCTAAAGCCTTGAATTTAATAAGTAAGTAGGACGTAGATATCATATTAGGAATGAATTGGTTGTCACAGAATTTCGTTACAATTCAATGTAACCAAAGACAAATCTCTTTCCGCCGCCTGCGAAAGAACCAACTCGATTCTTTGGAATTGAAATGAGGAACAGAAAGACGACGATAATCTTAGCGGTTCAAGCGGAGAAATTATTGAAGAAAAGGGGAGCGCAAGCATATCTCGCCTATTTGAACAGGGATCTGAAGCAAGAGAAAAATATAGATGACGTGGCAATAGTACGAGAATATAATGACGTTTTTCTTGAAGTTTTGCCAGGATTTCCACCGGATAGGCAATTAGAATTTACCATCGATCTTGAACCTGGCTCTGCTCTAGTCTCAAAGGCACCGCATAGAATGGCTTCGTAGGAGTTGCAAGAGCTAAAGGTTCAGCTTCAAGAATTGCTCGGACTAGGTTTCATTCGACCTAGTCTTTCTCCATGGAGAGCTCCGATATTATTATTCAAGAAAAAGGACGGTAGTTTGAGGATGTGCATAGACTACCGCGAGCTGAACAAATTGACGTTAAGGAACAAATATTCTTTACCTAGGATAGATGATCTTTTTGATCAACTTAGGAGAGCTAGCGTTTTCTCAAAAATTGATTTGAGATCAGACTATCACCAATTGAAGATACAACAAGAAGACATCCCAAAGACCGCATTTCGAACAAGATACGGTCATTACGAATTCGTGGTGATGCCTTTTGGGTTAACAAATGCTCCAGCAGTCTTCATGGATCTTATGAACTGACTTTTCCAAGAATATTTAGACAAGTTCGTCATAGTGTTCATTGACGATATTCTAGTCTACTCAAAAAATGAGCAAGAACACGATGAACATCTCAGAATCGTCTTGGAAAAACTGAGAGCTGAGAAACTTTATGCCAAGTTTAGCAAATGCGAGTTTTGGCTAAAGGAAGTGAATTTTCTTGGACACATTGTCTCTCAATCAAAGTTGATTTAGCAAAGGTGCAATCGGTACAAGAATGGAAGTCACCAACCACACCACACAAAATTTGGAGTTTCTTAGGTCTAGTCGGTTATTATCGGAGATTTATCGAAGGATTCTCCAAAATAGCAAGACCTATGACCCAATTATTGAAGAAAGAAGTAAAATTTAAATGGACGGACGAGTGCGAGAAGAGTTTCCAAGAGCTAAGAAAAGACTAACCACTGCCCCATTGTTAGCATTTCCGAAAGCTGACAAAGACTATATCATTTACACGGATGCTTCCAAGAATGGACTTCGTTGCGTGTTGATGCAAGAAGGAAGGGTCATCGCTTACGCTTCGAGACAACTTAGGCCTCATAAGATGAATTACCTATCTCACGACTTAGAGCTAGTAGCTGTAGTGCACGCTTTGAAGATTTGGAGGCACCATCTATACGGAGCTAAGTGTGAAATATTCACAGACCATAAGAGTCTTAAATGCTTTTTTGAGCAAAAAGAATTAAATATGAGACAGCGAAGATGGCTCGAACTAGTAAAAGACTATGATTGCAAAATTTTCTGCCATCCAGGAAAGGCTAACATAGTAGCTGATGCCTTAAGTAGAAAAAGCACATCCGAGCTTGGATTTCTCCTTGCTCGGAAAAATGAACTCATCAAAAATTTTGAGGATTTGAGATCGGAAGGAGCTATACCGCCACTAGCCATAGAACAAGTAGTCGCAGCATTAGTGGTAACTCCTGACTTGAGAACGCAGATTATTAGTGCACAAAGGGAAGATGAGAAGATGGAGAGGCTACGGCTAAAAGTTCGACAAAAAGAAATTGAAGATTTTAGTGAGGATGGTGACAATGCTTTATTATTCAAGGAAAGACTTTGTGTACCAAACAATGAGGAGCTCAAAAATAAAATCCTGAGTGAAGCTCATCTCCGTACACAGCCCACCCAGGAAGCACAAAGATGTACCAAGACCTCAAACAAATTTTTTGGTGGAAAGGAATGAAGTGAGATATAGTTTCAATTGTGCCAGCAGGTAAAGGCATTGCATCAAGACCTTATGGAAAGCTCCAACCTTTGGAAATTCTGAAATGGAAATGGGATCATATTACCATGGACTTCATATCTGAATTGCCCAAGTCCAATAGAGGAAATAACGCCATCTGGGTGATTGTGGACAAACTCACAAAGTGCACACACTTTATACCAATTCCAATCACCTACGGGTTGGATAAGCTAGCTCAATTATACGTATGTGAGATCGTACGATTAGATGGAGTGCCCAAGTCGATCACATTTGATCGAGATACCAAGTTTACCTCTCGTTTTTTGAGAAGTTTGCAAACCGAATTAGGCACTATGTTGAATTTTAGTACAACTTTCCACCCGTAAACTGACAGTCAATCAGAAAGAATGATCCAAATTTTGGAGACATGATCAGAATAGTTGTTTTGGATCGAGAAGACAAATGGGAGCAGACTTTACCTCTTATTGAGTTTGCTTACAATAAAAGTTACCAAATGATAATCGGCATGGCCCATATGAAGCCCTTTATGGCAGGAAATGTCGATCTCCACTTAACTGGGATGAAGTGGGTGAAAGAAAAGTCTTAGGACCTGATGTGGTAAAAGAGATGATTGCAATTGTTCGGTAAATAAGACAACGAATAAAGGAAGCCCAAGATCGTCAGAAAGCTTATACAGATACTCGAAGAACAGAACTGGAATTCAAGATAGGCAATAAGGTTTTCTTAAAGGTTTCACCTTCTTAAGGAGTTCATAGATTCGGAGTAAAGGGAAAACTCAAGCCGAGATTCATCGGACCTTACGAAATCTTAGAAAGAAGAGGCCTTGTCGCGTACAAGTTGGCTTTACCACCAAATGTTGGCAATACACACAACGTATTTCACGTATCACAATTAAGAAAATATGTGTACGATCCCAAACACGTTATCCACCAAGAAGAGATAGCTCTCAAACCAAACATGAGTTACGAAGAAAGACCCGAGGTGATTTTAGACCGTACGATCCAACAATTAAGAAATAAATCCATCGCCATTGTAAAAGTTCTATGGAGGCACCACGATCAAGAAAAAGCAACATGGGAGTTGGAGGATAAGATGAAGGAAAACTATCCCGAGCTTTTTTTTCTTAGGTAATCAAATTTCGGGACGAAATTTTTTTAAGAGGGAGAGGATGTAATACCCCGTCATTTTCTTAACTTATTTAATTTATCTATGTATAGTTTAATATTGATTAAAATAAGATTTATTACAAGTTATAAAAGAAAATGTGAAAGGATTTACGCTTTGGCAAATTTAAATTTGTTGTAACCGAAGTTATTATTTATTTTTCTCGGATAGCTTAAACCAAAGAGGTGAAGAAGGATACGAGCACATAAGTATTTGAGAATTTATTTACATGAGAGATAAGTTAACCTGGGCATATGAATATTAACTTGTATCGATTGATTAGTTTTCACTGAATTTTCGAGAACCTCGTGTGAAAACTTAACCCTTCTTTGAGAATTTTGTTAGTATACAAGCTGGAGTATTGAAGCTTATAATTAATTAACTAATAAGTTAAATTAACTATCAAGAAGATACGAATATTATATAATAAAATTTCCTATTCATACAAAATATCCAGGATTTTATTTTCAGAAGCTTCTCTTGGATAAGGATTAGCTCCTCAATAAATTAACCCTCACACACAGCTCACTCCCTCACTCTCGACACTTCATTCCATCTCTCACTCTTCCACTCTCCACACTCTCTGCTACCTCCATCAGCCTTGTAATTTCCTTTATTTCATATTTTCTCCATAGAGCAAGCTCGACGATCATCTAATATACAAGAAGATGTAAATCATTATTGAGGTTAGTTTCATCAATTTCTAAACTAAGAGTGGTATCTGATAGTCCTCTTCTACTTTCCCCTGCTCTCACTACGAAATCTGTAAGATGATGAATGATGATCTTGACTTTGAACCTCTTGTATAATTCATTCTAGAGCCAATTATTAGCAATAACCAAATCAAATTAATCCTACCTCATGGCCCCAAAACTCTCGCAGGTTCCATAGAAGAATGGGGTTTCTTGATTCTTGCCCTTGATAATCAAATTGATGATTAATATGAGTTTAAGTGGTTGCTATAAACCAGAACTTAGATTATATTGAAGGCAATTTGATAGTTTTGAATAAAATGAGAAAAAGGGGCGAAAATTAGGGCTCTTTAGATTTGGGGATTTTGATCTTGATTCAATTTGATGAAATTGAAGGTGAATATGTAATTAAAACTTTTTGAATAAATCAACAATGAGTTTGAATGATGATTTCTTGGTGATCATATGTTGGTTTATAGGCTTATGATAGCAATGTTGGTACGGTATAGATAAATACGAGATGTACATTAAGCATGTCATGTAAGTCTACGTAGTATAAATCGAGTAATAAATGTTTTTCTAGGAGCTAAGTTGAAGCAGAAAATTATGAATTTTTCAACAATGCTTTCATTTTCTTGATTTCTTGCTGTCTATCCTTATATTTATCTACCTCATGAATGCACGAGAGGGGACAACAAGTGAAACGTGGCGAAGAAAGAAGAGTAAGTAAGGTTGAAGCTGAGTCAGGTGGGCTTTCTATCCAAAGAAAAGATATGTGTGTGCTTATATGTATATATATGTGTGATGATTTCAAAGTAATTGACTTGCCAACTTTTCTTCGAGTTTTTGTGTATGATAACATCTACGGAAGGAGGACAAATTTGGTCCTACACGAGGCAAGATTTGTGTACACTTTATGGTGATTGTAAGTTGTCCATTTCGGTCGGCCGATCACACGTGTTTGAGAAAGAGGCCTATTTCTCAACACTTTCATTGTATGATGTTTGTAGATGTGTTTCATACATATTAAGTATTGACTGCAGTCACCTTTGTTTTTATTTATAAAAGAAGCTATTTTTCAGCATGCACATGATAATGTTTTTTTTTTTTTTTTTTTTTTTTTTTTTTTTTTTTTTTTTGTAAAACTTCACTTGTGTTATGCTCGAAAAGGCAAGTTCAATTTATAGATCTAAGTAGCATCTTTTAAATCTTTTGGCACGTGTTCACTAAGTGCGATGTATCGTACTCAGCCCTGCATATTATTTCTAAAATGTGCAGGATAAGCTCCGATCGGAGATGGAAGCGTGCTGAGCAAGGGTTCTATTGTGTACATTCTTAAGAGGTCAGTTCAAGTTCGAGTTATATGTCTGCATACATATAATTTAATCGTGTTTAGCCACTACAACGCTCTGTTTATATTATATTCGTGTAATGTAATAAAACATCTCCCTTTTAGATACAATGAGCTACTTGAACTCTTGAATAATAATATGTTATCTTGTGAAAGTTGTTGCTGTTGTAAACCTTCCGTTGAATCCAACTTTAAACCAACTTTAATATGATGATTTCATTGTTGTTGATATTGTAAGTTTATTTCTTTGGGCCAGAGTTGGATATTTTCAGCTTATTCATTTTATCAAGATTTCTTATTACCTTATTATTTATTCGCGGATTTTCGGCTTAGTTATCTTCACTCTAAGTCGGGCTGCGACAAAAACAAAATTAAACAAAACCAATATAAAAAACTATAAACATGTAAAGCAAAACTAAAAATGAACCTCGTTGGGTTGCCGCCCAACTAGCACTTAGTTTAACGTCGTTAGCTTGACGTAATAGACGAGGTTAACTCAAAATTCCTCAAAATAGAGGCTCGACACCTCCTTGAGTTGGTCGGGGCTATAATAAGCTTTGATCCTTTGGCCATTCACAACAAAAGGCGAACCTTGAGGATTAAGAAACTCGACAGCTCCATCTGTAAGCACCTTGTGAATTTGGAATGGACTCACCACCTAGACTTCAATTTTCTGGGAAAGAGTCCAAGACGAGAGTTAAACACAAAACCAAATCCCGCACTTTAAACTCTCTCTTTTGAATCATCTTATTCATGAAATCTCTTAGTCCTCTCCTAGTACAAACTTGAGTTCTCATAAGCCTCCTCTCGAAATTCATCCAACTCATTAAGTTGCAACATTCTTGTTTTCCCCGCCGATTGGAAATCAAAATTCAACTTCTTCATAGCCCAAAACGCCTTGTGTACAAACTCAACGGGCAAGTGACAAGATTTACCAAAAACCAATTGATAGGGAGACATACCTAGAGGGGTTTTGTACGCCGTCCTATATGCCCAAAGTGCATCATCGAGCAAGCTCGCCCAATCTTTGTGACTTCCATTGACGGTCTTCTCCAAAATTTGTTTGATCTCCCTATTCGCAAGCTCAGTTTGGCCATTGGCTTGGGGATGGTAAGTCGTAGTAACTCAATGCTTCACTCCATATCTCTTGAGTAAACCTTTCAACCACTTGTTACAAAAATGAGAACCACCATCACTAATTAAAGCACGAGGAGCTCCATACCTTGTAAGAATATGTGTTTGAAGAAATTTCAACACCACCTTAGAATCATTGGTTTGGGTTAGAACAGCTTCTACCCATCTCGAGACGTACTCGACTGCCAAAAGTATGTATTGATTCCCGTAAGAACTCACAAACGGACCCATAAAGTCAATTCCCCACACATCAAAGAGCTCAACCTCCACTATGCTCGTCAAGGGCATCTCATGACGCTTGGTGATTCCCCCCATTCTTTGACAACGATCGCAGCGACTTGTAAACTCATGGCAATCCTTGTAAATGGTTGGCCAAAAAAATCCACTTTGAAGCACCTTCATAGCCGTCAGATTAGCCCTAAAGTGACCTCCACTAAGCGATGAATGGCATTGAGAGATTATCGACTCTCATTCCTCCTCGGGCACACACCTTCTAATCACCTTATCAGAACACCGTCTATACAAAAATGGCTTCTCCCACATGTAGATCTTCACATCATGGTAAAACTTCTTTTTGATACCTATTCAAGTCCGAAGGAGGATGCACATTAGAAGCAAGATAATTAAATAAATCGGCATACCATGGAACTTTGGAGGCAACTTGCAACACTTGCTCTTCTAGGAAACTCTCATTGATTGGAACTCCAAGCTCCTCTCTTTCAATGAGATTCTCCAATCTAGAAAGATGGTCGGCCACTACATTCTCACAACCTTTGCGATCACGAATCTCCCCATCAAACTCTTGGAGCAAAAGAATCCACCGAATCAACCTTGGCTTGACATCCTTCTTCTGAAATAAATAACGAATAGCCGCATATTGGTGTACACAATTGATTTCGTTCCAATCAAATACGATCGAAACTTATCAAAAGCATAAACCAAAGCCAACATCTCCTTCTCCGTCATGGTGTAATTGGATTGAGCCTTGTCAAGAGTCCTACTAGTATAGTAGACGAAAGATTTTGTCCCTCTTTTGATCCAAAGCGGCTCCAACGGCTATATCACTAGCATCACACATCAACTCAAACGGTTGCGACCAATCCGACTCCACCAAAATAAGAGCACTAACCAAAGCCTTCTTGAGTGTCTTAAACGCCTCCAAACAAGCTTCATAAAAAACAAACTTGTTTTCCTTCTCTAGCAACTTACACAGGGGCTTGGCTATCTTGGAGAAAAACTTGATGAACCCCCTATAAACTCCAGCATGATCCAAGAAACTCCTCACCGACTTCTCACTAGTCGGCAGTGGCAACTTCTCTATAGCAACGATCTAGGCTCAATCAAACTCCAAACCTGCACTAGAAACTTTGTGCCCAAGAATTATACCTTCACGAACCATAAAATGACACTTCTCCCAATTGAGAACAAGGTTAGTTACTTCACATCTTTGCAAAACCATAGAGAGATGATCAAGACAATTATCAAAAGAAGTGCCAAACACAGAAAAGTCATCCATAAAAACCTCCATCACATTTTCAATCAAATCATGAAAAATTGCCATCATGCATCTTTGAAAAGTAGCAGGAGCATTACACAAACCAAAAGACATAAATCGAAAGGCAAAAATTCCATATGGACAAGTAAAGGTTGTTTTCTCTTGATCCTCGGGGGCTATAGGAATTTGATTGTAACCAGAGTATCCATCAACAAAACAATAATACTCAAACCCGGCCAACCTATGTAGCATTTGATCAATGAAGGGAAGGGAAAAGTGATCCTTATGGGTTGCTTCATTCAACATCCTATAATCAATACACACTCTCCAACCCGCATTCAACCCAGTAGCTATCAATTCCATATTTTTATCTTCAACTACAGTGACTCCCCCCTTTTTGGACACAACTTGGGTTGGACTGACCCACTCACTATCCGAAATAGGAAAAATTATGCCTGCATCAAGCCACTTTAACAAGCGTTCAATACATTTGATATCATTTGACGAGCAAGACCTCTTGAGTTGTACATTGACTTTGCTCTTATTTATTGACGCCTTGTACGTTGACATTTAGTGTTAAGCGGACCGTGTTAAGTTGTCCATTAACTTTGCTCTCACTCTTTGTCGCTATTACTGGACTTTGATATTCACTACGTGCATCTGTTTTGTTAAATTGGACAATATTTGGTATAATTGTCCACACTAAGTATATTTGCCTCTACTTATTGTTGAAAAAATTAGTAAATGTTTTGATTTATCCCAAAACCTAAGTGACCCCAACCGAGTAGATGAAAGCCATCGGTCTGAACTTAGCTAGAGCTCACTGTTTGAGCGTAGGAATTTTTATCCTTATAGGATTCGAGCAGAAGAAGTTAGCCAGACTGAAAAAGATAGTTCGTGAGCTTCTTCGCCAGTTGGACCACAACTCATTTGACTCCATAACTGAACTGTGCAGCTCAAGCGTGAAGAGAAGTTGTATTGAAGTAAAACGTTACAAAGCTGAGAAAAGAAGACTTTGAAGATGTTGAAGGCAGAAGAGTTGAAGTCTAAATTCAAATCTACTCGGAAGCACAAGTCAACCTGGAAACTTACTATAAATGAACCGACAACAGAGACGCGCAAAAAGTGAAGATCGCAGTTGCCATTTTTGAAAAGTTTTCAATGAAGCAGGTGGAGTGCCATACTTTTGGTAGAGATCAAACGGCTCTTTCCAACGGCTAATTAGATCTCCCTCTATAAAAAGAGGTCTCTCCATTGAAGAGAATGTGATAGAGAAGAGAAGATTCAAGCAAACCAGTAAACAACCACTCTCTCCAGAGCAAGACAAACCAAGTCGAAGAATCAGTAGAAGTCGAGTGTCTACACTTCATCCTATTCGTTTATCTAACCTATCAAAAAAGCTCTTTCTTTGATCGAGTATAGAATCTAGGTTCTTGCATTATTCTGAGCAGACTCTCTCCCAAAAGATCAAGTATCTGAGCCTTAGGAAGAAGCCTCCACTTCTCTCTGTGTAGAAAGCTTCATAGTTGGAAAAACCCCTAACCCCAAAACCTCAGATCTGTCTTTGAACCCGCAATCAAAGACACTAGGTCCCTTAAAACCCGTAATCTAAGATCAAGCTGTACACTTGCCCGCAAATATGTTGTAAGGTTTGGTTCAAACCCGTAATCGAACTAGTTAGGTTACTTGGTACCCGCAAACCAAGTGGAACGTTTGATAAGCACGCGTAAGCTTATCTAGTGGAATACTTCCCCGAAAAGGAAGTCGTGGATGTAGGAGATCAATCTCTAAACCACGTAAAAATATTGTGTCTTTTATTTTTAATATTTACATTTATGTTATCTAACCAACTGACTTTGCATACAAACTGCACTAAGATTTGGGAACTTGACCTTCCCCGTTTTCATAAAAGGTTTCAGTTTAAGTAACGAACTTTAATTTCTATCAACTTCCGCATAGCTTATCTCTTTGAAACCTCAGTTAGATTACACAGGTGACCCTCAGCCAAAGAAGTCAGCTGTGCACCTGACTGTGTGACCAATTTGACTTGAGCAGTTTCCTTAATGACAAGATTTCGAAAGCAAAAAATTGCTACTGGTGTATTCCTCCCATACACCAGATACTCGTTATCGGGATCATCACTTATCGCCAACTTAAATTTTTCAGGTTATTGAAGTCGGAGGCGTGGATGTGTCGAATGACGAGTTTAAATAAATAGGAATTTATTTTATTCCTAAGACACTAGAATTCCAGAATTTACATTTACTTTATTTCTTTTCCGTACTTGTTAAATGTGTTTTGATTGGGATCTTTGTCATTTATTGGGTATTCAAACATGATGTCTTTCTTTAAATTAAGTTTAATATTATTCTATATTCAACAAAAAAAATATTGATATTTTTTCTTGTAAATATTCTTTTAAATAATATTTTAACGCCTTAATTAGATTAAGGTGTTATATGTTAAGTTCATTTCTCGAACCACAACTACCTAACTTTTATTAAAACTCGTGTCGCCCTCAAAAAGCTCTAGTATTCAGAGACAGAGGGAGTATTAGTTTAAATATAAACTAACATAATTAGAATTCTTTTTCTTTTTATTTGCTCCGTCAAATATAATCCTAATTTAATTAGAGTTACGCAAGCTTCATGTATCCTATAGAATTTATCCTTAATTACAGTTTAAGTATTTATAATTATTTATATTAAAAATTTATTTAGATAATTATATTTTTGATAAATTTACATTATTGCTCTTAAAATAATAATTATAATAAGAGGGAAATATAGTACTTAAACTAAATTTTGCAAGAATTGTAAGCATGTGTTCTCTTATATATAGGATAGATATAGATATATGTCGACGATGAGTGTGAAAGGAGAGACATGGCGATGAAGACTGGTCGTGATAGAGAAAGAGACATGGATTGGCAACAATGACTGCTCACGAGGGAGAATACATGGAGATGACTGCCAAATAGTAGAAGAGAAGACAAAAGGAAAGAGAAGAAGGGGGACAACTGACAAGGGGACGCGAGGCTCTTAATTTTCATTTTTTATATTTATTTTTATGTAAGAAGAGTAAATTTGTGCATATAAAATTGCTAGTACGTATTTTGTTTACTAGTTTTCATATGTTGTTAAGTTGTGCGTAGCTCCTACTTGTGTTAATTCTTTTTTGTGACAATGGGGCGCACACACTTGTACTCGATATCTCATTGCTTAAGCTAGTCGCACTGCCTTTTGTTGGGGGAGATTTGTGTTAATTTTCTAAAGGATTATTAAATTAGTACTAATTTATATCAAATTGGTCACTAACTTCTAATTTATTTCAAAATAGTTAATCAATATACATTTGTAACATTTAAGATTTTAATTTAACATTCCAGCTAATTTTATCCTACTTGGAGCTCAATTAAAATTGATTTTCCAGATTTAGTCGTTTTATGCTCTATAAGTAGTTTGGCTGCTCTATGACTTTTGCGTTTTATCTCTGTTTCGTTTCTGTGCAGGTCTGCTGCAACCTTGTTCTCGATTTGCCTTTGGATTTCTTGCGGGGTAAATGGAGAAATTGACCGAGTGTGAGACTGAGAAGACCAATCTCAATTCTGTTGTAGAGGTGGACTGTTTGTTGGATCTTGAAAACTCGAATTGCATGGTGGGTAGATTGGTTTCGGATAAATACCCAAATGTTTATTTCCTTTTTGATGTTATGAAAAAAACATGGATGGTTAAGAAAGATTTCTCGGCTAGAGAATGGGGTAAGAATTTGTTCTTGTTACATTTTTGTACGAAGGAAGAGATGGATTGGGTGCTTCGCCATCAGCCTTGGCATTTTGACAACCAACTGTTTGTGATTAAGACCCTTGTTAGTAATGAACAACCTTCAAGAATTCAAATTTCTAATGCTTCTTTCTGGATAAGGGCTTATGATCTTCCAATAGCATGCTCGAATATGAGAACTGCTCGGGCCCTCTCAAGTCGTATGGGAAACTTTAAAGAGTTTGATGAGAATATGGATTATTATGCTGGAAGCTATCTACGTTTCAAAGTGTCTGTGGATATTACAAAACCCTTGATACGTGGGTTGACTCTCAAGTTGGATGGACACAGTATGTGGATCCCTATTAAATATGAATCTCTTCCACCAAGCATTGTTTTAGTTGTGGTCGAATTGGCCACAACTTAAAACAATGTACTTATGTTGGGCCGAAAGTTTATGCTAAGACGGAAGATTTTCCATATGGTCCGGGGATTAAAGCCTCTCCAATGAAACGCAGCAATCAGAAGAGGACTATGCATAATAACCATAAACAGGTTGGGCCGAGAGGACTATTCCCGGTTGGGCGAAATGACAATCAAGGAGAGTTGCAACAAACTACCACCCAGAATTCCACCCACACCACTTCTAAGCCTCTCAAGTTTCAAATAACCTTGCATTAGTTCATTTCCATCACACAAATCCTACCCTCTCTGCTAGTGGAAAATATATACCCCCTCAAACCAACAACCCCACCATCCTGGTTATTGAAAAATATACCTCCTCAAGCCCGAAGCCAAAGCCAAAAAATCACTACCCTCCCCACACAGAATCCTCAACTTATTAATCCAAATCTCGAAATCTCAATTACTCCTTCCAGCTCTGTTGTTACTAAACCAAGTAAGTGGACTCGGTCAAAATCCTGAAACCTAAACTTAACCAAACCTATGAACCAAACCATCCCTTCCAAACGTTCCAACTCTCTTACCTTGATTGATGAGGATGATGCTGATCTTTTACAAGTTTCAAAAAAGTTAAAAGATACGGATCTTGTCGAGGTACCTTGTATTGTTGCTAATACGGCGGAGATTGCAAATCTGCAATCCCACCGAACATTATTAATTGCTTAGTTTGGAACTGTCGTGGGCTTGGGAACCAGGCGACAGTTCGATCACTTTAGTGGTTAAGCACAAGTCTCCCATTCTGGTTTTCTTGATGGAAACCAGACTTATTTCTTCAGAAATGGAACTCTTGGTTCATAATACTAGTTATAGTGGTATTTTTGCTATTGATTGTGATATGTCGAATGGTGGTAGGAGTGGAGGTTTGGCTCTTCTTTGGACTAATGACATTAGTGTAAATATAATTTCAAGCTCTTTGCACCATATAAATGCCTCCATTAATGAAAGTGATGTGGATCACTCTTGGAGATTTAGTGGTGTGTATGGCTGGCCTGAAGAGATTAACAAGGGGAATACGTGGGCTCTGATGAGGGAGATTAGAACAGAAGGATCTTCAAAGTGGCTTTGTGCGGGTGATTATAATGAGATCTTGTACTATCATGAGAAAATTGGTGGAAATTTTTCCCGTGTTACTAATATGGAGGAGTTCTGCAGTGTCGTAAGCGATTGTCGGTTGGAGGATCTGGGGTTCTGTGGGTTTAAATTTACCTGGACGAACAAACAAGTAGGGGACAATAATATACAAGAGAGACTTGATAGATTCTTTGCGACTGAGGACTGGTTTGCGAATTTTCCAAATTTTTAAGTCGAACATCTTGTCCGTGTTTCGTCAGATCACTACCCGATATTTTTATCTGAAAAAGAGTCGAGACTGAAGAGAAAAAAAAAATTTAGAGTTGAAGAGATGTGGTTCCAAGATGAATGATGCATTCACACCTGTCATAATGCGTAGAACCAAGAAGTCGACAAACCTAGCCCTTTATTGCTCAAAACTAAGCTTGAGGTGTGTAGAACTGCTCTACAAGATTGGGGGTCCTTATATTTCGGAAATGTAAGAAAGCAATTAAAGGAAAGTCGTGAAGAGCTGGAAGTTTTACAGAAGAATGATGGTGAGTTTTCCCAGGTACAACTTGCCAATATTGTGGAAAAAAGAATTGAGGAACTTCTTTGCAAAGAAGAAATTATGTGAAAACAAAGATCCCGAATTACTTGGCTTGCTGAAGGGGATAGAAATACTTCATTTTTTCACCGCAATGCAAATGGGCGACAAAAAAGGAACACTATCAGAAAACTTTGTCTAGAGGAAGGGGTTATTTTGGAGAAGGCTGAAGATGTTGATTTGGCTTTTCCGTACTTATTTTGCTGATCTTTTTACCCCCAAGGAAGACATTGATTGACATGTCTGAGACTTTGGATGCAGTTGACCTGGTTGTCACTGCAGAGATGAATGCGAGGCTGACAGCACCTTTTACTAAAGAGGATATCGCTACTGCTCTGGCTCACATGCACCTGCTCAAGAACCCTGGGCCAGATGGTATGTCTACTCTCTTCTTTAAGAAAACTTGGAACGTTATTCAAAATGATTTGTGCCTTTGCTTGCTCAAAATTCTTAACGAATGAGCTGATCCTTCTTGTTTAAACTCGACTCTTATCAGTCTTATCCCAAAAAAGAAAAACCCTGACCATCTAAAAGATTTTCACCCCATTAGTTTGTGTAATGTTGTTCTCAAGTTAGTCACAAAATCTATTGCCAATCGTTTGAAATCTGGCATTCCTTCCGTTATTCATGATACCCAACCTGCGTTTGTTTTTGGGCGTCTTATAACGGATAATGCTTTGTTAGCGTTTGAAACTTTTCATCATATGAAAACTAACAAAGCTAAGAAGGAAGCTTTGCTTTTAAATTGGATATGTCAAAGGCTTATGATAAAGTTGAGTGGTTTTTTCTTGAGAATGTGCTCTTGAAATTAGGCTTTGCAGTTCTTTTTGTTGATCTTATAATGCGATGTGTCAGAAGTGTTTCTTTCTCAGTCTGGTTAATGGTAGGATTGGTACGCAGTTTAAACTGGGTAGGGGCCTCTTACAAGGAGACCCTCTATCCCCTTATCTTTTTCTTTGTTGTGCAGAGTCGTTCTCAGCTCTCATTAGAAAAGCAGAGACTCAACACATGATCCATGGTGTTAGAATCTGTCGAGGGGCGCCAACTCTATCCCATTTGTTCTTTGCTGACGACAACATTATTTTTGGAAAGGCAAATGAGCAGGAGTTGCTAATGGTGAAACATATTATCAAGACATATGAAGGTGCCTCGGGACAAATGGTGAATTTAGAAAAGTCTGAAATTGCATTTAGTGCAGGGGTAGATGATTCATTGGCAAATTATTTGGCTGGGAGATTAAATGCCACCCGAGTTCAAAAACATGGGGTCTATCTTGGGATTCCTTGCATTGTGGGCCGTTTGAAAAAAGATCTTTTCCAAATGCTTGAGGATCGAGTGAGAAAGAAACTTAATAACTGGAAAGGGAGGTCGTTGTCACATGCCGGAAGAACTGTTCTTATTAAGTCTGTGGCACAATCCATACCCACATATCTTATGAGTGTTTTTTTACTCCCAGACCAAGTGTGTAGACGTATTAATTCTTTAACGTCAAGCTTTCTGTGGGGTCAAAAGAAGGATGAACGTCGTATTCATTGGGCTAGTTGGAGGTCTGTTTGTCGTCTGAAAGGAAGAGGAGGGCTGGGGTTCAGAGATATTGCTTATTTTAATAGAGCCATGCTTGCGAAACAGTCATGGCGGTTGCTACAAGGTGAAAACTCTATCATTGGAAGAACTCTACGAGCTAAGTATTACTCTAGGATTGATCTTCTTGATGCTAAGATCGCACATAATCCTTCTTACACTTGGAGAAGCATCTTAGCGAGAAATGAAGTCCTTAAGAGGGGTATTATTTGGCGAGTTGGGAATAGACAATCGGTGCGAGTTCGGCAAGATTGTTGGGTTCTGAAAACTCCAGGTGGTCTTCTCTTTCATAATGATCATCACTTTTCACAAGAGATGGTTGTCGGCAAGCTTTTTACTGATGATGGGAATAGATGGGATAGACAGAAAATTCAAGAATTATCTCAACCAGATGTCTGCAAGCGAATATTGTCTATTCCTTTGCCTTTCCACAGGGGCTCCGATTGACGTATTTGGAGCCATACTAAGAATGGAATTTACTCTGTCCGGACGAGGTACATGGTTGCATGTCAAATGCGGGATCGTAGATTGGTGGTTTCAGATTCTTCAAATGGGGATCCACCCATTTGGAAGTGGATTAAAATAAATTACAAGTTGTGCCAAAGGTTCGCCATTTTATGTGGAGATGTGCGAAAGGGATCATGCCCGTTGTAATAGAGCTTCGTAGGAGGTCTATTCCCTGCAATGTGGACTGTCGGCGATGTGGGGAAACGCAGGAAACTCTGGAGCATGATTTACGAGACTGTAGATGGAGTATATTTTATTGGAAAGCTTCACCTCTTCGGGTGCAGAATAGTTTTAGTGATCGAGCTCCGTCGATGCGAGAGTGGTTCGAGGAGATCGCAAAAATTGATGAACCATATTTTCATGCTGTGTTCGCTGTGCTATTGTGGGAGAATTGGAAGAAAAGAAATTTGTTGGTGTTTCAAAACCGAGATACGCCGCATCAGGTTTGTTTTGATTTAGCACTAAAATTATGTGCAGAATTTTCGATTAAAAATGAGAAAAAGAGGCGGTCTATCCAGCCCTTGGTTATGGAAAGTTGGAGAAACCGACCTCGTGGTTATTGGAAGATTAATGTTGATGCTGCTATTCAACATAATTTGGAGTTGGGGTAGGAATCGTGATAAGAAATAATAGGGGTGAGGTTATTGTAGTGAGATGTTTACTGCTCAAGTTTCCTTATCCTTCTGAAGTGGCGGAAGGTGTGACATGTTTTGAAGGCCTTGTCTTGGCACGGGAGTTGGGTGGACGGAAAGCAATTGTTGAAACAGATTGTCAAGCCCTCTATAACTGTTTAATGAGCCGACGAGAAGATCTATCATACAGAGGTGAAGTGTGTCACACGATCGAAATGGAGGCTACCCATTTTGAACAAGTGATTTATAGTTGGGCTCGTCGAACGGCAGACAAAGTTGCGCATTCTCTAGCTCAATTAGCTATTAGTAATTCTTATTATCATTCTTACACCGGTGATATCCCGAAAAGTATTTTATTAGGCATTCCATTGTCTGAACGTTCTATTATGCATTAATAAAAATATGATTTCCCTCAAAATAAAAATTAAAACAAATAACTACTACAAGCATAATAATCGACGCTACTGAAAACACTTTCGCTGTAGATAGAAGTCTGAGTTACACATTTCATCAAACACCTTTTGTGGGGTTTAATTACGTCTAAATGAAGAACACGAACAAATTTACAAAAGAAATTAAAACACCCCGTAACAAATTCAAACATTCAGAGAGAGAGAGACGAGGATATTGGGGGTAGCAGATTGCCTCTCGAATTTTCTTTTTGTTGTTGATTTATTAATTTTTTAGTACATCTTCATTCAAGTGGAGGTAGAATTTGTTAATTCTTTTATTTGGTAGGCTGTAGGCATACTGTTTGTCTTTCATCTAAAAAGTTTTCAACATTCCAAATAACAAGTGGTGTGTTCCAAAACGCATTTTAAGTGTTACGGGGAAATACATTTATAAAAATTTTCTTCTTAAAATTTCTCTTAACTAGGGAAATTAGTTGGAGGTGGTATCTCAATCGTGTGACTACTTGGACAAGTTTTGCTTTTGACTTATTTATGTGAAAACTCCGTTAGTGCATGTGCAAGATCAAGTTGCCAAAATATTTATGCAATTTTAATGCAAATGCTTATAACGTTAGGTCAATGTCAGTTTAATAAATAAAAAGAAAGTAAAGACACAAGCAATTTAACGAGGTTGAGAGATCAACTCCTACGTCCTCGGTTGGGAGTCCACCCAATGAATCCATTTCACCTTAGGATTCAAAACCTCTCAGCTTACGCGTGCTGAGAGAAAACGTACATTTGGATTGCGGATTCCGTGCAACCTACAATTGAATTACGAGTTCCAGTCAAACCTAACGTCTTGATTGCAGGTCTAGACAATCTGAGTGAGTGAATTACAAGACATTTTAAAAAATTTGTGCCTCCTCCTTTACTTTCACTTATTTTTCGCCCTCTTTTTATTCTTATTTTCTCTTCCCCTTTTACACTTGTACCTAATCACAAATTTTATATTTGTGAATCACTCACATAAAATCCAAAATTTATAAAC
This sequence comes from Schizonepeta tenuifolia, assembly GCA_029490685.1. Lineage (NCBI taxonomy): Eukaryota > Viridiplantae > Streptophyta > Magnoliopsida > Lamiales > Lamiaceae > Schizonepeta > Schizonepeta tenuifolia. The sequence goes on along the minus strand of CM055955.1, from coordinate 50,289,691 downwards.
CGAATAAAATTTAATTTTATATGTATTTACGAATTTTTTTTATTAAAAAAATTATCACTTTTGAACCTTTACATCATAGTAAATTGTGCGGAAATATTTCTCCTCCATCACATAATAAATGACAACTTTCTTTTAGACGTGAGTATTTTGGAGAAGGTTGTGTACAGGGTAAAAGATAAAAAGTGATTGGATCCCCTTTTTTTTAGAAAAAAATATTTTTATATCAAGTAAATAGTCCTTAAAATGGAATAACTCAGTAAAGAAAGAAATGTGGTCACTTGAGATAAGATAGAGAGAGTAATATTTGAGTTACATACAATTTTCAATAAAAAAATTAAGAGTTAACTGGCCTATAAGGACCGTAGTTTTTCACTTTCTTGCAGAAATAACTTATTTTGACGGACCCTAAAAAATAGGACTAATTTTTATTTCGGTATCTGCACACTTATTTTGGGCCCGAAGTCAGTTATATGAATTTTTTGGTACATGATGAAACACCTGGACCCGATTGCTAATATATACATGTCAAATAAACAATTTTTGCCACATCATAAATGTTAGGGCAAATAATAATAAAATAATAATAAATGTACATAGCCCCCAAACTGTTATTAATTGTCAGCTTCAAGAGCTTCGTTGTTTTGACATTTATTAAATTGTAAATTCACGTATTATTATATCTGTGATTTTTATATAATTGTAAATTACAAATCTTTTTATATGAAATTGTCACATCCCCAAATCCCGAGGGACGGCAAAGCCGGAGTGCGACTAGGGGTTGGATTAAAGAAGCAGGGAAGAAGGGGGAATAACTTACTGAATAGATGTCTTAACTAATAATATTAAACAAGATGATATCTATGAACCGATTTCATTAACAAAAGAGAGTCGATCTCAAAGGATCACTCGATGAAGTTATTATCAGAGTAGACTAAGTTAAAGTACGAAACTTAGACCAAAAGTTATACATCAAAATGAAATAGTTTTGCAGCGAAATAACGTAGAACTGACACACTGATCTTCTTTCCTATGTACAACTCAACTCAACCTCCGCCACTTCTGTCACCCAACTTGCACATTTATAAATACATGCAGGGCTAAGTATAAACATACTTAGTGGGCACAGTGCCGAAAACATATCATAAGAGTATAGATTAATCAGACATCTCAAAAAGTAACGCATCGGGGTTTTTCATCAAAGGACCGTGCTTACTAAAAATTTTCCTTTCACAATAGCTTGATCAAACATTTTTCTGACAGATGTTACGTTCAACTTGCCCAACTTCTGTTTCAACGCCGGGGAAGAGTTAACTTCTTCCGCGCACGTTCTATTCACCGTGGCTGGCTACCCCTCAACAGAGTACCACACACACCAGCTACTGTGTACACTAACTCTGGAAAACCCTTCCGGTTAACTCAGAATCTGATCGATTAGTTAGCCCCCTTTGGCTAACTCAGAAAGGCAAAAAAGAACTCACATAAAACAAATCTTTTATGCACTGATAATCAATTTGAAAATATAGAAAAAAAGTCCACCTTAGGCGATATACAGAACAACTAAAGCTTCCGTCTTCGGTCTTCCGTCCTATCCTTGACTCCGACTTCCTCTTTTTATCGCAAATAAACATGCTTTAGTAAATCGGTCGAGACGATTAAAGAAAAAAAAATTCGAATTCGGTTAAGACTTTTTTTAGGCATTTGCACTTTAACTAATTTCTTTTGATTAACAAAGAAATGAGATTCGTACACATCCCGTTTAGAACTAACTCGGTTCCTTACTCGACATTTAGATTATAATGGAAGTCGATAACTCTTAACGACTTAAAAGTTCTTAAGGAATTAAGTTGAAAAGAATTCAACTTAAGAAAATGAGTTTCTGAAATTTTCTGCACAAGGCAGTAAGTCTGGAGCCTCTACAGAACATAATACTGCGAAACAGGGGATGTTCTTGGTACCAAAATAAAGACACAGATATTTAGTTTACTGTCCAATTTACGGATCTCGATTTCGTTAAATGAGCTAAGAGTTATGGCCATTTCCGTGAAGGGTCGCAAAACTGCCGAGAAACCCTAATCGCTCGTAAAACTCGACGCACGATTCCCTAGGTTCGATCAATGCTATACAACCATTAGGTGCATGAAATTTCTATCACATTACAGTCAAGTCTTAATTATCTAATGTGAATACTTTCTCGTTCCTCGATTAAAACTACGACGATTACTTCTCGTCTTTTCAACCAATCATTTATACTTAGAATTTCCATTTCAATTTCAATTCAATTTTAATATTCAACTTCTATTTTTTATTTCATAACCTATATGAAATCTTCATCAACTTCAATCCTACTTATTAATCAACTACGAACTTAAATCAATCAACATATAAAGTCTCGATTCCTTATTTCTTCTTTTACGTACTTACTTACTTTCTTCGTTTCTTGAAGTTTTACTAATTCAATTCAAATCAAATTAGTTTCTATCATCTTCTTACTTAGTAATGAACATCTTAATGCATTAACATCATTATAAACCATTACTTAACTAACCCACGTCATTTATATCGGTCTAAGAACTCGATTTTCCAAAGTTGTTAGTTAATTCTCAATTAATTCAACAACTACCCTAACATATCAACAATTACTAATATTCAATTAGTTTTCTCGTTCGATTTTCCTATCGACGATTACGCTCGACTCTTCGTCTCTTACGAAAAGTTCGACGTTCTTAGATTTCATTCAAACTTTCCAATTATCATCATTAACCATGGATCAACTAATTCTATCGACGATTCTTCATCTCCAACAATTTCATTTTTATTTTTAGAAAAATCTAAATTAAATATATGTTAAACTACATGCTTCCTACATCATATATATAAAATCATATCATCAAAATCATAAGATCTACTTAATCAAAATCATGCTTCTTCATCTCTTACACTTTCATTTTTATTTTTAGAAAATTCCACGACAATTCATTCATCAATATATCAATACCTAGAGTGAAAATTCATCAACCAATCATCTAAAATCATGAATTTAGAACATCAAACCCTATCCCTCTAAATTTTCAGTTATGACAAAAGAATAAGGGGGATGATTTTCTACTCGATTCTAACCATGGAAATCTATTTCTAAGCATACATAATCATGTTATAACTTAGAACATCATCTTCTTCCTCTCTTAATAATTTTTGAAAATTTCAAAATTAAAGGATTGGAATTTTGTTCGGATAGAAGTGAAGAGGAGGCTCTCACCTTTCCAAATATGAATTCAGATTTGAAATCGATCGTTAGATGATTAAGTTACGATGATTGACACTTGAAGAAACTTGATGAACTTGATGAAGATCTTGATGAAGAAACTTGATGAACTTGATGAAGAGAGAGAGGGAGAGAGAGGCGATTGGAATGGAAAGAGAGAAGAGAGAAATGATGAATAATAAGGTGATATTTAATCATAAAGTAGAAGGATGACTAAGGGGGGTGTAAGTGGCCGTTTAAGAAGTGGAATTAATTCAAAAATATCTCGATTACCGGTCTTAATACGGCGTATTGAAATCGATTAATTATTTCTTAGACGATTACGTTTCTGGCGAAAACTAATTCGACCATTAGATTGGAAATAATTTACTTAGTCGGAAAACATAATTCGATTTCCGAAATCCAAAGAAAAGTTGGGACATGACAATCCAAATTTCGCCCTGGAAAATAATTAAAACTGACTTTCTCCAGTAGACTCATATCGCAAAATAAGTGAATGTAAAGTCATACGGTTTTTCGATCTGAGTTCTCGAACGAAAATTCTATCGGACGCGAAAACCCTAATACAGTAGTCGGTTGAACGACTTCTGCAATTTATTTTCAGAAACGGATTTCACCGTTAGTCTTAGAACTGAATTTCCTTAACTTAGGCGTGCAAAGCCTTAATTAATTAATAACTTTTTATTTTAGCGACGGAAAAAATATCCGGGATATTACAGAAATATTTGGACACTAAAAAAAAGGGCAACATATACGGTAGAAAAGGCCAAATAAGCCTTGTTTTATGAAAGCTTATTGACATTGTGAATCTTCCTTGACATATTAGTGCAATTTATACATTGAAGCCTATTTAAGTAATTAAATCTTTTTTTTAGTAGATTTCTGTAATACCCCGGATAATTTCTACTGCCTTAAAAATTTAAAGTTAATAATAATTATGGCTTGCACGCCTAAGATCATGAAATTAAATTCTAAGACTAACGGTGAAATCCGTTTCCGAAAATAAATTACGAAAGTCAGTCAGATGACTACTGTATTAAGGTTTTCGCGTACGAAAACTTTTTAGTTCTAGAACTCAGATCGAAAAACCGTCGAACTTTACATTCACTTTTTCTTCGATACGAGTTCACCAGAGAAAGTTAGTTTTTATGATTTTCCGGGCGAAATTTAGACTGTCGAATTCCCACTTTTTCTCGGATTTTGAAAAACGAATTAGGTTTTCCGAGTACGTAAATTTTTTCCAATCTAACGGACGAATTAGATTTCGTCGAATTCGTAACCAACTAAGAAATCTTTTCTCGACTTTTGTAACGTCATTTAAAGTCTGGAAACGAGATATTTCCGTCAAAATTTCGCAAACAAACGGCCCTTAAGCGAGTCACCACTTTTAGTGAGATATTTTCTACTTTATGCTATAGAAAATCACCTTGTCATCACCTTCTCTCTCCCTCTCTCCCTCATAACCGAATTTTCTCTCTCTCTCTCTCTCCCATTCTCTCTCAAATTCCTCCATTAAAACTCTTCATCCAAGCTTTTCTCAAGAACACAAGTCTTCCATCTACCGATCAATTCCATTTCCGAGTTCGTATTCCGCAAGGTGAGAACTTCGTCTCCAATATGAACCGAACACAATTCCTTTTCCATCAGTTTCTTTTTTTCGAAATGTAGGAGATGTGATAGCATGTTGACCTTTAATCGATTCATGTTCTAGGATGTTTAGAATCGAGTTCTAGGGATCGAATCATGAGGAAAATCACTCCCCATTTCTTTAGGGTTATTATCAAAAATTTTTTATAATTTTGGGGGTTTGATCGTAGTTCGATTTCTTTGATGTTTGATCGATAGATTAGTGATCTACATGTTGTTAATTGACTATAGGAATTAATTTAGATTTTTCTAAAAATAAAAGTTGAAGGATAAGAGATGAAGATTGGTCGATTTAGTATAGTAAATGTTATGATATGTTCAATTGATTAATAGAATTGAGATATACAATGTATGCGGATGATTATATATTTAATTGGGATTTTTCTAAAAATAAAACGAAAAACGTAAGAGACGAAAATGCGTCGTTAAGTTGAAGCTCGATAATATTTTGATAATATGGTTTGCATATTAGTGATGCTCGTTAAATGATGATCGTTGTTGTAAAATTTGAACGAAAATGAAGAACGTAAGATTTTTGGTAAGAGACGAACCATCGACGATAAGTCGAGCATGAATAATGAATTAGGATTGTGTTTTGAACCTTTGATAATCTTGATAGTAAATGATCATAATCGGAAAGTTAGAACGAATTCTAATAACGTCGGAAATTTCACAAGAGGCGAAGAATTGAACCTAAGTATCGTTAGAAAAGACGAATAAGTGAAGTATTTGGATATTAATGATAGTTATTGTTAAATGAACAAGTTTTTAGTTAATGATATGTTCATCCGAGTTATGAAATGATAAGTTATAATTGTGAACGAGAAGTAGAAACGAGAAATTAGAAATTGTTTTGGTATAGTACTTGTGTAGTTTGAAAGACGAAGAATTAATCGTCGTGTTTGTGATCGAGAAATAAAAATGAGCTCATCACGTATGAGGATACGTGTTGACTACCTTGGGTCAGTAATTTTGTAGAAAATAAGGTGGAATAACGTAAGTCGAGCTTGGAAGTCGTACATCGAGTTAAAGAACATTAGGGTTAGCCGCGGACAGTTTTGCGACCTTTCACAGAAACTATCATATCTTTTAGCTCGTTTATCGGAATTGAGATCCGTAAATTGGAGAGTAAACTAGACACCCGTACCTTTCTTTTGGTATAAGATTCATCCCCTGTTTCAAAATCCCCTGTTCTGGGTGAACTTACTGATCTGAACTGTAATTTCCAAAACTTAGTTTCTTAAGTTGAATTCTTTTCAACTTAATTCCTTTTGATCTTCTAAGTCGTTGTAAGCTATCGACTTTCATTTTTACCGACATAAGTGTCGAGTAAAGAACCAAATGAGTTCTAAACGAGATGTATTCGAGTCTCGTTCCCGTTTAACTAAAAGAATTTAGTTTAGCGTGTAAATGCCTAAAAAGCTTAAAAGACTAATTCGATTTCGTTTTCGATTTCCATTTTCATTTATCGTATCGACGACTTATCAAAGTATGATTATGTACGATTAAGGAGGAAGTCAGCACAAGGATAGGACGGAAGATTGAAGAACGGAAGCTCGATTAGAAGTTTTGTAATCTTTAAGGTGGGCTTTTATATATATCAAACAAAATGTGGGTTTTTCCACAAATCGAAAGTGATATTTATAGCTTTGATAACTGTGTTTATCAAAAGTGATTATCAGGCATAAACTGTTTTATATTTTATGTGAGTTCTCTTGTACCCTTCTGAGTTAGCCGACCTGTTATCCTGAATTTATTAGTTAACCGACTTGTTAACTAAAACGATCGGACTTTGAGTTAGCCGACTTACTTTCCAAAGTTAGTGTACACAGTAGCCTGTGGTGTATGTGGTATGCTGTTGAGGGGTAACCAGCCACAGTGATTCTTATTGGGCAAGATTGAACGTAACATCTATCAGAAAAATGCTTGGCCAAGCTAAATTGTGAAAATGAGAAAGAAAATGTTTTAGTAGACACGGGCATTTTAAAAGAAAACCCCGATGTGCTACAGAGATAAGAATGCCTGATTTTATCAATACTTATTATATGTTTTCGGCAAAGTGCCCACTAAGTGCTTTATGTACTTAGCCCTGCATATTTTTTATAAATGTGCAGGTTGAGCGACGGAAGCGGTGATGGTTGAGTAGGATAGTGATAGGAAAGAAGAACAGAGTCACATTCTACGTTTATTCCGCTGCCAAACTCTAAACCTTTTTGTATTATCTTGTATATAATTCTGTAGTCTAAGTTCTGTACTATAACTTAGTTTGCTTTTGGAGAACTATGTCAAGTGATCCTTCGAGATCAACTCTTTCTTTATCTAATGAAGTCAGGTTCATAGAAGTGTTCTGTCATTTAATGTATGCTTATTCATTCATCCCCTTCTTCCCCGCTTCTTTAATCCAATCCCAGTTGCACCCCGGCTTCTGCCGTCCGTCGGGATTTGGGGATGTGACAGAGTGGTATCAGAGCAGTCGTTTCTGCTCTGTATACATGTTTTATTCAAAGTAGTTAGATAGAGTATTCGTTCATACTCTATACCCGAGTCTTCTTTCAAAGTGAAGTTAGGTCTTAACACTAAGATTAAGAGTGTAGACGACAACTCAACCTCCCGCTACGTCGACTCAACAAAGGAAAGAAAGAAAGAAAGAAAAAAAGGAAAGAGTTTCAAGAAATGTGTTCTTCTTTTAAGAAAAAATTTGAAAAAGTATTTGAATCAAGAATGAGAATGGTGCTAAGAATATGAATTTTTTGAAGGTATAAGAATTATACTTTGAGATATTTTGTGATTATGTGACCGTGCGAGTACTATATTATGTGAAATTATTTGCGCAATAATTTCTTTTAATTTGAAAAGTTTGTTGGGATGAGAATCTAGACTGATTCTAGGGATTTTTCCATGTTCGCTAAGAACATAGACTTTGAATCTAAGGTCTTTCCGATTCCTCGAGAACTTAGACGTTTTAAAAAACGTTAGTTCAAATGATTTTGAAAGGAGATCGTAAAATGGAAAGAACTTTTATAGACGAATGTCACGTGCGTATAGTGACATGAACAAAGACTCGGCAGAGTCGATTTTTGTTTATGTAATCAAGAGCCGATAAGAATTTCCTTCAAGAAAATAAGATAAGTAATGATAAGGAAAGTTAATTCTATACCAAGTGAACGAAAGAAACGATTAGACGTTTGAGAAGCATTGGCTTCGAAATAAGAAAGAAATGATCGGGTCAAGAAGGACATAATAAAGGGGATCAAAGTAAATGAAAGAAACGAATGTTACTTCCGTAAAAGTAACATGAACGAATTCATTTTCTGTGATATCCCAAGTTTTTATACCTTTAGAGAGCATGTAATTAACCGAGTGAGTTAAAAGATGAGAATTTAGGAGTAAAATTTTTCTTTTCTAAACGAAGAGAATTGAATAAAACGTTTAAATTGCCTTGTGAATCTTGTGTGAATTTATCTGTTCTATTTATCTGAGATGATGATGATGTGATGTGCTTGTTGAGTTGTTTATATGAAAATGAGTATGAGATTAAATTCCGGAAAAATCCCGAGGAGTTTGTTTGATTGAGATAACGTAACGTTAATCGCCGAGAAATATGTTTACGCCGATGAACCTAGAATAGAATTGAATTAGAACCTTCGAACTTAGAATTTCTTTTAAGATCACTGAGATAGGGTAAGAACTTATCCGAGAATTGAGAAGAGTAATGAGGAGTTAATCTTTAAAAGGATTAATAAACGGGTTAATAGCCGACTAAATTCTTTTAAGATTTAAAGGACTAAAATGATCGAAATCCTTAATCTTTTAAATTGAGACGTGAAATAGGGTTGAAATGCTTAGTGTTGGAAGTGAGACGAGAAGAGGTTAGACCCGTTAATAGCACAAAAAGGAATTAATACGAATCGTTTTATCCGGAAAAACCTTTACGACCGGGTAATTAACACCCGTAACGACACGACGAAGACACGTGTCATCCACCTCTCACTCCCTCACGCCACCTCACACCTACCTACAAGCTATACCTAGATGTCATCATAGCTACTCTCTAGAAATGACCAACATACTTAGTAAATTGTGAAACTAAAGTATGCATGCAATTAACATCACATCAACCTATCTATTCACGTCTTAATACAACTTCCAACATAACACTTTATTCCTTTTGTTGGATTTCACATGCATTCATCTAAGACAAGGGAGAAGACTTCATTGTCACGCCCCCAAATCCCGAGGGACGGCAGAAGTCGGGGTGCGACTGGGGTTGGATTAAAGAAGTGGGGAAGAAGGGGGCTAACTGACTAAACATACATGATAAACATCGATAGACTATGAACAAGACTTTAATATGAAAGAGGAAGAGTTAATCCCTAAGGATTACTCGACAAGAGTACAAAAGAACCTAAGTTCATATGTACAGACGTAGACTACTGAATATTGTTTCAAAGTACAACTCAAAAGGAAATCAAAGTTTGGCAGCGGAAGGGGTTCTACTAATCATCCTATCTTCTAACTCAACACCAACCGTCGCCGCTCACCGTCGCTTCAACCTGCACATTTAGAAAGCAATGCAGGGCTAAGTACAAACGTACTTAGTGGGCACGATGCCGAAAACATACTTATAAATATAGATAAATATGGCATATCATAAGCGTAGCACACGGGGTTTTATTGAAAGAATCCGTGTCTACTAAACATTTTCTGACTTTTTCTCATAAATCACTTGGCCAAGTATTTTTTAGGTATGCTATGTTCAATCTTGACCCAAACTAATTCACCGTGGCTGGCTACCCCTCAACAGGATACCACATACACCACAGGTTACAAAGTGCACTAACTCTGGAAAGCACTTAGCAGCTAACTCAGAGCCGATCGTTAGTTAATCTAAAATAGACTAACTCTAAAAGTCTGGAAAACCCGAAGGTTAACTCAGAAATCTGGAAAACACGAATGTTAACTCAGATAGGTACAAGAGAACTCACATAAAATAGTTGAAACAGTTTATGCCATATTATCACTTTGAAAACACAGATATCAAAGCAATAAATAATACTTTCGAGTTGTGGAAAAACCCACATTTTATTTGGTATAGATAAAAGCCCACCTTATTTTACAGAACTTAAAACAAACGCTTCCAACTTGAGATCTTCTGTCCTTTCTCTACAGTTGGCTTCCTCCTTCATCGTAAAAAGAACATACTTAACGGGAAACGAGACTCGTACCAATCTCGTTTAGAACTTGAAAGATCTCGTACTCGACTCTCGGCTCAGAAGAGAAGGTTGTTGATGTCTTAAAACAACTTTAAAGATTATAAGAAACTAAGTTGGAAAGAACCAACTTAGGCGATTTTCATTTATAGCTCACTTTACGACTTATGAATATTTCTCGTTCATTACTTCTTTAAAGAAAAGATAAGATATAAGATACGATCTCGACTGGTTTTCATCATTAAAGGTCTGGTCCTTGACTCTAGGGTCAGATAGAAGGTATCCGTTAGATAAGACGGCTTTAAACGATCAAAAGAAACTAAGTTGTGAACTAAACAACTTAGAAAACAAGAAACTGAAATTTCTACTGCACAGTCCAGTAACTCTGGAGGCTGTCCAGAACAGAGGACTTGGAAACAGGGGGTGAGCCCTGTACCACTAGAAAGCTTAGGAAGTCTAGTTTCTGCTCCAATTTACGGATCACAAATCCGATAAACGAGCCGGAAGTTATTACAGTTTCCGGCAGGGGTCGCAAAACTGCCGTGAAACCCTAGCTTATTGATAAGTTCGCCGTATAACGTTTTAGGTTTGTTTTAAATCTTCGTACTCAACTTTTTTTAGAAACTGAACTCTCAAGGCAGTTATCACGTACCACCGTACGTAACAAACTCCTTCTCACTTGCTCAAAGGCACGACGTTCTAACGTCGGATTTCAACTATCAAGTACTATACCAACAAAGAAATTCCAAACGTGTTCTAGTTCCCGATTATCACTTTAACCCATATTATATGAACTCGGATGCTTACGATGTCAACTAGAAAGATGTTCCAAATTTCATTATAAACAATAATATCAAGTTAGAATTTTCATCCGACTTCCCGATTATTAGTTACAACTAGATATTCGTCTCTTACGCGATCTTTAAAAGTCGTCGGTTTTCGTTCAAATTTTACGACGTTAATCTACGTCTAATAGGAATCGTTTTCATGCATGCTAACATGTCTTAACATCTTTATAACTCAGTTTATATAGTGATCTTTGTCTCTTACATTCCATTAAACATTTTTAGAAAATTACCAATTAATTTCTATTATCGATTAACATGATTTGTAACAATATTCCACTAACAATTCATCATTTATATCTAACATGCATAAACTCCTAATTATCTTATAAATTTTCTGATTTCATACATACTTTAAGGGGATGATTTTCTTTTCAAAATAACAACATTTATTTACTAAACATACTCTTATATCACCAATTAAACAATTGCAATTCTATTATTACCTAACATGCAAAAACCCCTAATTTCATACTTCAAACCCTAACAAAATTTCATAATAGCATGGGGCTTTCAATCCCTTTTCATCTCATACACTAATTAAACCTCTACTAAGCATGAATTCATGATCAAAAGAAGAAAAACTAAAATCCTATAATTTCCCAAAAAAAATTCTGCATTCACACAAAAGTTAGGTTTCTTATTTTTGATCATTTTCAATCCATAAATATCATATCTAGTATATCTAATTACACTATTTCAAGATCAATTCTTCCATTCCAACTTCTAAAAAAAATCGAACAAGGAGAAGAAGAAAAGAAAAGAAACTAACTGGATAAGATTGTAGAGGATGAAATTACCTTAAGTTTCAATGAAGGAAGGTATGGAATTGAATGGATGGATGGATGGTTTGTGTGAGTTCTTCAAGCTCTTAAGAGTGTTCTTCAATGGAGGATTGAAGTGATGAAGAAGATGAAGTTGAGGGAGAGAGGGAGAGAGTGGCCGAGAGAGAGAGTGGAGAGAGAGAGATGAAAAAGGTTTTGTTCCAAAAGTGAAATGATTAAATGTTGACCATGCATATAGGTAGGTTTAGGTGTCATTAAATTAAGTAATGACAAGCATGCATGTCTTCCACTAGAAGGGATGAGGTGGCGGCATGCATGCAGAATTTTTAGAGGATTTACGGGTTTTTCCGGCACGATCCGACGTTACGGGAAAACGAACGACGAAAAACGTTGTTCAGTACAAAAAAAATCGTCGCGATTCGATTTGACTTACAAATTCTAACGTATAACTTAAATAGAAAATAAATTTATAAAATTTATTTTGACAAAAACTCGGGACGACAAGTCCGAGTTCCGTCCGGAAAAACGTAAAAACAAATTTTCTCGACGTGTTCGTATTTGCGATTTTGTAAACGTAAAAATTAGACAATTTTCCTTTCCGAAATTACAAACTAAAACTTTTCGTACGTGCTAACCCCTAATACGGTAGTCGTCTAGCCGACTTCTGTAATTTTTTTTTTTATTAACGGGTTCGACCGTTAGCTTTTAGAATTAAGAAATTGTAAACTTAGGCGTGCAAAGCCATCTATTTGGTTAACTTTAAAAATTAGTACGCAAGGATTTTACGGGGCATTACATCCTACCCCCCTTACGAAAAATTTCGTCCCGAAATTTGCTTATCTTCCGCAAAAAGATGAGGATATCGCAGGGTTCGAACAAGGCGAACACTACAAAGAATGAAATGAAAAGAAAAGGAAAGACGTCGGTATAAGCTACTTATATGTTAGTGACATTCGTCTCTTTAAACCACTTATACCATATTTAAAAAGCTTTATTAGCGGGGCATAAGACCCATATTACTGAGTTTCTTATTATGTGGGTTGATCAAGTCCACATAACAGTCCCTCAATCACATGGAACTTCTGTCTCGCTCTATTGATTACTTCATACAGATTTTACTTTTCTAAATCGAGCAGCAAAATCTCGAATTGCACACACAACTACTTCTTAAAAAGAAATCTTTGGAAACTCTTCAACTTAGCTTGGAACTCAATCTTCTAGAGGAAGATACAATTTTAAACTACTCGAATACTTGAATGACTCCTAATAAGTAAAACAAAGTTATCTCCAAGAGACTTTGTTCGACTTGGTTCTTAATTCTTGAATTTTTCTATCCAAGATCGATATCGGCTTTTCTTCGTAGCTTAGGTCAGATTCAAGAACTACGTCTTGCTGACTAATAACGTGCTTAGGATTATAAATATATTTTCTCAACTGAGAAACATGAAAAACGTTATGAATACTTCCTAGACTTGGCGGTAAGGCCAATCTATACGCGATTGATCCTATTCTCTCGAGGATTTCATAAGGTCCTATAAACCTGGGTCTTAACTTACCCTTAACTCCGAACCTAAGGATTCCTTTGGTCGGGGATATCTTAAGAAAGACTTTATCTCCTATTTCAAACTTAAGGCTAGTTCGACGGTCGTCTGTATACAATTTCTGTCGGCTCTGGGCTTCTTTCATTCTATCTCGAATCTGTCGAACTATCTCGATCATCTCATTTATCGCATCTGGGCTTAGGTTCTTTCTCTCATCTACTTCGTCCTAATAAGGTGGTGATCTATACTTTCTCCCATACAAAGCCTCAAACGGTGTCATTCCTATCGTGGTTTGATAGCTTGTTATTGTAGGCAAACTCAATTAAGTGTAGAATTTCTTCCCAATTCGTGCCTCGGTCCTAAAACCACTGTTCTAAACGTATCGACTAAAATCTGGATCGTTCTCTCTGACTGATATTATGACCTTCGGTTTTCCATGCAGATGTACAATCTCTCTGACATACAACTGAGCTAGTCTCTCAGATCTATATGTAGTCTGAATCGGTAAGAAGTATGCTGACTTGTAAGTCTATCAATTATTACCCAAATTGTTGTGTCTCCCTATTTCGATTTAGGCAAGCCTGTGACAAAGTCCATAGCTATGCCTTCCCATTTCCAATCTGGGACATCCAACGACTGTAGCAATCCATACTGTCGTCGGTGTAAAGCCTTAACTTGTTGTCATGCTAGGCATCTTTCTATAAACGAGGCAACGTCTCGTTTCATTCCGTTCCACCAAAAGTTTTTTCTCAAATCTTGGTACATTTTTGTACTTCCTGGATGTGCTGTGTAAGGCGTATCGTGAGCCTCACTCAAGATTTTGTTTCTTCAATTCGTTGTCGTTGTCGGGAATACAAGTCCTGCCTTTGTAAAGTATTGCATTGTCTGGAGCTTCAGAATATCCTTCTGGTTTATCTGTCCTTATCCTTACTCGTAACTTCTTCATTGACTCATCTTTTTCTCTGAGCACTAATGATCCTTTCTCTCAAAACTGGTGTAGCTTCTAGTGCTGCTATTTGACTTGTTATCGTTGCTGGCGCGTCAAGTACTCTGATATCCATTTTCTCAAATTCTCGTATTAAGGTTTCTTCTTCTATGAAAAGACATCCTGACTTCGTTGGAGTCTTGCGACTTAGGGCGTCTGCTACTACATTAGCTTTTCCTGGATGGTAGTTAATTCTACAGTCATAATCTTTGACTAATTCGAGCCATCGTCTTTGTCTCATGTTTAGTTCTTTTTGCTCGAAAAAAGTACTTTAGACTTTTGTGATCGGTGAATACCTCAACTCTTACACCATAGAGATGGTGTCTCCAAATCTTTAGCGCATGCACTACGGCTGCAAGTTCTAAATCGTGGGTTGGGTACTCAACTTCGTGGGGTCGAAGTTGTCGTGAAGCATAAGCTATAACTCGTCCGTCTTGTATCAAGACACAACCTAATCTATTTTTTGATGCGTCAGTGTAAACCACATATTCTTTGTTTGCATCTGGAAGTGCTAGTACTGGCGCTGTAGTTAACTTTTCCTTACGAGTTTGAAAACTCTTCTCGCACTCATCTGTCCACTTAAACATGGTATCTTTCTTGAGTAGCTGTGTCATCGGGCGAGCGATTATAGAAAATCCCTTGATAAATCTTCTGTAATAGCCAGGTAATCCCAAGAAACTTCTGATCTCATTCTGATTCGTTGGTGTCTTCCAGTTTCGCACTGCTTCTACTTTGGCTGGATCCACTTTGATTCCTCCTGTCGATACTATGTGTCCAAGGAACATAACTTCCTTTAACCAAAATTCGCGTTTACTGAATTTGGCATAGAGTTTTTCAGCTCTTAGTGTTTCCAACACTATCCATGGATGTTTCTCATGCTCCGTTTCATTTTTAGAGTAAATAAGGATGTCGTCAATGAATACTAGAAAAAATTTGTTCAAGTAGGGGTGGAAGACTCTGTTCATAAGGTCTATGAATATGGCTAGAGCGTTGGTCAAACCAAATGGCATTACTAAAAATTCGTAATGGCCATATCGAGTTCTAAAAACGGTCTTAGGTACATCTTCAGGTTTAATTTTAAGCTGATGACACCCTGATCTCAAATCTATCTTGGAAAAGATTCCTGCACCCTTAAGTTGATCGGACAGATCCTCGATCCTTGGCAAAGGATATTTGTTCTTAAGAGTGATCTTGTTCAATTTTTGGCAATCGATGCACATTCTCATCGATCCGTCCTTTTTTCTAACAAACAGCACGGGTGCTCCCCAAGGTGAAACACTTGGTCTGATAAAACCATGATCTAGTAATTCCCGTAACTGGATTTTGAGCTCTTCCAGTTCTTTCGGTGCCATTTTGTAAGGGCTTTAGACTTAGGTGCTACTCCTGGTTCTAAATCGATCGTGAAGTCTACGTGACGATCTGGTGGCAATCCTGGTAGTACTTCTGGAAAAACATCTTCGTATTCGTTCACGACCTTTACGTCCTGAATGGTCTTCTCGGCTCCTGGTTCTCCAACTAGGTACACAAGGTAGGCTGTGGTACCTTTCTTCTTCATAAGTTTCGTGGCTTGAAGGGCTGATATAATTGGTACGTTTCTACCCATTGAAATTCCGTGGAATTCGGTCGGTTCTTTGCCCGGCGCCTGAAAAGAATTTTTTTTTTTTTTTTTTCTTTCGTTGCTGAGAATCGTGGCGTAATTTTCTGACAACTAATCCATACCTAAGATTATATCTACGTCTCACATTATCATAACATTTAGATTGTTCGCTATAATTTTATGAGTTCCGATTTCTAATTCTAGGTTAGAGCAAACATGTGCGGAAGTAGTGATCTCTCCCCAAGGTGTGGCTACTCTCATAGATTGTGCAACTCTTACAGGTCTGATGCCTAAGTTATCGGCACATGAACCAGCAATGAAAGAATGCGATGCGCCAGTATCAAACAATATCTTAATGGGAGTGTTGTGAAGTTTTTCCCATACGTGCTAGATTGCCTTTTCCTTTGCGCTGACCGCTTTGTTTGATAGCGCATGCCCTCGCATTTTGTTGTTGCTTTGCATGCTGCTGAAATTGCTGCTGGTTCATAGGCGGCTGTTGCGGTTGTGCTTGGATTGCTCGGAGAGGTACTGCTTGAAGCGGTTTAGGGCAGTCCCTTTTCATATGTCCCTTCTGTCCACAGTTGAAACAGTTAGGGGTACCCATTTGACAGACTCCAGGATGGGCTCGATTGCATTTCGGGCAGACAGGGATGGTAACCCTCCTTGGGTTATTTGTTTCCTGATTAAAACTCCTCTGTTGCCCTTGCGGCTGGTTTGGCTGATTATTGCCCTTCCATGGCAAGTTCTGCCTGTTCCCCTGAATGGACAACCCTGATTGGTTGTTTCCCTGCCACGGCCTTTTGCCACTGTTGTTGTTGTTGGCAGGTTGTTGATAGCCCCTTTTTTGTCCTCCCTGATTATTATAGCCTTGACTGTAGCCTCCGCTACCTCCTCCGTTCCATTTTTTCTTCCCTTGGTAGTTGCTGCTGTTGTTGTTGTAGTAGTCTCGATTCTGACTCTGCGCTGGTGCTGTCGCAGTTGATACAATCTTCTTCTCTTCAGGCACAACAGCCTCCATTTCCAGTGCTCTTCCCAATATGTCTGAATAACCTAGTCCTCCATGACTAGCCAAAGCGATTCCCAACTCATGACGTAAACCTCCCTGAAACTTCTTTGATAACTTCTCCTCAGTGTCGACCAATGTTGGTGCATACCTCATCAGTGAATCATTGCGCACATATTTTCACATAAGATAGTACTTGTACTATCGCATAATCATGTAAGTATAAAAATATACTTCTGTAAAATTCTCATTTTAAAACACAACTCATACTCGTTTTCAAATTTCACTGAATACTTGCTCATAACTTTTCTGATTAAAAAGAAATCTCCTTATAAAATTCTTTCACTTTTTCCTTTTTGAGTCGACGTAGCAGGCGGTTGGGTTGACTTCTACATTCTCAATCTTAACATCATAGTCTAACTCTTATCTCATACTTGGAAAGACGACTCTGATCCAGAGTATACACAAATACCATGTCTCATGACTTGAAAGAAGACTCGATATAGAGTACGAACGAATACTCTATATTACTTCTCGAAAAAAGATTTGTATAAAAATACCACTTTATGATATTACTTCAAAGAATGACTCGTACTTGAAAGAATGACTCACACTAACTCATACTAAAATGAATGACTCATAATCAGAGTAGGAAGCCCGTTCTAACACCACTCTGTGGTATCACTTAAAAGAATAACTTATACTAGAAGGAATGACTCAGAAGCAGAGCAGAAAATGAACACTGCTCTGATACCACTATGTCACGCCCCCAAATCCCGAGGGACGGCAGAAGCCGGGGTGCGACTGGGGTTGGATTAAAGAAGCGGGGAAGAAGGGGGCTAACTGACTAAACATACATGATAAACATCGATAGACTATGAACAAGACTTTAATATGAAAGAGAAAGAGTTAATCCCTAAGGATTACTCGACAAGAGTACAAAAGAACCTAAGTTCATATGTACAGACGTAGACTACTGAATATTGTTTCAAAGTACAACTCAAAAGGAAATCAAAGTTTGGCAGCGGAAGGGGTTCTACTAATCATCCTATCTTCTAACTCAACACCAACCGTCGCCGCTCACCGTCGCTTCAACCTGCACATTTAGAAAGCAATGCAGGGCTAAGTACAAACGTACTTAGTGGGCACGATGCCGAAAACATACTTATAAATATAGATAAATATGGCATATCATAAGCGTAGCACACGGGGTTTTATTGAAAGAATCCGTGTCTACTAAACATTTTCTGACTTTTTCTCATAAATCACTTGGCCAAGTATTTTTTAGGTATGCTATGTTCAATCTTGACCCAAACTAATTCACCGTGGCTGGCTACCCCTCAACAGGATACCACATACACCACAGGTTACAAAGTGCACTAACTCTGGAAAGCACTTAGCAGCTAACTCAGAGCCGATCGTTAGTTAATCTAAAATAGACTAACTCTAAAAGTCTGCAAAACCCGAAGGTTAACTCAGAAATCTGGAAAATACGAATGTTAACTCAGATAGGTACAAGAGAACTCACATAAAATAGTTGAAACAGTTTATGCCATATTATCACTTTGAAAACACAGATATCAAAGCAATAAATAATACTTTCGAGTTGTGGAAAAACCCACATTTTATTTGGTATAGATAAAAGCCCACCTTATTTTACAGAACTTAAAACAAACGCTTCCAACTTGAGATCTTCTGTCCTTTCTCTACAGTTGGCTTCCTCCTTCATCGTAAAAAGAACATACTTAAAAGCGGTTCGTAAAAGATACTCGAAGAAAGAGAATCGAAGAAAGTTCTAGTCATTTTGTTCTTTTGGCATTTGCACGCTTACTAGATTCGTTTTACTTAACGGGAAACGAGACTCGTACCAATCTCGTTTAGAACTTGAAAGATCTCGTACTCGACTCTCGGCTCAGAAGAGAAGGTTGTTGATGTCTTAAAACGACTTTAAAGATTATAAGAAACTAAGTTGGAAAGAACCAACTTAGGCGATTTTCATTTATAGCTCACTTTACGACTTATGAATATTTCTCGTTCATTACTTCTTTAAAGAAAAGATAAGATATAAGATACGATCTCGACTGGTTTTCAGCATTAAAGGTCTGGTCCTTGACTCTAGGGTCAGATAGAAGGTATCCGTTAGATAAGACGGCTTTAAACGATCCAAAGAAACTAAGTTGTGAACTAAACAACTTAGAAAACAAGAAACTGAAATTTCTACTGCACAGTCCAGTAACTCTGGAGGCTGTCCAGAACAGAGGACTTGGAAACAGGGGGTGAGCCCTGTACCACTAGAAAGCTTAGGAAGTCTAGTTTCTGCTCCAATTTACGGATCACAAATCCGATAAACGAGCCGGAAGTTATTACAGTTTCCGGAAGGGGTCGCAAAACTGCCGTGAAACCCTAGCTTATTGATAAGTTCGCCGTATAAAGTTTTAGGTTTGTTTTAAATCTTCGTACTCAACTTTTTTTAGAAACTGAACTCTCAAGGCAGTTATCACGTACCACCGTACGTAACAAACTCCTTCTCACTTGCTCAAAGGCACGACGTTCTAACGTCAGATTTCAACTATCAAGTACTATACCAACAAAGAAATTCCAAACGTATTCTAGTTCCCGATTATCACTTTAACCCATATTATATGAACTCGGATGCTTACGATGTCAACTAGAAAGATGTTCCAAATTTCATTATAAACAATAATATCAAGTTAGAATTTTCATCCGACTTCCCGATTATTAGTTACAACTAGATATTCGTCTCTTACGCGATCTTTAAAAGTCGTCGGTTTTCGTTCAAATTTTACGACGTTAATCTACGTCTAATAGGAATCGTTTTCATGCATGCTAACATGTCTTAACATCTTTATAACTCAGTTTATATAGTGATCTTTGTCTCTTACATTCCATTAAACATTTTTAGAAAATTACCAATTAATTTCTATTATCGATTAACATGATTTGTAACAATATTCCACTAACAATTCATCATTTATATCTAACATGCATAAACTCCTAATTATCTTATAAATTTTCTGATTTCATACATACTTTAAGGGGATGATTTTCTTTTCAAAATAACAACATTTATTTACTAAACATACTCTTATATCACCAATTAAACAATTGCAATTCTATTATTACCTAACATGCAAAAACCCCTAATTTCATACTTCAAACCCTAACAAAATTTCATAATAGCATGGGGCTTTCAATTCCTTTTCATCTCATACACTAATTAAACCTCTACTAAGCATGAATTCATGATCAAAAGAAGAAAAACTAAAATCCTATAATTTCCCAAAAAAAATTCTGCATTCACACAAAAGTTAGGTTTCTTATTTTTGATCATTTTCAATCCATAAATATCATATCTAGTATATCTAATTACACTATTTCAAGATCAATTCTTCCATTCCAACTTCTAAAAAAAATCGAACAAGGAGAAGAAGAAAAGAAAAGAAACTAAATGGATAAGATTGTAGAGGATGAAATTACCTTAAATTTTAATGAAGGAAGGTATGGAATTGAATGGATGGATGGATGGTTTGTGTGAGTTCTTCAAGCTCTTAAGAGTGTTCTTCAATGGAGGATTGAAGTGATGAAGAAGATGAAGTTGAGGGAGAGAGGGAGAGAGTGGCCGAGAGAGAGAGTGGAGAGAGAGAGATGAAAAAGGTTTTGTTCCAAAAGTGAAATGATTAAATGTTGACCATGCATATAGGTAGGTTTAGGTGTCATTAAATTAAGTAATGACAAGCATGCATGTCTTCCACTAGAAGGGATGAGGTGGTGGCATGCATGCAGAATTTTTAGAGGATTTACGGGTTTTTCCGGCACGATCCGACGTTACGGGAAAACGAACGACGAAAAACGTTGTTCGGTACAAAAAAAATCGTCGCGATTCGATTTGACTTACAAATTCTAACGTATAACTTAAATAGAAAATAAATTTATAAAATTTATTTTGACAAAAACTCGAGACGACAAGTCCGAGTTCCGTCCGGAAAAACGTAAAAACAAATTTTCTCGACGTGTTCGTATTTGCGATTTTGTAAACGTAAAAATTAGACAATTTTCCTTTCCGAAATTACAAACTAAAACTTTTCGTACGTGCTAACCCCTAATACAGTAGTCGTCTAGCCGACTTCTGTAATTTTTTTTTTTTTATTAACGGGTTCGACCGTTAGCTTTTAGAATTAAGAAATTGTAAACTTAGGCGTGCAAAGCCATCTATTTGGTTAACTTTAAAAATTAGTACGCAAGGATTTTACGGGGCATTACATTCATTCACTCCATCTATCTCTCTCTCTCATTCGATCTCTCCCTCTCTCCAAGCAAGAAAGAAAAAAACTCTCAAACTCTCCAAACTCTCTCTACTCTCTCGGCAATCTCCCTCACACACACATACTTTGATTTTTCTTTACATGCAACCATGTATTCAAGCTCCCCATCCATGGAAATGAAGTAGAAAGTATCAATCTCCATTCATTTCATCCATATTCTCAAGAAAAGGTAAATATTTTTCAAGTTCTTGAAGTTAAATTCAACAATCATCCAACACTTTCTTCATTTTGATTTTTAAACCCTAAAGGGAATGGATGATTAATTCCATGTTATTTCTCTTCTTTGAGGATTCAAGAAGACTTCCTTCTTCCCTTCAAGTCCAAGCTTTGAAGCTACATTCCATCCATTTCATTTCCAAGAGCCAAGGAGAAGAATTCCATTTAAATTAAGTATGAAATTCATTTGATTAGTTGTAAATATGTATGTCTCTAAGTCCTAAAAGAAAGAACTATGCATGCATGTTATTTAAATTATGTTTAGGCAAACTTAGGATGTGCATGTGATAATCGAGTGAGAAGAATTCGTTAGGAGAATCGAATATTAGGTTTAATCGGTGAATTAAGGAAAGAAAAGAAATTAAAACCCTAAACCTAAGATGAATGCCGAAAAAATTAAGGAAAATAGGAGAAATATGAATTCTTTGAGTTATTATTATTTTGATGCTTGATTTGTTATTTTTATCATGTTGAGAATGAGAATTTAAGCATGAAAAATTGAGAAATAAAATGCACAAGAAAGTGCATGTGTGTGCCGTGAGATTTGAGCAAAAATAGAGCTTTTATTTTGTTGATTTTGTTGATGAATTGAGTGATGTTTTGATCAATGGAATGATTGTATGTTATGTTGATATAATCATGCATGTGTTTAAATTAAGAAAATGAGATTGCATATTGAAGTTTTGAAAGAAATTAATTGTAAAAATAATAAAAAGATTGGATGTTTAAGTATTTCAATGTATGTATGAATGTTAGTTTAAATGTGGAATGAAGATAGAAGTTTTGATAAAAAGATTTAAATTTGAAAAACTTTTAATTAAATAAAAGATGAAAGATGTATAAAAAGATATATCAATTAAATGTCTTTGTATTAAAATTTAAAGGCTTGAAATTTTTACTAAAACTACAACAAAAAGATCTTTTATAACTTAACTAATAAAGTGAACTAATTCATAAAAATGTTTATCAAAAGATAAAGAAATTATTAAGTAAGAAATGGCTTAAAGGTTTAAAACAAGAAAAGAAGAAATTATTAGAGAAATAAGCAAAAATAGAGAAAACCGAGTTTAAAAAGAATTAATCGATAAGAAGTAAAAAGGAAGTTTTAATCGAGTAAAGAAAAGATGCTAGACGAGTTAAGATAGATACTCGTATAAGTTAATCAAGAAAATAAGGATAAAATAAGATGTCGAATAATAAGTTGAAAGAAGTTTAATTAAATAATTAATTGAGTACGTTGTTTCCAACCAAGCGAATAAAAAGATAAACCGAGATAATAATTAGAGGAACAATAGTCGAGATAAGAAATGAGGATCGAATTAAAGACGAATAAGAAATCCTAATTTTATAAAAGTTAATAATAATTAAAGAGAAATTTTGTTAATTGAATAAGGGTTATAAAATACCTTATAAGATAACGGATGTAGAACAAAGCGTTGTCTATAAACAAGAAAAATAGAATTAATGGTTTGAGCCTTCATAAAAGGAAATGCATAATCGAGTTAGGTTTTAAGGTTTAAATTAAATGATTGTTAATGTGTCTTGAAGTATGCTTGATTTATGTGAATTCATTATATGATTGAATGAGTGTTTAAATGCATGATATTAGTTATGATGTGAAAAATAATTGAATGATTGAATTATTAATTGTTAAACCAAGAATTGATTAAAGCCTTTGAAAGAAAGCTCGAGTAATAGAATATAGACGATGACATTATTAATTAGAACGAGAAAAGTGTACGATGTTGAGTAGTAAAGTTAACCAATTCGAGTAGAGTTAATAATTTAAAGACGAGAACGCGAAATCCTTTAGAAAAGTTAGAGCGAAGAGAGAGACGACTCAAATAGAAGTCCGTCAGTTAAAGTCCAACGCCTTTGTGTCCGTCTTTCATATATCTTTTTTCCTATCAATGTCGAACTGTGAAGGATCGAGCCGGACGGATCATTAAGCGAGGACAAATAGCCCTAGACCACCTAGCTAGTCTTCGGAAGTCAGGTGGGCTTTTCTGAACCAAAACTATCGATGAAAATTAGTTATGTTACTGAGTTTTATGATATGATTTCAAATGTGATTGACTTGCCGTTTTTATTGAAGTTGGTATGTGTTATCATCTGTTTATATGAAGATGTTATTATCCTGTGAAAGGCAGGAAACCCACGTGTGGTATATGTTGAGGTGACTGTGAGCCTTGCTTCGGTTAGGCCGGTCACAGTGTTTGAGAAGGAGGCCTACTTCTCAACACAGTAAGATTGTTTGTGACAGATGATGCATACTGTTATATTATATGATATTTGACTGTGCAGTCTGTTTTAAAGAAAACGTTTTAACATGCACAAGTAAACTGTTTTTAAAACTGCTTATATACTTGTGATGTTCGGCAAGGCAAGTTCAATTAATATAGCTTTATGAAGCATCTTTATTCAAATGTTTTGGCTTGTGTTCACTGAGTACGAAGTACTCAGCCCTGCGTGTGTTTCTAAACATGTAGGTTGACTGGATGGCGATGGCGTGGATACTTGGTGGTGTGGTTTGGTTCTGTTGGTTGAGTTTAGTTGAATTTCAGACTGGCATTTGTACGTCTTCATACGTGCAAGTGTTGGGTATTGATGCAAGTTTCCGCTGCAACCCTTTTGATTTGATGTCTGTTAATGCTAATACTTTAATACTCATGTTTTTTATCCCGAGCGTTGTGCTCGAAGACTTTGAATACTTGTTGAATTCGTAACTCTTTAACTTGTAATTCCGAGCGATGGGCTCGTAACTTGAATTGTTGTTGAACATGATCTTCTTAACATGATATATATACATTCGTATGCTTTCTCTTTTTGTTGGAATTCCTTTCCCATCAGCATGAATTACTTGTTTGAATTCCTGTTGTAGGTGAAGTTAAGATGCTCGGTAGTTATTTC
This sequence comes from Schizonepeta tenuifolia, assembly GCA_029490685.1. NCBI lineage: Eukaryota > Viridiplantae > Streptophyta > Magnoliopsida > Lamiales > Lamiaceae > Schizonepeta > Schizonepeta tenuifolia. The sequence goes on along the minus strand of CM055955.1, from coordinate 50,265,347 downwards.
ATTATGCTTTTGGAAATCAAATTCGATTGCCTTGTCTTCCATCTTTGTTTTCCCCGAGCACGTTCCCTTATTTGAGTTAGTTGTTAGCTGTTTAAGTTTGTTGTTATTCGTAAGTCGCACCTCGAGAGTCGGGGCGTGACATTTTCAGTTGGAGTTCGCCTCATTCTAACTTCAAGAAGAGATTTGTTTTAATTATTAAGACTCGAACACGAATCTTAAACGATCAATCGATTCCAACGACGATTAGAACTTGAGTTCTAAAAAGTTATTCTCTAGTTATTATTCCATTTTCTTTTGGAATTCATGTCATAATTCGTAATTGATCGAAGAATACGATAAGTATGAGATTCAAGTGTCGGGAAGGACAGAATCTTTTGTAAACGAATGTTACTTTTGAATGAGTAACATGAACAAAGTAGACGTACTTTGTTTTAATAAGTGAGAATCGTTAAGAAAATCTCTTCAAGGAAGAAATAAAGAAAGAAAGTAATGGAGAATGAAGTAAGAATGTGATAAGAAGATAAAGTACGGAAGTCAAAGAATGATAAGATAAAGGATGGAAATAAAATCTCGAAATTTTATTTCTATATATTATGAGTGCAATTTTCTTGAAATTGCTAAATATTTAAGATAAGTGATTGTTTAAGTGTTGGTGACATTACAATTGAATAAGGAATATTCAACTTGTAATTTAAGATTTTCCTTAAGATAAGTTATTATCCTACCCATTACTGATCCGTGTTTCTTAAAAACTTTGTAGGATGGATACTAGATTTGACACGGCGCAGGAGAGTCGATCCCCGCCACAGCGTACTTGAGCAGATCAGATAGTAGATAAGTATCGAGATTTTGAGGCAGACCCAAATCATGATATAGGAAAAATAATTAGTAACTTTTCGGCCGTTTACCATGCAGCTCGCTATTCCGTTACAGAGCGTCAGGCTATATTCGACCTGATTATTCGACTGCCAGAGGAGTGGCGTGGTTGGGCACACGACACTGCATGGTACTACCTTGGAGTGTTTGGTGACGACGTAGAGCCGACGGGTGATTACTTAGGATTCGCTCTAGCAGTACACAAACGTTTCTTTCAGAGCAGAATCATAGCATCATATTCCATTCAAGAGCACCCTCCCTACACTCACTTTCCAGCAGATTCAGAGTCAGAGTATGTTGAGATAGATCCAGAGATGGCCGCACAGTTAGAGATCCCTCCAGTGTTTGTACCTAGTGAGAACACAGAGGAGCTAGTTCCAGAGGTAGAGTACCCGGTGATTGGCGCGGATCTTACCGCTATGATCGAGTTACCATACCCCTTCAGACCACTTGACAAGATATGTTCAGAGTTGGCCAGAGTTAGAGCAGAGTATGAGGCAGGTTCGTACAGAGTCCGTTCTAAGGAGGAGTACGATCCTAGTACGATTCCAGAGCACCTTCTTCCCCTGAAGAAGAGAACAGTAGAGCCCAGTTGTGACTACCTAGTGTCAGATTCCGAGAGGACAGTTTCAGAGGTACCTGCCCCACCACCATTTACACTTACAGACGGCATTACCTTGAGGGTTGACGAGGCACTCCAGCTCGTCTTTGGTTCAAATTCAGAGAAGAAGGATCCAGATGAGGATCCAGAGGAGGACCCGGAGGAGTCACAGGCCGTAGAGGGCAGTGCTGACTCGACTGCAGCTAGATGAGGGGAGCGTTTTAGACGCGTAGTAGTAGTAGTTCCTTTTGCCTTGTATATAGTCGGATCAGTAACTAGTTTTTGTAGTACTTTATACGAATACGTAGTTTTGGATCGTTTCTGTTCTAGTACTTCTAGTGGTACAGTAATGCAACCAGTAGTGCATCTTGTATACAGATAGGTAGTTAGCCTAGCTTAGACTCGTAGTAGTCTAGATTTCCTGTTGTATAAGTCCTCGTTGGAGGCAAAACTAGTATTCTTTTTTTTATGTATATATATATACATGACCCGTGAGAGGGTTTTGATCACAAGAAAGTTTCTTTTAAATCGTGTAGTAAACAAGAATGTCGAATGAACTCGTGTAACGAGAGTTTAAGTTTAACTTGGGAAGTTAAAAGATGAAAGAGCTAGTAATGAAATTAATTCCCTAATTCTTCTTCCGTGAACTTGTTTGAGTTGTAAAAAGGGGTTAGTAAGTAAAAGAAAGGTTTAAGGTAAGGCGCTGATGAGAACTTTCGTTTTCTATAGTTAAAGGAAATGCCGCCAAGAAATATTAATAATCGTAGAGGCCCTGGTAGGCCCAGAGAGCGTGGAAGACGTCAACCAGATGACGAAAGGGAGCAAGAACAAGAACGTAATGATACCCCTCTACCAACCCCTTCAACACCACCTCCACCACCACCCCGTAGAGATATTGAGGATATTTTCCTCAAACGAAACCCACCTGTGTTCAATGGATCGGGCAACCCTAGCGATGCTGAGCTATGGGTGCGATCAATTGAGAGGATTTTCAAACTCCTCAGATGTACTGATGAGGAGCGACTATCATGCATAGCATTCCAGCTTTCTGGACCAGCTGACTACTGGTGGGAGGCTCGGCAGAAGGTTATAATGGCAGAGCATCTGGCTCGATTCACATGGGAAGAATTTAAAGAGGTATTATTTGACAAATACATGCCGAAGACGTATAGAGCTCAGAAGGAGGCTGAGTTCTATAATTTGAAACAGGGTAAGATGACGGTCACAGAATACGATGCAAAGTTCTGTGAGTTGTCGAGGTATGCGCCAACTCAGGTCGATACCGAAGAAAAGATAACTAAGAAGTTCCATAGGGGACTTAGACACGAATTAGGAATAGCATTAGCCAGTCATGGGGGACTGAGCTATACTGATGTTCTAGGGCGAGCCCTAGAGATGGAGGCCGTAGTGCCTGATGAGAAGAAAGTGATAACACCTACACCAGCTCCAACCCAAAATAAAAACTGAGGCTATTATAACAACAATAATAGCAACTACTTAGGGAAAAGAAAGTGGGAAGGAGGAAATAGCCGTGGCTATAATCAGAATTATAACAATCAAGGGAATCAGAGGAATGGAAATCAACGAGGCTTTCACCAGCCTAATTAGGGTAATAACAACGGCAAGAGGCCATGGCAGGGAAATAGTCAGTCGGGATTGTACATCCAAGGAAATAACCAAACTGGACCATGGAGAGGCAATAATCAGCAAAACCAGCCGCAAGGACAACAAAGGAATTCCAATCAAGGAGGAAATAACCCAGGGAGGGTTATCAGTCCTGTTTGTCCTAAGTGTAATAGTACGCACCCCGGTATTTGTCAAGCCGGCACTGGTGTTTGTTTTAACTGCGGACAGAAAGGGTATATGAAGAGGGATTGCCCGAAACCTTTTCCAGCGGCAGGACAGAACCAGTTTAGATAGCCCCAGCCTTTGAGGGCGATACAGGCACAGCCGCAACAACAGATGACCCAACAGCAATTTCAGCAGCACGCTCAACAGCAGCAGAATGCAAGGGCATGCGCGATCAAACAGGGTGCACAGCATAAAGGGAAAAAGGAACCTAGCAGGTATGGACAAACTTCATAACACCTCCATTAAGATACTGTTTGATACTAACGCATTGCATTCTTCTATTGCTAGATCTTGTGCGATAACTTAGATATTAGACCTGTAAGAGTTGCACACGCTATGAGAATAGCTACACCTTCAGGAGAGATCACTACTTCCACGCGTGTTTGCTCTAACCTAGAACTAGAAATCGAAACTCTTAAGGTTAAAATGAACAACTTAAACGTTATAATAATGTGGGACGTAGATATAATCTTAGGATGGACTGGTTGTCAGAGAATTATGCCACGATTCTCTGCAACGAGAGAAAGATCTCTTTCAACCCCGGGTAGAGAACCAACTGAATTTTACGTAGATAATATCCGCTCTACAAGCTAAGAAGTTAATGAGAAAGAAAGGAACCACAGCATGTCTCGTGTACCTAGTTAAAGAACCAGGAGCTAAGAAGACCATTCAAGACGTGAAGGTTGTGAACGAATATGAAGATGTCTTTCCAGAAGTATTACCTGGTTTACCACCAGACCGTCACGTAGATTTCACGGTCGACTTAGAACCAGGATCAGCTTCCAAATCAAAAGGCCATATAGGATGGTACCAAAAGAGTTAGAAGAGCTTAAGATCCAACTGCAAGAGTTGTTAGATGATGATTTCATTAGACAAGTGTTTTCACCATAGGAGCACCTGATTGGTTCATCAGGAAGAAGGATGGTTCTATGTGAATGTTCATAGGCTATCGCAAGTTAAATAAGATAACCCTTAAGAATAAGTATCTTTTTATAAGGATAGAAGACCTCTTGATAAGCTTAAAAGGAACAAGTGTATTTTCGAGGATAGACTTAAGGTCTAAACAACACTAGTTGAAGAATAAACCGGAGATATACCTAAAAATCGCCTTCGGATCAGATATGGCCATTTCGAATTCCTAAGGTTATTCCATTTAGTTTGACTAACGCTCCCGCCGTATTCATGGATCTCATGAACCGAATTTTCCACCCATACTTAGACAAATTTGTTTTAGTATTCATCGACGACATTCTCATTTACTCCAAGAATGAGGAAGAACACGAGGAACACTTAAGAATAGTTTTAGAAATGCTTAGAGCCGAGAAGCTTTACGCCAAATTCAGTAAGTGCAAGTTTTGGCTGAAGGAAGTAATGTTCCTTGGACATGTAGTATCAGTAGAAGGCATCAAGGTAGATCCCGCCAAGGTAGAGGCAGTATGCGATTGGAAATCACTGACAAGTCCGAACAAAATTAGGAGTTTCTTAGATTTAGCCAGTTATTAAAGAAGATTCATCGAAGGATTTTCAACAATTTCTAGACCTATGACGCAACTACTTTGGAAGGAAAGCAAGTATAGATGGACGGATGAATGCGAGAAGAGTTTTCAGACACTCAAGGACAAGTTAACCACAACACCAGTATTAGCTCTTCCTGACGCAAACAAAGAATATGTGGGATATACAGAGGTTTTAAAGATCGGATTAGAGTGCGTTAGAATGCAAGATGGAAGGGTGATAGTTTATGCTTCAAAACGACAACTTCGACCTCACGAGGTTGAATACCCAACCCACGACTTAGAACTAGCAGCCGTTGTACATGCGCTGAAGATTTGGAAACACCATCCTTATGGTGTATGGGTTGAGATTTTTAAAGATCAAAGAGTTTAAAGTACTTCTTCGAGCAAAAGGAATTGAACATGAGACAAAGACGATGGCTCGAACTAGTAAAGGATTATGACTGCGAAATCAATTACCACCAGGAAAAGAAAACGTTGTAACCAACGCACTGAGTCGCAAGACTTCAACCAAGTTAGGATGTCTCTTTGTTGAGAAAGAAACTCTTGTATGAGAATTTAAGAAAATGGACTTAGAAGTGCTCGATGCACCTGAAATGATAACAAGCCAAATAACAGCACTCGAAGCTACATCAGACTTACGAGAAAGAATCATAAGTGCGCAGAGAGAGGACGAGTCGATCGAGAAGCTTCGACTAAGGATAAGAACGGATAAACCAGGCGGTTATTCCGAAGCAATGGATAATATGATAGAAATTAAAGAATGGACTTAGCATTCCCGATGACAACAAATTTAAAACTTAAGAAAGGATTCCTGGTAGAATTGATCGAAACGAGACGTTGCCTCGTTTGTAGAAAGATGTTTAGCTTATCAGCAGGTGAAAGCTTTACACTGACGACCATACGGGTTGTTATAACCGTTAAGTATTCCTATGTAGAAATGGAAGAATATTTTTGATGTTGATCAAATTGTTATAACGATAGTTATTAAGCTACGATAAGTATTGCGCCTTACGAGGCCTTGTATAAAAAAAATTTAGATAACTACCTTATTGTAATAAGGTAAGTGAAAGAAAGAACCTAGGACCAGATACGGTCAGTGAAATGATTAAGATCGTTCGGCAGACACGAGTTAGAATGAAAGACGTCTAGAGGTAACAAAAGAAAGAAGTTTATAGAAGACAAAAGTCTTAAGAAATATGTGCCGATCAGGCTCAAATCTAGAGAATGAGGACAAGACTTCCTCATGATTATCCTTTAAAGGATAATATAATTAATTCCATGTCAAGTATTAAGCTTTGACAAAGATTTATATAATTAGTGGATATCTTAAAAAAAAAATATAACTTCCAATACGGATAATTTTGGCTTTATTGCCAAATTCATGGAATGTTTATTAAGTATGTATATTCGATTCTACACACGTAGTTTAGTCAGCAAGACGTTGTTCTTAAAACTGACTTAACCTATGAAGAAAGACCGCAATCGATCTTGGATCGAAAAACGCAAAAGTTAAGAAGCAAGTCGATACGATTAGTAAAAGCATTAAAAGACCATCACGGGCAAGAAGAAGCCACGTGAGAACTCAAAGAAGAGTTGAGGAAGAAGTACCCCGAACAGTTTAAAAGAAAATAAGCAAATTTCGGGACAAAATTTTAAGCAAGGGGGTAGGATGTAATACCCCGGATAATTTCTACTGCCTTAAAAATTTAAAGTTAATAATAATTATGGCTTTGCACGCCTAAGATCATGAAATTAAATTCTAAGACTAATGGTGAAATCCGTTTCCGAAAATAAATTACGGAAGTCAGTCAGATGACTACTGTATTAGGGTTTTCGCGTACGAAAACTTTTTAGTTCTAGAACTTAGATTGAAAAACCGTCGAACTTTACAATCACTTTTTCTTCGATACGAGTTCACCGGAGAAAGTTAGTTTTTATGATTTTCTGGGCGAAATTTAGACTGTCGAATCCCGACTTTTTTTCGGATTTTGAAAAATGAATTAGGTTTTCCGAGTACGTAAATTATTTCAAATCTAACGGACAAATTATATTTCGTCGAATTCGTAACCAACTAAGAAATCTTTTCTCGACTTTTGTAACGTCATTTAAAGTCCGGAAACGAGATATTTCCGTCAAAATTTCGCACACAAACGGCCCTTAAGCGAGTCACCACCCTAAGTGAGATATTTTCTACTTTATGCTATAGAAAATCACCTTGTCATCACCTTGTCTCTCCCTTATAACCGAATTTTCTCTCTCTCTCTCTCCCATTCTGATGCAGCACAGGCAGTCTGTCGTATTTTGATCATAACTATTTACATGGTTGTTTGATTGGTACGTGGTTGGTGGCATTGGGAAGCCAGATCGATTGTCTTTCCAACGAGTTGTGGTGGACTTTCAGATTCCAAGTATTCAAGAAGTTATGGACGTTAAGAGTCAGATCAGAAATTGGAGAGTCATTCTAAGATGATGAGTCTTTTTTCCATTTATTTTATTTATGAGCTTTTTATGTTTTGCTGCTATAAATTGCCTATCTATTGTAATTACAGGCAGACTTGAATAATTCCAGTAATATAATATATCTCCATAGAGTTTCTACTCTACGTTTTATCCAACGTTGTTCTGTGTAATGCTTTTCATCTTTCCTCCTATTTCATCTTTCATCATTTGGTAATCAGAGCCTTGGTTACGTTCTTGGATATCCTACCTCATATCATGGCAGGAAGAGGTCGAGGAAGACGTAACAACCGAATGGGAGATGAACGAGATGATGAAATGAAAGCACTGCGCAGACAAGTTGAGCAACTTACGTTGCGGCTTGAGCAACATGAGGCTCAACGTGAGCCTGACGAATCGCTTCATAGTGATTCTAGTGATGAATCTGATGTCAATCCATTTGCACGCCGTAAAGAGCAAAGGAAGAATCAACAATATGATGAATTCTTGAGAATTGATTTGCCTGAGTTCCATGGTCGCCTCCAACCAGAAGAATTTCTTGAATGGCTAAGTGCTATTGAGAAATTTTTCGACTACAAGGAAACGTCGGAGAACCAACGGGTGAAGTTAGTGGCAACAAGGCTGCGTGGCTATGCATCTGCATGGTGGGATAAAGTTCAAGAGATGAGGCTTCGTAAAGGTAAGCCTAAAATCTCTACTTGGGAGAAGATGAGATCTAGGCTTAAAGAAAAGTTTCTTCCGTTGGACTTTGTCCAAATAGCCTTTTCTCAACTCAACAATCTCCGTCAAGAGGCAAAAAGTGTGATGGACTATACAGAATCATTTTACAAACTAATGGCTCACAATGATCTGCACGAAAGTGAGGAACAACTTGTTGCACGCTATGTGGGTGGTTTAAAATTGCAGATTCGAGATGAAGTTGAGATGCATCGACTGTTCAAACTTAATGATGCTTACCAGATGGCCTTGAAAGTGGAGTCCAGGCTTGCTTGTGGTAGTGCAAAGAAGTATGCTGAAGTGAGGAGTTTTTACCCCTCTCCTAATGCAGAATCTTCACGAGGAAAAGCTATTTCAAATTCTGATTCTACAGGTAAGTCGAAATTTCCATATGGTAATATTAGTGCAAATCAATCTGGACGAAATAAGCCAAATGCTTGCTTTAAATGTGGAGAAGTTGGCCATCACTACAACTCCTGCCCAAAAAGACAAATTAACTCACGTCTTAATTTTGTCGAAGAAGAAGTTTTTGAGGACTCGAACCAGCCAATTTACGATGATGATGATGGTGATATTGAGGAGCATCTGGAACTTTTGCCGGAGCAAGGAGAGAGTTTAGTGATACGTCGTGTTCTCACAACTCCTAAAGTTGATCTTGAAGAAGACCGGCTTCGTTTCAATGTTTTCAAAACTCGTTGCAAAGCGCAAGGCGGCAAAGTTTGCACTATTGTTATTGATGGCGGAAGCTGTGAGAATATTGTTTCTCAAGAGATGGTGGACAAACTCAAACTTTCAACAGAACCACATCCAACGCCCTATCGAATTTCCTGGTTCAAAAAGGGGAATGAGGTAACCATTTCTAAACGTTGTTTGGTTTTTTTCACTATTGGAAAATATCGTGAAGATGTCATGTGTGATGTTGTTCCAATGGATGTCTGTCACATACTTTTAGGGAGACCGTGGCAATTTGATAGACATGTTATACATGATGGAAGAGCAAATACTTACACTTTTAAATTTGGTAAAAAGGAAATTGTACTTTTACCATGGAAAGAAGAAAAGATATTACCAACAAGTGAAGGCAATAGTCTTTTGAGTTTGTCTGAATTTATGAAAGAAAGTGAAGATAGTGGAATTGTATATTTGTTATTTGCTAAAGAGCAGGAGAATCAAATGAATTTTCCCAGTGAGGTGCTTACACTTTTAGAGGAATTTAAAGATGTTGTCCCTGAAGAGTTGCCAAGTGGATTGCCTCCTTTGAGAAACATTCAACATCAAATTGATTTAGTGCCAGGCTCAACTCTTCCGAATAAAGCACATTATCGGATGAGTCCAAAAGAACATGAAGAACTGAAAAGACAAGTTATGGAGTTGCTTGCTAACGGCCGCATCAGGGAAAGCATGAGTCCTTGCGCAGTTCCAGCTCTCTTAACACCGAAGAAAGACGGTTCGTGGAGAATGTGTATTGATAGTCGTGCTATAAATCGCATTACTATTAAATACCGTTTTCCCATTCCTCAAATTGATGATATGCTTTCTAGTGCTAAAATATTCTCCAAAATTGATCTTAGAAGTGGCTACCACCAAATCCGCATCAAGCCAGGAGACGAATGGAAAACCGCTTTCAAGATACATGAAGGCTTGTATGAGTGGCTTGTGATGCCATTCGGTCTCAGCAATGCCCCGAGTACTTTCATGAGGGTAATGAATCAAATTCTCCGTCCTTTCATTGGTAAATTTGTTGTTGTCTACTTTGATGACATTCTTGTGTATAGTTGCAATGAATCTAAGCATCTTCAACATTTAAGGGATGTTTTCATGACCTTGAGAGGCGAAGAGCTCTATGTAAACCTCAAGAAGTGTTCTTTCATGACCAAGAGCCTATGTTTTCTAGGCTTTGTCTTGACTTCCACAGGAATCGAAGTTGATGAAGAAAAGATTAAAGCTATCCGAGAGTGGTCTGTACCAAAAAGCTTGCAAGAAGTTAGAAGTTTTTATGGATTGGCGTCATTTTATCGTCGGTTTATTAGAAACTTCAGCACTATATTAGCACCTTTGACAGATTGTATGAAGAAAGGAGAGTTCAAGTGGAATAAAGAGGCTGAGAAAAGTTTTGACATAGTGAAAGAAAAGTTGTCTAATGCTCCGGTTCTTAGCCTGCCCGATTTTGAGAAAATCTTTGAGGTGGATTGTGATGCCTCTCATGTTGGCATTGGTGGAGTACTTAGCCAGGAAGGTCATCCTATTGCCTTTTACAGCGAGAAGCTTAATGACGCTAAGAAAAAATATTCCACTTATGATCTGGAATTCTATGCCATTGTCCAATCTCTTCGAACTTGGAGATCGAATTTGATTCAGAGGGAGTTCATCCTACATTCTGATCACGAAGCCCTTAAATATATCAACAATCAAGGGAATTTGAATCGATGACATGCAAAGTGGATTTCGTTTTTGCAGGAGTATACTTTTGTGTTGAAGCATAAAAGTGGGATTTCTAATAAGGTGGCTGATGCATTGAGCAGGAGAGTTATACTTTTGAATTCAATAAAAGTTCAACTTGAAGGATTTGATTCCATCAAAGATATATATTCTGATGATCAAGATTTTGGTGAAATTTGGCAATTGTGCCAAGGTAAAGGTATCGATGATTTTCTGCTTCAAGAAGGCTTTCTTTTTAAAGGAAATTGCTTGTGTATTCCTAAATGCTCTCTTCAAGAGTATTTGATTAAGGAGCTGCATTCTGGTGGTTTAGGCGGTCACTTTGGGAGAGACAATGCCAAACTTGCAAGGGACAAACTCAAAACACGGGTTTGTATACTCCTCTTTCAGTTCCTCAAGCTCCATGGGAAGATGTCAGCATGGATTTTGTTGTTGGCCTGCCGAGAACTCAAAGAGGTAATGATTCAATTTTGGTCGTTGTTGATCGCTTCTCGAAAATGGCACATTTTATTCCTTGTAAGAAGACTATGGATGCATCATATGTGGCTGAACTTTACTTTAAAGAGGTGGTTAAGCTCCATGGCGATCCTAAGTCTATTGTTTCGGACGGAGATACCAAATTCTTGAGTCATTTCTGGCGGTGTTTGTGGAAAAGAATTGGTACCAAGCTTCTTTACAGTAGCGCATATCACCCACAAACTGATGGGCAAACCGAAGTTGTGAATCGAACTTTGGGAAATTTACTTCGAAGTTTGTCGGCGAAGAAGCCAAAGCAATGGGATATGGCTTTACCTCAGGCAGAATTTTCCTATAATTCTATGGTGAATCGTTCTACTGGAAAGAGTCATTTTGAAATAATTTATGGCAAGTCTCCTCAACATTATCTCTCTCAAATTCCTCCATTAAAACTCTTCATCCAAGCTCTTCTCAAGAACACAAGTCTTCCATCTACCGATCAATTCCATTTCTGAGTTTGTATTCTGCAAAGTGAGAACATCATCTCCAATATGAACCGAACACAATTCCTTTTCCATCATTTTCTTTTTTTTCGAAATGTAGAAGATGGGATAGCATGTTGACCTTTAATCGATTCATGTTCTAGGATGTTTAGAATCGAGTTCTACGGATCGAATCATGAGGAAAATCACTCCCCATTTCTTTAGGGTTATTATCAAAAAATTTTATAATTTTGGGGGTTTGATCGTAGTTCGATTTCTTTGATGTTTGATCGATAGATTAGTGATCTACATATTGTTAATTGACTATAGGAATTAATTTAGATTTTTCTAAAAATAAAAGTTGAAGGATAAGAGATGAAGATTGGTCGATTTAGTATAGTAAATGTTATGATATGTTCAATTGATTAATAGAATTGAGATATACAATGTATGCGGATGATTATATATTTAATTGGGATTTTTCTAAAAATAAAACGAAAAACGTAAGAGACGAAAATGCGTCGTTAAGTTGAAGCTCGATAATATTTTGATAATATGGTTTGCATATTAGTGATGCTCGTTAAATGATGATCGTTGTTGTAAAATTTGAACGAAAACGGAGAACGTAAGATTTTTGGTAAGAGACGAACCATCGACGATAAGTCGAGCATGAATAATGAATTAGGATTGTGTTTTGAACCTTTGATAATCTTGATAGTAAATGATCATAATCGGAAAGTTAGAACGAATTCTAATAACGTCGAAAATTTCACAAGAGGCGAAGAATCGAACCTAAGTATCGTTAGAAAAGACGAATAAGGGAACTATTTGGATATTAATGATAGTTATTGTTAAATGAACAAGTTTGTAGTTGACGATATGTTCATCCGAGTTATGAAATGATAAGTTATAATTGTGAACGAGAAGTAGAAACGAGAAATTAGAAATTGTTTTGGTATAGTACTTGTGTAGTTTGAAAGACGAAGAATTAATCGTCGTGTTTGTGATCGAGAAATGAAAAGGAGCTCATCACGTATGAGGATATGTGTTGACTGCCTTGGGTCAGTAATTTCGTAGAAAATAAGGTGGAATAACGTAAGTCGAGCTTAGGAAGTCGTACATCGAGTTAAAGAACATTAGGGTTAGCCGCGAACAGTTTTGCGACCTTTAACGGAAACTGTCATATCTTTAACTCGTTTATCGGAATTGAGATCCGTAAATTGGAGAGTAAACTAGACACCCGTACCTTTCTTTTGGTAAAAGATTCGTCCCCTGTTTCAAAATCCCCTGTTCTGGGTGAACTTACTGATCGGAATAGTAATTTAAAAAACTTAGTTTCTTAAGTTGAATTATTTTCAACTTAATTCCTTTTGATCTTCTAAGTCGTTGTAAGCTATCGACTTTCATTTTTTCTGACATAAGTGTCAAGTAAGGAACCAAATGAGTTCTAAACGAGATGCATTCGAGTCTCGTTCCTGTTTAACTAAAAGAATCTAGTTTAGCGTGCAAATGCCTAAAAAGCTTAAAAGACTAATTCGATTTCGTTTTTTATTTCCATTTTCATTTATCGTATCGACAACTTATCAAAGTATGATTATGTACGATGAAAGAGGAAGTCAACACAAGGATAGGACGGAAGATTGAAGAACGGAAGCTCGATTAGAAGTTCTGTAATCTTTAAGGTGGGCTTTTATATATATCAAACAAAATGTGGGTTTTTCCACAAATCGAAAGTGATATTTATAGCTTTGATAACTGTGTTTATCAAAAGTGATTATCAGGCATAAATTTTTTTATGTTTTATGTGAGTTCTCTTGTACCCTTCTGAGTTAGCCGACCTGTTATCCAGAATTTATTAGTTAACCGACTTGTTAACTAAAATGATCAGACTTTGAGTTAGCCGACTTGTTTTCCAAAGTTAGTGTACACAGTAGCCTGTGGTGTATGTTGTATGCTTTTGAGGGGTAACCAGCCACGGTGATTCTTATTGGGCAAGATTGAACGTAACATCTATCAGAAAATGCTTGGCCAAGCTAAATTGTGAAAATGAGAAAGAAAATGTTTTAGTAGACACGGGCATTTTAAAAGAAAACCCCGATGTGCTACAGAGATAAGAATGCCTGATTTTATCAATACTTATTATATGTTTTCGGCCAAGTGCCCACTAAGTGCTTTATGTACTTAGCCCTGCATATGTTTTATAAATGTGCAGGTTGAGCGACGGAAGCGGTGATGGTTGAGTAGGATAGTGATAGGAAAGAAGAACAGAGTCACATTCTACGTTTATTCCGCTGCCAAACTCTAAACCTTTTTGCATTATCTTGTATATAACTCTGTAGTCTAAGTTCTGTAGTATAACTTAGTTTTCTTTTGGAGAACTATGTCGAGTGATCCTTCGAGATCAACTCTTTCTTTATCTAATGAAGTCAGGTTCATAGAAGTGTTCTGTCATTTAATATATGTTTATTCATTCATCCTCTTTCTTCCCCGCTTCTTTAATCCAATCCCAATCGCACCCCGGCTTCTGCCGTCCCTCGGGATTTGGGGATGTGACAATTTCTCTTTGTTATTACTAATTTATTAGTGATAAGTTTTAGCACATTGAATCTATGCATATTGAATATTTGAAACCTTCTTCACAGTCAAAACACCTTGTTGCCCTTTTTATAATGTGGCAAAATTTACTTATTTAGCACGTACACATCAATGTTTGGATTTAGGTGTTCAATCACGTGTCAAATCATAAAATTGACTTCGGCCCAAAATACGTGTACGGAAATGGAAAACAAAAATTGAAATTATATTTTTTAAGGGCCCATTAGACATTATATAAACAGTATGTGTGAGCGTAACAAGTTGGGCTTTTAGCCCTAATCTGCCATTTCCACCGTTTTGCCGCCGTCTCGCTTCGCTGTCGCGCTCCGCCGCCGACCACCATGGTAAGTTTTCTCCTCTCTTTCTCTCATATAATTTCTCTCTCTCTCTCTCTCTCTCTCTCTCTCTCTCGCTCTCTTAATGTCAGTTTCCATCTCTCTCTCTAATCCGCCGCCACCCAGCCGTCATTCTGTCGCCGTATGTAAGTGTTCTCTTCTCTTTCTCTCATATAATTTTTCTCTCTTTCTCTCTCACCCGCCCTCTTAACATCAGTTTCTATCTTTCTCTGTAATCCGCCACTGCCGCGTCACCGTCTCCGTGTGTAAGTGTTCTCTCTCTCTCTCTCTCTCTCTCTCTCTCTCTCTCTCTCTCCCCTCTCCGTCTCTCTCATTTCAACCGTTCATCGTCTCATTCCACCGCCGCTCTATCACTGTTGTCCCGCTCCACCACCAGTATGCTTCTTGAATTGATACTTAGCTTTATATTGATTATTTGATTTTGTTTGTTGTATGCATTAGACATGTTTTTAAAATTTAGCAATAATATCTTGATAGTGTTGGAATTGAATTGCATATAAGTATTATTTCGATTATTAATGTTGCATTAGTGTGCTAATGGATACCATTATCTTATTTGAAATTATTGTTGGTTGCTCCTTGTGGATTAGATTTATTATGTACATAACATGGAAATGAGCACGCAGTACATTGTGGGATAGATTTAATCAATTTCTTAAGGATCTTCTCCCTTTGGAATAGAAATTGATTACTTCTTAAGGATCTTCTCCCAACAAATGATTGTTTTTAATTTGATTAATGATTGTAATTTTTATTGCTTATTTTATATTGTATTGCTTGAACAATTGGGGGCCGGGTAGACTTAGTAAATTAGAAACATTATGGTTAACATAGCTGGTAGAGTCGAGCACTTGGTAGTTAGGATAGTGGGGTTATGTTGTCGAAATTTCGTCTGATTCAAGTAATTTATGATTGATGTTCTTTTTTTTTCAATTAGAAATTATAAAAATGAGTGATAATCGTCAGTGAATATATGCGAGATATAATGATCATTCTGCATTTGAAATTGGACTTGAGGGTTTCCTTGAGTATGCGATAAATCAAACGGCTTACACAAATAGAGTAAGTAACATTAGGTGTCTGTGTAGGAAGTGTAAGCACGTGGTATTTTTATCTGTGCCTACAGTCGGAGAACATGTTACTAGGTGTGGGTTTGTCCACAATACACAACATTGGTTTATCATGGGGAAGCACCAGT
The DNA here is from genome assembly GCA_029490685.1 of Schizonepeta tenuifolia. Classification (NCBI taxonomy): domain Eukaryota; kingdom Viridiplantae; phylum Streptophyta; class Magnoliopsida; order Lamiales; family Lamiaceae; genus Schizonepeta; species Schizonepeta tenuifolia. Next base: position 50,249,802 of record CM055955.1, on the reverse strand, counting down.
GGATAGACGACTAGAACCTACTAGAATGGATGAGGATGATGAGTCATACAATAACTATCAAAGGATGGTGTATGATCATGCTGGTCCTAGTAATTTTGAATATCCTCCAAATCTGGAAGTGCCGCCCAATCCTGCTGCTCAACAGATTTATGACATGTTGAACTCAACCGATAATTCATTGTACCCTGGGTGTGATACTTACTCCCAGTTATCCTTTATGACACAATTCATGAGCATAAAGGTTGAAAACCATATATCAGAGAGATGTTTCAATCAGTTGTCTTCGTTTTTTCAATCGACTTTACCGAAGGATAACAAGTGTCCTGACGACTTCTATAGTACGAGAGATATCTTTGCAGTTTGGGTTTGCCAGTAAAGAAGATCGATTGTTGTGTTTATAATTGCATATTGTATTGGGGAGATGATAGTCAGTTGGAGAGCTGTAAATTCTATGGTGAATCACGATATAAGGAGAATTTGCATGCATCTGGAAGCCACCGAAAAAAATGTGTGGCCGCCAAGTGACTTCTACAGACGATTGGGTTATGCGCCACCCGACAGACTCTTCGGTATGGAAACACCTGAATTCAGTTAATCTTAATTTCGCTCAGGAGACAAGAAATGTGATGGTTTTGCCCCCTTTGCACAATCAGGACATTGTTACTATTATGTCTACCCAGACAATCGTAGATGATGACCCACCACAGGTTGTTCATCCCCATGGTGGAATCGTTGAAATGGAAGCAATGATGATGAACCAGACAGTGATGAAGACATAAACACATCATCTAATAATGAAAGTGATGGTTACGACACATATTTGTGATAGGATTAATTATTATATCTTATTGGATCTAAGTTTATCTGATTTTTTTTAAATAGGTAAAATATCGACTCGTAGAGGTTTTTGTCTTCCTTCACAGTAGACTCCTCCCTGTTCACAGCCGTCCAAACCGACTCTGTTAAGTTCTACTCCACAGAGTTCACCGCACGTTTCTGAGACTCCTCCTAAGGGTTCTACTTGGCCGAAAAGGCCCAGAGGCCCCACACTTGCCGAGCTGAAGAAGGCCTGGCCTAAGGGCAGCAGAGGGAGGCTTCTCTTTCGGAGAATGCCTAATGGGTACGTTATTTTATTATTATTATTATTATTATTATTATTATTATTATTATTATTCATTAATATTATTTAATTTCTTTTTCCATGCCCTTGATTTCTACTCTTTTATTAACCTTGTGTAGCTTAATAGAGATAAGTTTTTGGTTGTTTGTTTTCTTATTAATTCCAAAATTTCATTTCAATGTGTATTAAAAGTGGTACACAAAAAACCTGTATACTATTAATAACCTTGTCTTAATCTAATTTACATCGATATGAATCATCTTCTTTATAATAGGATTAGAGATCCCTAAGCCCACGGCCATCCTCATGCTGACGTGGATTTCTCTATATTTTGGTTTACTTATTATCTAAATTATGAAGAAAAGCGTACATATTAGGAAGAAATTTGCATAAGTAACGTGGCTCATCCCTTCCACAAAATCTACTCTTCAAACCTGCTTCAATATTTGCAATTCTGCATTCGGATTGACTGAAATCAGGCCATCTCGTACAGATTAGGAAGAAATTTACCATGTGGTTCAGTAACGCCTCATCCCTTCCACAAAATCTGCTCTTACTTTCCTTCCCTTCAATCTCATAAGTAACGCCTCATCCCTTCCACAAAATCTGCTCTTCAAACTGCTTCAATATTTGCAATTTTGCATTCGGATTAACTGAAATCAGGCCGTCGCCGTCGGAATTAGAGATCTCTCATTCAACTCATAATTGGAAATATGAAATCATGTGTCTTGAGAGTTGCAGATCAAAATCATATAAGTAGGTAAGGTTGCTTCCATCTTCTTCTCTTACAACTTCACAAGGTTTGATATTCTTCTTCTCACATTCAATTGTTGTGCGCTATTTCTAGTGAGTGAAATGGAAATTACAAACTGATGTAATAATATACAAGTTTTCACTCATTTCCATTAATTTCCATTAACACTGCGATTCTTCCATTTAATGGAAATAATCTATTTCATCCTTGGATTTTCACTCATATGCAAGCTTTGCTAGCTTTGCATATTATCGATTTCCATTTGATTTAGTAGTGAAAACAATGTTGATTTAGTATTATAAAGAAATAGATAATTTCCATTAACACTGCGATTCTTCCCTCTGATGTCACAAGGTTTGGTTGTATACAAACTGTCTGATGAAATGCCTTAATACATGCCTTATATTTTTCTTGCAGAAATTATATTTGAAATGATGAACCAATGTTGTTAATTCATCATTATTGTGAATATTCTCAATATAGAACTGATTCTAAACAGAGTCGATCCTCTTTTCTAATATATGTTTTATATCTGGGTAAATATGATAAGGCTCCATACGTAGTAGGTACTAACCAAATAAGGTGTAAGTTATCAATTGTGTAGCTAATTTTTGTAGTACATGTGACTGACTTTTCTTGATGATAAAACCATTCTTACTTGCCTATATGGTGAGTATGATAGACTTACTTAATTTACATCTTTCCGTGTGCTTATTCTTATTAGAGGAAATGTCGACGGCCAACACACTCATCCCTTTTAGTGCAATAAATGGTAAAACTAGTAACAAAACTGTCTTTGTGAGAATGTTACGATTGTGGGTCCAAATTGCATATGGAAAGGAAGGGATAGAAATGATTGTTGTTGATGATATGGTAACCATCTCCTCTTTTTAAAATTAGAGAATTACATTCAACTATGTATGTAATCAACCTTAGCACTTTTTTTTCCATACAGTGTATCAAAATCCAGGCGTCTATCTCCACGGGGGTAAAGAACAGATTTATGCCATTATTGAAAGAGGGTGAAATAGTCGTTATTCATAATTTTCAAATTCTGGAAAATAAACCCAATTTGCAAAACGCTTTTATAAATCATGCATGGAGGATTGGCTTTAGCTTTGCATCCAAGTTTTCTAAACTGACGGAATATTGGAAGATCCCTAAAAATAGATTCGACTTCATTACTTTTGGGGACTTATACAAGCACGACAAAAAATTTGTCATAGGTCAGTCTACTTTATAAGATATTTAGCTTCAATTGCATTCAATAATTTTTTATCTTTTCATGCTAATTCATATTCATTTTAATAATTTTCTATCTATTCATGCTAATTTACATTCATTTTGCAGATATTACTAGTAAGGTTAAGTCCGAAACTATCTCCATAGTGTCACTGGAAAGGGCATGCAAGTGCGATGTGATACTCACTGATGCAGAGTATGATATTCGAATATAATATAATCGTTTCATTGATATTCATTTATATTAGTATTTTATTCTATTTGAGTGTTGTCTTATCCATCTCCCAGGGGCAGAAAAATAACTTGTGCGCTATGGGATTCATTTGCCCATCAACTCAAAGCGTTTATGGACAAAAGGGATAGCGAGAGTAAAGAGCCAATAATAATTGCATTGTAATTTGTGATGATATCAACATTCAAAGGTTAGAAAATTCACTAATTGATTTACATTTTCAATCATAATCTTAAATCTGAAAATTTTAATGTTATTTTAGGGGTTGACATTTCCACAATGAAGCATGCAACTAAATTATTTATCCATCCTGATATTGAAGAAGTTAAAACTTTTATTTCAAGGTATTTTATTATATATGCTATGTTCATGATTGTCAAATCAAATGTCACAGCCCCAAATCCCGAGGGACGGCAGAAGCCGGGGTGCGACTGGGGTTGGATTAAAGAAGCGGGGAAGAGGGGGACTAACTGAACATACATACATAAGAGACAACATACAAACTATGAACAAAGCTTTATTTACATAAAGGAAGAGTTAAACTCGAAGGATTACATGACTGAAAGTACACGGTAGATAAATTAAGTTATAAGACAGATCTTAGTCTACAGTGATTACAAATATGTTCATCAAAATACTAGAGTTTTGCAGCGGAAATGTGATTTATACTAACTAAAGTCTTCCTAAGACAACTTTATTCAACCCTCGCCGCTTCCATCGCTTCAACCTGCACATTTAGAAAACATATGCAGGGCTAAGTACAAAAGTACTTAGTGGGCACGTTGCCGAAAACATAATCATAAGTAAAAATAATCAGGCATCTCATAATCGTAGCACATCGGGGTTTTATTGAAACTGACCCGTGTCTACTAAACATTTTCTGACTCATTTGTATAAAGTAGCTTGTACAAGCATTTTTCTGGTATGTTACGTTCAAATCTTGACCAATTCTCATTCACCATGGCTGGTACCCCTCAACAGGGTATCACATACACCACAGGTTATAAAGTGCACTAACTCTGGAAGCACTTAGTAGCTAACTCAGAGCCGATCGTTAACTAATAAATCTGGAAAACACGAAGGTTAACTCAGATAGGTACAAGAGAACTCACATAAAATATTTAAATGGTTTATGCCATGATTATCACTTGAAAACACAGATATCAAGCGATAAAGAAGGGTTTTAGAGCATTGCTCATTTTATTTCATATATAAAAGCCCACCTCGATGATACAGAACAACTAAACAGGTTTCCGTTCTTTGGTTCTTCCGTCCATTCCTTAGTGTTGGCTTCCTCCTTCATCGTAAAATAATCACACTTCAAACTCGATCGTATAAGATAATCGAACATAGAAATTCGAATTAGGTTTTAGTCGTTTTGTTTCTTTAGGCATTTGCACACTACTAGTTTCTTTTTAGTTTAAACGGGAACGAGACTTGAACAAATCTCGTTTAGAACTCAAAAGGTCTCATACTCGACTCTTAGGTCAGTAGAGAGGGTAGTCGATAGCTCAATACGACTTAAAAGATCAAAAGGGACTAAGTTGGAAAAGAAATCAACTTAGGAAATTAAGTTTTAGTTCTTTAGACGATTTAGACAATTTCTCGCTTAACTAAACTTCTTTACTTTAACGGATACGAGATGAGATCTGTCTTGTTTAGCACTCAAGGCTCCTTTCTTGACACTGGGGTCAGTAGGATGATAGTCATCAAGTTATTACGGCTTAAACGATCGAAAGAAACTAAGTTGCGAACGAAACAACTTAGAAGAATGAAATCTGAAAATTCACTGCGCAAGGCAGTAACTCTGGGGACTGCCCAGAACAGGGGAACTGGAAACAGGGGATGAGCTCTATACCGTTGGAAAGTTTGATGTCTAGTTTACGCTCCAATTTACAGATCTTAAATCCGATAATTGAGCTAGGAGATATTTCAGTTCCCGGCAAGGGTCGCAAAACTGCTGCGAATAACCCTAGTTGCTCGATAGATTTCAACGTTAAACTTTTTAGGTTCGTTCTAAGCTATCGAAGCTATATGTTCCCGTTTTTATCACTTAAAGGCAGTCTACACGTACTCCCGTACGTATAGGACTCCTTTCCACGGTTCGTCTAATGGCTCGACGTTCTAGACGTCGGCTTTCAACTACTAATTACTAAACCAACAAACGAGTTAACAATTCTCGTTTATACTTCTCGACTTTAACTACAACTCCTTAAAATATAGTTCGAATGCTCACAACAACAACTACAAACTCGTTATCTAATCCGTATTAAGCAATATTAAACATTTAGAACCCCTATTCCACTTCTCGATTATTAGTTACGAGTACTAGTTCGTCTCTTAGAAATTCTCCAAAGTTCTCGGATTCCATTCATTTTCTACGTCATAAATCCTTATCTAACAGGGTTCATTAATTCATATCTCAAAACTTTATAACATTAACTAGTATTAACTTGAATTGGATTTTTGGTGTCTTGGAAATTCTACAACATTTTTAGAATTAATCTAATTAATTTCCAATATCAACTAAGATTACTATCAACCATAATTCATCATCAATTCATTAATCTAAGATCAATTACATCAAACCCCTAACATCACCCCATTTTCGGTTTTCATAGGATTTAGGGGAGATTGGTTTTTCTTCTTTAATTAGCCATATTAATCCAATAATTATACCAACTACATCATTAATTATCCAATTACTAAACCAATTCATCTACAAATTGAAAACCCCTAACTCTAACCCTAACATAATTTTCGGTCCAACCTTAGAACATAGGGTTTAGGGTTTAGGGTTTTTCTTTGTTTATTTCACCTATTAAGCATCTCCTAAGTCCAATTATACCATAAAATAAAAGAATTAAACACCCTAGTTAAAACCCCTAAAATCGGTCCACAATAGGAAAATAGGGTTCTTAATTTCTTTCAATTTTAACCATAGAAATCCATCCCTAATACATCTAATTAAATTAATTTAAGCTCAAAACAACATTCTAATCATCTACCAATTTCGGTCCTCAAACAAAATTAAAGGAATGGAAAACTAATTGGATACAAAGAAAGAGGAGATGATTACCTTAGGATTTAATGAAGAAAGTAAAGAAAGTTGATGGAAGATGAATGACTTAGGATGATTTCTCCCTTGTAGAGCTTGAAGATCCTTCAATGGTGTTTGAGAGAAGAGAGTGCCGAGAGTGAGATGGAGGGATGAGTTGTGAGGGTGATGACTTAGCTAATGAATAGTAATACAATAGTCATCATGCAAGGTGGCAAAAGCTTGGAATAAATAGAAGGATTAAAGGACAATAGGTGTAAAGTTCATACTATAAAATAATGAAACATAAAGTTGTATTTGTGATGCAAGTCGGCTGCCAATTTAAATTAGGAGATATATCGCGCTTTTTTCCGCGCGATACGACGTTACGGAAAACGACGTACGAAAAACGTATTTCGGCACAAAATCGGCGAGATCCGATTCGACCATAAATCCTAACGTATTTAACTTATTCGGAAAACAATATTTAAAATTTTAATTCCGACAAAAACTCGGGACTGACACAGTCCGAGTTTCGTCCGGAAAATCATAAAAACGAACTTTCTCGAGCGAGTTCGTATCGCGATTTCGTGAATGTGAAAATCAGACGGTTTTCAGTTCTGAGTTCTAGAACTAAAAAATTTTCATACGCGATATCGCTTAATACAGTAGTCGTCTAACTGACTTCCGTAATTTATTTCCGGAAACGGATTCGACCGTTAGTCTTAGAATTTAAAATCGTAAACTTAGGCGTGCAAAGCCATTATTATTATTAACTTTAAAATTTTGAGATCGTAAGGAATTTCCGGGGCATTACATCTACCCTCCTTGCGAAAAATTTCGTCCCGAAATTTGCTTATCCTCTATAAACAGCTTGGAGTACTTCATACTCAATTCTTTTCCGAATTCTCACATGGCTTCCTCTTGCCTGTGATGATCTTATAACGCTATTACTAATCGTCTCGACTTGCTCCTTAACTTTTGTGCTTTTCGATCCAAGATCGTTTTCGTCTTTTCCTAATAACTTAAGTCGATTTCAAGAACGACGTCTTGCTGATAGAACTTTATGTTATAAAATCGAACGTACATACTTTCTCAAAATGAGATACACTTAAAAATAAGCATTCCATAAACTTGGCGATAAAGCCATAACTATTCGTAATGGAAACTATCTTTTCCAAGTTATTTGCTAATTATATAGATCTTTATCGAAGTCTGAACTTGACATGAAACTAAGGTTTCTCATTAACGGAGAAATCTTAAGGAGCTTTTATTTTTTCTTCTCGATTATTAAGTTCGAATTGTCGTATATACTTAAGACTTTTGTCTTCTTTAAACTCGTTTATTCTGACTCGAATCTATCCTATGATCTCGATCATTTCACTGACCGTATCTGGTTCTAAGTTCTTTCTTTCACCTACCTTATAACAATAAGGCAGCTATCTAAAACTTCTTTTTCTTCAAAGTCTCGTAAGGCGTAATACATATCATAGCTTAATAATTATTGTTATAATAATTCGATTGTTGGCTAAGTGTTCTTCCATTTCGCTCTGCGGCTAATATTATCGTTCTTAGCACATCAACGAGTATCTGAATCATTTTCTCGGACTATCCATTCAACTGGAGGTGAGAAGCGGTACTAAATTTAAGTTTGGTATCTAATTTTTCTGCCTCGTGTCTTTCAAAAATCCCGTTGTCATAAAACTGTAACTATATCCTTCTATTTCCATTCTGGAATACCTAATGGTTGTAACAACTCGTATAGTTGTTAGTGAAAAGCTTTTCACTTTCTTATAAGCTAAACATCTTTCTACCAAACTAGGCAACATCTCATTTCACTCTATTCCACTAGAAATCCTTTCTTAAATCTTAAATTCGTCGTCATCGGAAATACTAAGTCTTCTCTTTAATTTCTATCATAATACTCATTGTTTCGGTCTATCCGCTCTTATCCTTAGTCGAAACTCCTCAATCAACTTGTCCTTTATCTAGGTACTTATAATCTTTCTCGCAATTTGGTATAATTACTAATGTCGCTATTTGCTCTGCGATCGATGCTGATGCATCATGCATCTCTATATCCATCTTCTCGAATCCTCGTATAAGCGTTTCTTCTCCGACGTAGAGATATCTAAACTTAATTGGAGTCTTACAACTCAGCGTATCTATTCTTACCCTTAGCTTTACCTAGATGGTAATTATTTTCACAATCATAATATCTAACTAGTTCGAGCCATCTCCTTTGTCTTATGTTAATTCCTTTGCTCGAATACACGCTTCAAATTCTTATGTTCTGTGAAGATCTCATCCCTTGCACCATATAGATGGTGTGTCCAAATTTTCAATGCAAGCTCTACGGCTGCAAGTTCTAAGTCGTAGGTTGAATACACAATTTCCTAAGGTTAATGTGTCGTGAAGCGTAAGCTATCACTTTCTCATTTTGCATTTATACCATCCTATCTCGTTCTTTGTAGCGTTAGCATCCATCTCGTATTCCTTGTCGTTACTGGGAGGGCTGAACCTAGGGTAATGATCAACTTTTCCTAGAACGTCTGCGTTCCTATTCCACAATTGTTTGTACATTTATTCTTTTCTTCTATGTAGTTGTGCCATAAGTCTTAGTAATCATAGAAAATTCCTTGATGGAAACCTCTATTATAACTGTCCAACCTGGGAAACTTCTTATTTCATTCAGACTGGTAAGCGATTTTTCATTTGAGTACTGCCTCTACCTTGGCGTGAATCTATCTTAACATCTTCTGTCGACACTATATATATCCAAGAAACATTTCTTCTTCATTCGAACTTGCTCTTCTGAACTTGGCATCTAGTTTCTCGACTCTAGGTGTTTCTAGCACTATTCGCAAGTATTCTTCGTGTTCATCCTCATTCTTGGGGTAACTGAAATTGTCGTCGATAAATACTAAAATGAATTCTTTTCTAAGTCTAGGTGGAAAAATTCTATTTATGTGGTTCATGAATACTACGGAGCACTAGTCAACTAACGACATAACTAAGCATTCGTAATGGTTTTATCTGGTTCGAAAGAAAATTTTTGGGTATATCACCAGTTTATCCTCTAACTAGTGATGCTTAGACCTTAAGTCTATCCTTACAATTGTACTTGTTTCCTTTTAAGCTTATCAGGGGTCTTCTATTGTCGTTAAAGGATACTTATTCTTAAGGGTTATCTTTATTTAACTTTTGACAGCCTATATACATTCTCGCAGAATCATCCTTCTTCGATGATGAACATCTAAAATGTTTTCCATGGTGAAAACGTTTGTCTAAAGAAATCGTCATCTAACAACTCTTGCAGTTGGATCTTAAGCTCCTCTAACCCCTTCGATATCATTCTACATAAGGCCTTTGATTTGGGAGCTGCTCGCAGTTCTAAGTCGATCATGAAACCTACGCGACAATCCGGTGATAAATCAGATAATATTTCTTAAAAGTCATTTTCATATTCTTTCACAACGCTCACGTTTGGATGATCTTCCTGGCTCCTAGAACTCCAACTAGGTATATGAAATAAGCTGTCATATCTTTCTTCTTTATCAACATCTTGGCTTATAGGGCGGACATTATCGGTATCTTCTTGCCCGTTGAAATTTCACATAATTCTTTAGGTTATCTAAAAACATTTGAAAACATTTTGGGCTGAGTACTAGTGTACCCAGTGGGCAGTGCATTTACTAAACATTTTTATAAAGCATTGTTATCCATCCATAGCAGTATGATTTAGAATGTTTCAAAACCAAAAGCCACTTCTAAACATACAAAACATTTTTTCTTTACTTCGCGTACGCTTGTCACACTCTATAATGTTACTCTTACTGTGACCCCGGACCTCTAGCCACTAGCGGGTCCAATCTCATTCATTCATTTATTCAGACTTCAGGTCGAAACCCAGAAAGCCTCGGTCTAAAGTTGAATTTCGGGCTGAGACCCAGAGAATCCTATTTATAAGGTTAGCACATAATGGAGATCAACCTATTGCACTACTAACAAAGGTGTACACAATTTTCGACTAACGTGTTAGGCCAACCGAAAATCTCGATCGATTAACTTCAGAGCATTAAATATGTAGAGCGTACATTAAAACAGTTTTTATGGACAACAAGCATTTTATAAAGCTTAGTAACTCAAATATAGTTTTTGGAAAAATATAGCCCACCTGAATGATAACATCAAATATATCTTGAGAAATCGAATAACACAGTCAGCATTCTCCTCGTGCAGTACCTAAATATATAATTAACGATACTATAAGTATCTAACGATTCAAAAGAATAGTCCGAGCTTAAGGGAATTTTACTAGACTCATTTCTTGCTTAATCTTCGTTAAGTTTTACTCCCTCCGTTCACGAAATGATGCCCTGTTTCATCCATTATTTGTATTCACCAAATGATGCCATGTTTCGTTATTTTTACCAACATACCCTCGTTACTTTATTAAAATCACTACCCCTTGCCATTGATTACCCCCACTTCACATCAACTTTATTTCTACTTTTTGTTATCCCAATAACTTTATTCCTACTTTTTGATCAATACCACCTCTTTTTTGTCATTAGCACTGTTTTTTTTGTCATTATCTTACTACCCCTACTTTCTAACTTTTACCCACTCAAAATAACTTTATCAACTTTCTTAATCTCCGTCCGAACATGAAATGGAGCATCATTTCGTGAACGGACGAAGTAATAACTTTAAATGGGAAGTAGACAATTTCAATAAATTAGTTAACTAAATAGGCTATGAACATTTATTTAATATGATCCACTAACTTAACTTAAAACTCATCATTATTGTAATACCCCAGAAATTTCGTACTGACTTAAAATTTTAAAGTTATTAATAAAAATGGCTTTGCACGCCTAAGTTCATAAAATTTAATTCTAAAACCAACGGTGAAATTCGTTTCCAAAAATAAATTACGGAAGTCAGTTAGATGACTACTGTATTTAGGGTTATCGCGTACGATAACTTTTTAGTTCTAGAACTCAGATCGGAAAACCGTCTGATTTTTTTTCATTCACGAAATTGCGTTACGAATTCGCCCGAGAAAGTTCGTTTTTATGATTTTTCCGGACGAAACTCGGACTGTGATGTCCCGAGGTTTTGTCGGAATATATATTTTTAATATTATTTTCCGAGTAAGTAAAATATATCAGAATTTATGGTAGAATCGGAATTTGACGATAATGTGCCGAGATACGTTTTTCGTCTTTCGATTTCCGTAACGTCGTATCGCGCCGGAAAAATGTGTATTTTCTCCTTTTTCCTCCCCACATTGCCGACCTCCCTTTCTCTCTCTTAGCATGATATTTCAATTTTATTATAGTATAACTTTACACCTAATGTTCTTATTAGATTCTAATAGTATTTTAATGGACACCTAAGTGTGCTACTATTCCATGAGTACCTAGTCACCACATTTCCTTCTCTCCTTCACCACCATTGCCGCCCCCCCTCCCTTCCACACTCCCTCACATCTTCTTTCATTCCTCCATTGTTGTTTCATCCAAGTTCTTCAAGAAATTCTTCACAAGTTCATCATCTACCATCAAATCCTATCACTAATTTCATATATCTTCAAGGTATGTTCAATAGCTACACATCTATCCTTTTAAAATTTCAATTCATTAACTTTCCATCTTAACTGATTTTTTATTAGTTGTGAATTAGGATGAATTAAGTTCCAATTCTTGTAATTAGATGGTTGATACTCAATTTCTATGGTTGAATTGGAAGAAAAATTAAAGATCCTAAACCTAAGTAGGAACCGAAAATTAGGGGTTTAGGTTAGGAAATTGTAATTCTTAAATTAAATGGATAATTAGACTTAGGAGGTGATTAATTGATGAATTAAACAAGAAGAAATAAAAAGCCCTAATGAATTGATGTGGACCGAAAAATAGGTTTAGGGTTTCACTTGAATTTCCAAATTAATGTTGTAATAGTATTGATCATTGATTAATTGGTGTTGTAGTAGGATAATTAATGGACTAGTGGAGCTAATTGATGAGGAAATTCACCTTCCCTAATTACTAGCTGATACCGAAAATTAGTAGGAATTAGGGGTTTTATGAGCTTTGATTTTATTGATGAAATGATGATGGATTATGATTTCTAATGATGTTAGTTGATAATAGGAATTATTTGGAATTAATCTAAAATATATTGTGTTATGTAAGAGACAAAGGTTCGATTATTAGTTGAGTTTGAGTAATGATATGAGGTGATGATATAGATAATAATGAATCTCGATAGATGAGGATTTATAACGTAGAATTTGATCGAAATTCGATGACTTTGGAAAATCCGTAAGAGACGAACAAATGTACGTAATTAATGATAGGAAAGTCGAGTAGGAATGATAATTGGATATTAATGATCATTAATGTTGAGGGAACAAGTTTGTAGTTGACGACTCGTTGATCTGAGTTATGAAATGTTGAGTTTCTTTTATAATCGAGAAGTTGGAACGAAATTTGTTAACTTGTTGTTGGTATAGTAATTGGTAGTTGAAACAACGAGGTTTTGATCGTCGTGGTTATAGACGGGAAATGGAAAGGAGTTTTTCACGTACGAGAGTACGTGTTGACTGCCTTGACGTGATATTTCGTGAGAATGTAGGTTCGATAACTTAGAACGAACCTAGAAAGTTATACGGCGATTTCTATCAAGACTTTGGGTTAGCCGCGGCAGTTTTGCGACCCTTGCCGGAAACTGCAATATCTCTTAGCTCGTTTATCGGATTTGAGATCCGTAAATTGTAGCGTAAACTAGACTTCCATGGCTTTCTAACGGTACAGGGCTCTTCCCCTATTTCCAGATACTCTGTTCTGGGCAGTCCCCAAAACTACTGCATTGCGCAGTAAAATTTCAGAACTTAGTTTTCCTAAGTTGTTTCCTTCTCAACTTAGTTTCTTTCGATCTTTTAAGTCGTAATGAGTTAACGACTATTTATTCTTCTGACTTAAGAGTCAAGTACAGACTTTGAGTGTTAAAATGAGATATGATCGTATCTCGTTTCCAATTAAATAAAAGAAATTAGTTAAGCGTGCAAATGCCTAAAAGTTGAAACGTAAAAGACTAAATCGAACTTGTTTTCGATTTCCATTTTCTTTTGTCGTCTCAACGACTCATCGAGGTTATGTTTCATGTACGATGAAGGACGAAGTCAGTACAAGGAAAGGACGGAAGACTAAAGAGGAGAAGCTTGTTATTTAGTTCTGTAAAGCTAAGGTGGGCTTTTATCTATAACAAATAAAATGTGGGTTTTTCCACAACTCGAAAGTGAGCTTTATGAGCTTTGATAACTGTGTTTTCAAAGTGATATCAGGCATAAATGAAATGTTTTATGTTTATGTGAGTTCTCTTGTACCATCTTAGTTAGCCGTCGTGCTTTCCAGATTTGTATGTTAACCATTTAGGTGTTAACTACTTAACGATCGGCTCTGAGTTAGTCAATTAGGTGCTTTCCAGAGTTAGTGCACTGTAGCCTGTGGTGTATGTGGTATCCTGTTGAGGGGTAACCAGCCACGGTGATAATGACTGGTCAAGATTTTGAACGTAACATCTATGGAAAAATGCTCGCGCGAGCTATTTTTTGAATGAGATAAAAATGTTTAATAGGCACGGGCTCTTTTAAATGAAAACCCCGTTGCGCTATAAAAATGAGATGCCTGATTTTCAATACTTATGATTATGTTTTCGGCAACGTGCCCACTAAGGACTATCGTACTTAGCCCTGCATATGTTTCTAAATGCGCAGGTTGAAGTGACCAGAGCGGAGGAGGGTTGAGTTAGGAGTGGAAGTCGTCTTTAGGAGAAGACTTGTATTATGTCTCACTTTTTCCGCTGCCAAACTCTAGATGTTTTGAATACTTTTGATGTTATGTAATTATATTACTGTAGTCTAAGTTCCATCAATAACATAGATTTCTTTTTGAATACTTTGTTGAGTGATCTTCCGAGATCAACTCTTTTCTTATATATATTATAATCGAGGTCTTGTTCATAGAAATTATGTAGTCATGTATGTATGTTTATTCAGTCAGTCCCCTTCTTCCCTGCTTCTTTAATCCAACCCCAGTCGCTCCCCGGCTTCTGCCGTCCCTCGAAATTTGGGGCTGTGACAATTATATTACTAAAAGGAAAATGATTCTTGCTTTGAAAAAATTCTACGTGGCACCCCTCTTAATTCTCCATTCCTATTTATTTAAATTCTCAAATTTTTGAATTTTTAAAAGTAAAATAATAGATTTTAAATATCTACTAAAATCTTATGTCCCACATCGGTTATTCAATGATATTTCACCTATTGAAAAGCCTATAAGTACATAGAATTAATGTGTATTTTCTCATCTTATGCTCCATCAGTTTTATTTGGCCAATTTATTTATTAACCGGCCGAATAAATAACTATATTTTTATAGTTTAGTTTAATAGTTTAATTTAATTTAATTTGATTAATTTATTAATTGGTCAATAGAAAATTATTTTTCGTAGGGAACCAATTTATTAGTTGAAAGAATAAATGGTTCCAAAATAATCAGCTAATGTGACTAATGTATTGGTTCGTCGAATTAAATTTTGAAATAGTCTAATTATTTTTATTTAATTTGATAAAAATATTTAATTTATAATTTATCAATTATTTAGGTAGACGTGTCAATTCCCAACTGACAGACAGCTCAACTCGAGGTCTCATGTGACACATTTCCAATCTTTATTCTTATTTATTTTAAATTTTATTTTATTCATTTTTTCCATGTATTTTTCTAAAATCTAGAATCGCCATCTATGAATTGATCTATACGTGATTTGTAGTTGAGTTTCCAACTTTGCATAACTTATAATTGTAATTAATTAGTGAATATTATTATACAATTTTTTTTTGGTTGACAAAATAAATGGTTCCAAAATAATTGGCTAATGTATTGGTAGGTCGAATTAAATTTTTAAATAGTCTAATACGTAATTTTTATTTATTTTGATAAAAATAATTAATTTTTAATTTATCAATTATTTAGGTAGATAGGTCAATTTCCAACTGACAGGCACCTCAACTCGAGATCCCACATGACACATGTAATACCCCAGATATTTTCTTCCGTCGCTAAAATAAAAAGTTATTAATTAATTAAGGCTTTGCACGTTTAAGTTAAGGATTTTCAATTCTAAGACTAACGGTGAAATCCGTTTCTGAAAATAAATTCCAGAAGTCGGTTGAACGACTATTGTATTAGGGTTTTCGCATCTGATAGAATTTTCGTTCGAAAACTCAGATCGAAAAACCGTCTGACTTTACATTCACTTTTTCTGCGATACGAGTCTACTGGAGAAAGTCAGTTTTTATTATCTTTCCGGGCGAAACTTGAACTGTCATGTCCCGACTTTTCTTCGAATTTCGGAAATCGAATTATGCTTTCCGACTAAGTAAAATATTTCCAATCTAATGGTCGAATTAGATTTCATAAAAAACATAACCGTCTAGGAAATTAATTTCTCGATTTATATATGCAGTGTTAGACCCGTAAAATACGATATTTTGGTGAAAATATCACCCCTAAACCGCCACCTATGGGTGTGAGTCATCCTTGTTAGATTTTTATTCTACTTTAGGAGATAAATATCATAACACCTCATTCCTCTCTTCTCTCTCCCCTCAATGCCGCCCCCTCTCTCCTCTCTCTCTTCTCTCTCTTGTTCTTCATTTCCACCATTGTTGCTCTCAAGTTCTTCAAGCATTCAAGGTTCATAGCTTGCTCATCTTCCGATCAATCTTAAATCCGATTACATATTTGTTAAGGTGAGACCTTCCTCTTCATTTCCATCCAAACAAAATTCATTTCCTTCAATCTTGTAAGTTTCGAAATATTCAAGGAGATGTAGGATGATGTTTAAGTTTATTTTCATGGTTATAAATGCTTAGGAATGGATTTCTATGGATTGAAATTAAGTGGAAATCATCCTCCCTAATTATTGAATATGACCGAAAATTTACGTAATTTTGTAGGTGAAGTATAAGTTTGATTTTAGATGATTGGTATGAAGATTTGTATTCTATATATTAGTAGATTGATGAGGGGATTAATTGGGAATTTTCTAAAAATAAAAACAAAATGGTAAGAGAGGAAGAAGTGAGTAGTTGGATGAGAAATTGTAATGATTTAGATGATGTAATGATATAATTGGGAAATAGTAAGCTTGTAGTTCATTATATAATTTAATTAGAATTTTCTAAAAATAAAATGAAAATCATAAGAGATGAAGAATCGACGATAAGTTAAGATTTGGTAATGATATAAGTTAATGGTTTGAATACTAGTGAATCTTAGTAGTTGAGGTTGATTATTGGAAAGTTTAAATGAATTCTAAGAAAGTCGAGTTTTAAGTAAGAGACGAAGAGACGAGCTTAATTGTCGATAGGAAAGTCTAATGAAGAAACTAATTTGATATTAGTGTTTAATGTTGACAAATAAACAAAATTGTAGTTGGTGATGATTTCATATAAGTATGAATATAGAAGTTAAAGAATTGAATCGAAATTGAAATGGAATGTGGTTTAGTAATCGGATAGTTGAAAAAGACGAGGAAGTGTTCGTCGTTTGTTAATCAAGAGATGTGAAGGTATTCACGATAAAGGAATGTGTGTCATGACTGTAATTTGATAGTAATTTCATATACATAAAGGTTGTATAGCATTGGTCGAACTTAGGGAATTGTGTGTCGAGTTTAACGAGCATTTAGGGTTACCGCGGACTGTACTGCGACCCTTTACGGAAACTGTCATAACTCTTAGCTCGCTTAACGAAATCGAGATCCGTAAATTGGACAGTAAACTAGACATCCGTAGCTTTTTTTTGACATAAAGTACATCCCCTGTTTTTCAGAATTCTGTTCTGTACATGCTCCAGAGTTACTGCCTTGTGCAGAAACTTTCGTAAACTCGTTTTCTCAAGTTGAATTCTTTTTAACTTCGTTCTTTGAGAACTTCTAAGTCGTTATAGGTTATCGACTTCCGTTATTAACTGACCTAAGTGTCGAGTAAAGGAACCGAGTTAGTTCAAAACGAGATATGTTCGAGTTAATCAAAATAATTTAGTTAAAGTGCACAGGCCTAAAAGTCTTAAACTGAATTCGATTTTCTGTTTCTTTTATCGTTGCGACTAAGTACTAAAGTTAATTTATTTGCGATAAAATGAGGAGGTCAAGGTTAAAGATAGGACGGAAGACCAAAGACGGAAGCTCGTGTTTAGTTCTGTAATCCCCTAAGGTGGGCTTTTCTATATATCAAATCAAATGAGCGATGCTCGAAAATGTTTACTTACTGCTTTGATAACTGTGGTTTAAAGTGATTATCATGGCATAAAATACTTTGTTTTATGTGAGTTCTTTTGTGCCTTTCTGAGTTAGCCAAAGGGGGCTAACTAATCGATCGGATTCTGAGTTAACCCACAGAGCATTTTCCAGAATTAGTGTACACGGTAGCCGGTGTGTGTGGTACTCTGTTGAGGGGTAGCCAGCCGCGGTGAATAGAACGTACGCCGAAAAAGTTAACTCTTCCCCGGCGTTGAAACAGAAGTTGGGCAAGTTGAACGTACCATCTGTAAAGGCTTTGCGCAAGCTATTGTGAAAAGAAAGAAAATGTTTAGTAGGCACGGGCATTTGATGAAAAACCCCGATGCGCTACTTAATAAGATGCCTGATTAATCTATACTTTATGATATATTTTCGGCAATGTGCCCTCTACGTATGTTTATACTTAGCCCTGCATATGTTTTATAAAATGTGCAGGTTGAGTGACGGGAGCGGCGGAGGTTGAGTAGAAGGTTGTGAATAGAGAAGTACAGTAGTGTTCTAGTTCTACGTTTTCCGCTGCCAAACTCTTTTTGTGTCAATGTATATCTTTTTGGGTCTAAATCCCGTACTTTGAACTTAGTTTCTTTTGAGAACAACTCTGTTGAGCGGTCCTTCAAGGTCGACTCTCTTTCTTTTTAATTAAGTCTGTTCATAGATATCAGTTGTTGTTTAGTTATTGTGTTTATTTATTTTATTCCCCCTTCTTCCCCGCTTCTTTAATCCAATCCCTAGTCGCACCCCGGCTTTGCCGTCCCTCGGGATTTGGGGCTGTGGCAACACATTTTTATTATTTATTCTTATTTATTTGAAATATTATTTTATTCATTTGAAATATTATTTTATTCATTTTTTCCATATATTTTTCTAAATTCTAGACTCGCCATCTATGAATTGACTTTTACGTGATTTGTAGTTGAGTTTTCAGCTTTGCATAACTTATAATTGTAATTAGTGAATATTACTATACAATTTTTTTATTAAATTTTGGCTGTATATAAATTCTAAACAAGTTTTATAAATTATGCACTTACAGATCAGAGTCGTGGTCAATAGGCCGGTTCCGATGTAATCCCATGTGGCACATTCCATTCTTTATTCATATTTATTTTAAATTTTAAATTTTATTCATTTTTTCATATATTTTTCTAAAATTTAGAAACGTCATTTATGAATTGATTTTTACGTTATTTGTAGTGGAGTTTTCAACTTTGCATAATTTATAATCGTAATTAATAAATATTACTATACAATTAAAATGAGAACAAATAATACAATTAATTTTTTTATTAATTTTTGGGACTATATAAATTTTAAATGAGTTTTATAAATTATGCACTTATAAATAAAAAATGTGGTCAATGGGCCAATTCGGACCCGGAACCGTAGCGGTAAACGGGTCAATTTCCAACCGACGGGTACCTGAACTTGAAAAATTTTCTTCATTTTATGCAATTTTTTTTCATGTACATTCTAAAATCTAAAATAGTCATCCATGAATTAATTTTCACGTTATTTATAGTTGAGTTCCCAACTTTGCATAATCTATAATTGTGATTAGCGAACATTATTGTATGGCTAAGGACATGAACGAATAGTACAATCAATTTTGGGTCTATATGTATTCTAAATGAGTTTTATAAATTACACACTTATAAATCAGAGTGGTCCACGGGCCGATTCCGACGTGGAACTGTGGCAGTGGACAAGACAATTCCCAATCGACGGTTATTGATATACGGATTTTTTTTAGAAATCGAAAGAAATAAGAATATATTAGATTATAATTTTTTAACAAACATAACTATATGATTTGAGTCATAAACATGTAATAAAATTATTTTTTAATTGAATTTGAGATGTGTTCAAGGGCATATAAATTCTAAGCGAGTTTAGTAGATTGCATAATCGAATTATTTAACCCTAAATAATTTAAAAATAATATTTTTCTTAATATATCATTATTAATACTATCTAATAATTTTATTATTATTAAATATTAATATAATTTTCTGTCGATTTTCGATGGGTTATATGCTAGTTACTTTATAAATACGTAAAGCCAATCAATCCATTTACCAGAAATCATCTATTTCATTTACTTTACCAAAACTTTATTTTATTAATCATAAAACAATATATTATTTCCTTTATGAATTTCTTTGCCTCGATTTATATACCAGTTTCCCCCTTTTTTTCTTTTCTTTTCTTTTTAATAGTTGACTTCCTCTCTCTCTCTCTCTCCATGTGTTCTCTCGTTTCTATCGACAGAACAGAAGCACACAACTATCTTTCTTTCCTCCCATCACTTATCCGGTCACTCCTCGCCGTCATACGGCGCCGCAGTCGTCACCTTCTCTCCTCTCCTCTCAACCCTCTACTCTCTCTTGAAGGATTTGATTATGATTTGATTGATATTTCATGTCCTAAACTATATCTTGTAATTTGTTTTATATAGAGTAGGTCTATATTTTCCTTCATTTGTGTAGCGTAGATACATGAGTAATCTTTGTAACCTGTGCCTATATATTTCTCGCCTAGCACATCTACAAGAAACATGAAAAAGAAAATATTTCCCCCTTATATAAAACTTTCTTCTCTGTTGGTGATTTTTAACATGGCACCAGAGCGGGTGAAAGATCAACCAAGCTTCCACACATACTAAAAAAAAAAACTCGTCTTCTCATCCATGTCGAAGAAAGGCGACGAAAAGTCAGAATTAAAATCTATCGGATTGACTATGGTGGACGTGATGTCCCCATATTTCATTTCCGGTTCTGACAACCCCAATATTATTTTCACTAGCGATCTGCTACGTGACGGAAATTACGCAGATTGGGCTGATGAAATAAGTAACGCCCTTTTTGCAAAGAACAAATTCGGTTTTGTCGATGGATCCATTCCTATTCCGGATGAAGGTTCATCAAAGTTGTTATTATGAAAACGGTGCAACGCCATGGTAAGGGTTTGGTTGCATAGTTTGATGGTTAAGGAAATACGTAGCAGCGTAAAACACGCTAAGACGGCTCGTGAGGTTTGAGGAATTACAAGAATGTTTTGGAAGTGAGAGTGCTCCGAGACCTTACGAACTGAAACACGTTCTAACCCTCACGCATCAAGAGAAAATGACGGTTTCGGCTTATTACACCAAACTAAAAGGTCTGTGGGATAAGGCACAATTCATCTCGCCCATCCCCAAGTGTAAATGTGGTGGATGCAATTGCGATGTGACAAAGCAATTGATAGCCATGAGAGAAAAGGAACGACTTTATGAGTTTCTCATGGGTTTGGATGAGAGTTTTGGGACAATCAAAACTCAAATATTGAGCACAAAACTCATGGTCTCTCTCGGAACTGCTTTTCATTTAGTTTCTGAAGATGAAAGACAGAGGCAAGTTTACGCTGCTGGGAAAACCAACGTCGAGGCTGCTGCTATTCAGACCACACGACGCCAAGAGAGAGATGGAGGGGATCGTAGGGAATATTAGCGAGAACCTAAGAAGTGTACACACTGTCACAAGCCCTATCATACCGTGGAGGAGTGTTATGAAATTATTGGTTATCTGAAACATGGGGAGAAAGGGAGAAGAGATGGTGGCAGAAAATATGACCCACGGAACAAATCAAAGTCCGGAGGAAAAGCAGCGCACATGGCCACAAGCACCAGTCCTATTCCCGGCCTATCCACTGATCAATATACAAAGTTAGTCCAATATTTTACAAGAGATGAAGATGAGGGCTCCCAGGTAGCAAACGTGGAAAGCATTCCTACTGTCAACATGGCTGGTAAGCTAAATATTATGAAAACATGGATTATTGATTCAGGAGCGACTGAGCATATAACATGCAATGGTGGAATGCTTGAGAATGAGACAATGACAAGAACAGAAATGCCTGTCAAAATTCCTAATGGGGAAGCTATACCTGTGAGAAGTGTCAGTAGTACTAGTCTATCAAATGGATTGAGAATTGATCGTGTTTTGAATATACCTGATTTCAAGTGCAACTTATTATCTATGAGTAAGTTGACAAGGGATTTGAATTGTGCTCTCACATTCTTTTCGGATTTTTGTGTATTGCAGGACTTATCTTCGAGAAACCTGATTGGGATGGGTAAACATTGTGATGGTCTGTATTATTTGGAGCCAATGGTGAAAGAAGGTATGGCCATTAATGTCACCGTTGATTCAAAAGTTTGGCACAAGAGATTAGGGCATGTTTCAAATCTTAAAGCTCATTTTTTTTATGGTAGTTTTGGAAATAATGGAGAACATTGTGACTCATGTTTGACAGCGAAGTTTACTAGACTTCCTTTTTCAACTAGTAGCATTCGAACCGGTTCTTGTTTTGAACTTATCCATTGTGATATTTGGGGTAGTTAGCACACACCTTCCTTTTCGAGTGCATATTATGTTATGTTAGTGGTTGATGATTTTAGTAGAGGTGTGTGGGTTTATTTGATGAAACATAAGTCAGAAGTGCTTCATTATTTGACTATGTTTTGTAATTTGGTGCAAAATCAATTTGGAAAGAGAGTGAAACGAATTCGAACCGATAATGGAGCCGAATTCCAGTCTAACTATATGATGGATTATTATAATGAGCGTGGAATTATTCTTGAAACTTCTTGCACCAACACGCCCCAACAAAATGGAGTGGTTGAAAAAAAACATAGACATATTTTAGAAGTTGCTAGAGCCTTGCATTTTGAGTCTGGTCTTCCTATTGCTTTTGGGGTGAATGTATACTTACTGCGGCGTATATCATAAATCGATTACCTTCCAAAGTTATCAAACATAAAACACCCTATAAGTTTTTGTTAAAGAAATCACCATCTTATGACCATCTCCGCATTTTTGGGTGTTTAGTTTATGCAAAGGATAATCGGAAAGGCGGAGATAAGTTTGGAGTACGGGGGCGACCGTGTGTTTTTGTAGGCTATCCTTTTTCGCAAAAGGGATATCGAGTTTTGGATCTAGAAACTAAACAAATCTATACATCTCGTGATGTAAAATTTGTTGAAAATGTGTTCCCTTTTAAGGAATTTAGTCCAAGGGCTGATCTTGAACAAATAAAACGCAATAGGCAGATTGAGTGGGATTGAGATGATTTTTTTTTATTACCAGACTCAAGGTAATGATGATCCATCAAAGGAAAATTCATCGGACATAGTAGATATACCCACACAGAATAGTAGCTTGCCAGAAGCAGAATGTGGACAACCATCTGATATGGGAATGAAGCACCATCTCCCCAAACCACAGATGATCAACAACAAAATCAGAATTTATCGAGAAGTGAAAGGGTTAAGAAACAACCCAAGCATCTTGAATCTTATGAGACAGACTTGCCAAAATCCATTGACCATTCGCAACCCATTGCCAATTCAGGAACCTCTGAGGTATATCCTTTAGATGATAAATTTTCTCATGCTCATAGGGCTTATCTTGCGGCCATCACTTCACACAATGAGCCTAAATTTTTCCATCAGGCGATAAGAATTAAACGATGGTGTGAAGCTATGAAGAATGAGATTCAAGCATTGGAAGAAAATGGTACATGGGTGTTGGTAAAATTGCCTCCCGAAAAAAAAGGTTATCGATTCAAAGTGGGTTTATAAGATAAAATATAAACCAAATGGAGATATTAAACGATACAAAGCTCGATGGTGGCTAAGGGATTCAAGAAAATTGAAGGAATAGATTTTCACGAAACCTTTGCGCCGGTGGCTAAGGGATTCAAGAAAATTGAAGGAATAGATTTTCACGAAACCTTTGCGCCGGTGGCCAAGCTTGTGACAATGCGAAGTTTATTGGCCGTTGCTGCAAAGAAAAATTGGACCATCCACCAGTTAGACGTCAACAATGCATTTCTTCATGGAGATTTGGAGGAAGACGTGTATATGAAAATTCCGCAAGGATTTTCAAAGGATGGTGAAACACTAGTTTGCAAGTTGAAGAAGTCGATTTATGGTCTTCGTCAAGCTTCAAGAAACTGGTATCATAAATTCACTCGAGCCTTGGTCGATATCAATTTTCGACAATCACGAGCAGACCGTTCTTTGTTTGTATACAAAAGAGGCAAGAAATATATAGCCGCATTGATTTATGTTGATGATGTGATACTAATTGGAAACGATGACAATAAAATTTCTCATGTGAAGGAGCACTTGAACAAATTGTTTAGCATTAAGAATTTAGGGCCTCTAAAGTATTTCCTAGGAATCGAAGTTGCTCGTTCCTCCGTTGGAATTGTATTGAGTCAAAGGAAGTATACGCTTGATATATTGGAAGAAAGCGGCTTGCAAGGAGGTCGCCCAAGTGCTTTTCCTATGGAACAAAAAATCAACGTCTGCATAAAGATGACGACAGTCCAGTTGTTGATGTCTTGCGCTATCGTCGTTTAATTGGTCGACTCTTGTACTTAATAGTGACACGACCAGACATCCAATTTACTGTCAATTTGTTGAGTCAATTTATTACAACACCATGACGTACACACATGGAGGCTGCGATGCGTATATTGCATTTTCTCAAACAAACGGCCGGACAAGGTTTGTTCTTACCAGCTGATAGTGACTTGAAACTCAAAGCCTATTGTGACGCTGATTGGGGAGGATATCCAATGACTCGGCGATCTTGCACTGGCTACTTTATCTCTTTGGGAGGAGCACCCATTTCATGGCGTACTACGAAACAGTCTGTTGTTTCGCATTCCTCGGCGGAGGCGGAATATAGGGCCATGGCTACCACCGTTAGCGAGATTATATGGCTCCGATGGCTCTTACAAGATATTGAGGCTTCCCAAGATGGAGCTACTTCACTTTATTGTGACAATCAAGCAGCCTGCCATATTGCAAATAATCCTATTTTTCACGAACGTACTAAGCATGTAGAGATGGACTATTACTTTGTTCGTGAACGTGAATTTGGTGATATTCAACCATGCAAAATTTCAACGGAAAATCAAATTGCAAACTTATTCACTAAAGCATTGGGAGCGAGCCAATTCAAATTTCTCGTTGGCAAGTTGGGCATTCGTAATCTCCATGCGCCAACTTGAGGGGGAGTGAAGGATTTGATTGATATTTCATTTCCTAAACTATATCTTGTCATTTGTTTTATATAGAGTAGGTCTATATTTTCCTTCATTAGTGTAGCGTAGATACAGGAGTAATCTTTGTAACCTGTGCCTATATATTTCTCGCCTAGCACATCTACAAGAAACATGAAAAAGAAAATATTTCTCCCTTATATAAAACTTTCTTCTCTATTGGTGATTTTTAACACCCTTTTTAAATTTTAATAAATTTAAAAACCCCTCTCCTCACTCTGTGAATCAGGCAACACGTCGTCTGACTCGGCGCCATCGCCTCCTCGCCTCACCGGTAGCATCAAATGGAAGCAGCATCGGAGCCGCCACCTCCGCCGTCTTCCCCCTCTCAGCTCAACCTTCTCCCCTTTCTAATTCTATGAAATTTTATAAAATCCCCAATTTAAAACCCTAGACTCCAAAATCGAAAACCCATCTCCTCTCTCTCTCAAAAATCCGGCGCTTCGCCGCCGTCTAATTCATTACTGCTGCCGCTTATTTGCAGCGGAAACAGACGGCAGCGGCATAGGAGCTACCACCACCATTCAGGCTGTTGTCGCCTTCTGCCTTGCAGCATCAGTTCCGTCGTCGACTCGAAGAGCCGTTACAGCTCTACCATGCTGCCTCTGTAGGTCCCGATTTCCTCTCCCCTTTCATGTTATTTATTTATTTATTTTAAATTGGTTTTAATCAGAAATTCCTCCCATGTATTCACCGGTAGCAACCCGACACAGGTCAATACTATTGCCGCCGTCGCCTATCGATCACCCCTCAGTCCTTTCTCTTTCGGCAAACAAAACAGTAGGATTAAGACTTATAAATTTCCGCTTTTCATATTATTTGATTAGATTAGAAACTGTATATGTTATAGTGCAAGATTACTATACAATAGTTCTGTTTACATTTAGCTTATCAGGTGCCGGAAGCTATAAGTTTTGATTTCTGGATTTTGGTTCAAGGGCAGAATATAATAATATCAATTATTCTTTCATCTCTTATTTAGTGTAGCATATGATTTCGTATTTATAATCAGACTAGTTGGACTCTTGGTTTGATGATTGATCTAGAGTTTATAATGCTTAATGAACTATGCAGTGTTGGGGATCTCTGTAGCTTATACTTATTTTAATCTAGATTAAAGAAATTAGAAAACGATTAAATCGAAAGAGATTAGATTAAAAAGGATTGAATAATACCTCAGATTTACTCACTCCTTGGATGTCGACTTCTGAACTATTATCTATTCACTATTATGTTTTGGTGTGGTAAAAGAGGTAAAGGATGATCTCTTAAATAGAGAAAGAGTCTTACTGGCAACGGTTCTAAATTATTTTTTTTCTTTTATTTTTTTTCTAATTTTAGCAACTTGATGTTTTTGCAAGTTGGCAAGTGGATCATTATAACAATGTAATTATTTTACCATGATGTTATTCGTTTTTCCCTTTATTGATTTTAACCAATAACTTCTTGATAAGAAACAGGTTATGGGCTTAAAGAAAAGAGGACGACATTGATAATTATAATTGTAAATAATAAATTGGGTTCAATATTTTTCGGTTCTAATCTATATGGCTCGCTCCATCATATCCAATTCATTTCGATTCACTCTTTTAATACTGTATATATATCACATTTATTTGTAATTCGATTCTTGAGTAGAACTTTATATACTATTTTATAAGTATAATTATAACTTAAAACTTATTTTCTTTATGAAAATAAACATCTTAAATGAGTATCTATTATATTTCATCATAGTTACAATGCACAAGGCGTTATAAATAAAGCTTTAAGGATAAACTATATGTATATTGTTACAGCCCCAAATCCCGAGGGACGGCCAAGCCGGGGTGCAACTAGGGGTTGGAGTAAAGAGGCGGGGAAGAAGGGGGAATAACTGAATAAACAGACATTTATAACAGAAACTACTATGAACTTGACTTTATTGAATAAAAAGGGAGTTAATCCCGAAGAATCACTCGACATATTTGTTTCAGAGGAAGCTCGGTTCAAAGTATTAAAAACTTAGACCGATAGATTACACAACAAAAAGTGTATTAGTTTGCAGCGGAAAAACGTAGAATGATATCACATATCAAATGTGAAATCGAGGCTCAACTAAACTTTACTTCCTTAAATATGACCTTTACTCAACCTCATCCGCCTTCGTCACTCAATCTGCACAATTAAAAACAAACATGCAGGGCTAAGTACATAAAGTGCTTAGTGGGCACATTGTCGAAAACAACTCACAAGAGTATAGATTAATCATGCATCTTTTCATAAACACTCGTAAGACTTATACTGCTGTACACTTAATTCTGGATAACACACTGAAGGTTAACTCAGAATCCGATCGTCTGGATAGCACTCTGTGGGCTAACTCAGAATCTAATCGTTTAGTTGGAATCTCTGGTTAGCACTCTGTGGGCTAACTCAGAATCCAATACTCTGGATAGCACTCTGAGGGCTATCTCAGAGAAGCATAAGAGAATTTACATAAACAATTCATTTATGCACTGATAGATGCCTTAATACACACTTATCAACAATACGTAAACACTTTCGAGCAACACTCACATAATATTACTTCATAAGTAATGGCATTCATCGGAGTTTTTGGTTTTAGAAAGCCCACCTCAATCGTTTACAGAACTATAACACATGCTTCCGTCTCTGATCTTCCATCCTGTCTTCTAATCTCGACGTCCTCCTTCTTTGAACGTAAATAATTGGTGAAACGAGACAATAAAAAGAAAACAGATACGAGACAATAAAAAGAAAACAGAAATTCGGAATCAGTTAATGACTTTTAGACCTTTGCACTTAACTAAACTCTTTTGATTAAAAGAAACGAGACTTGAACACATCTCGTTTACAAACTGACTCGGCTCATTACTCGACACTTAGGTCAGTAGATAATGGATTTCGATAACTTATAACGACTTAAAAGTTCACAAGGAACGAAGTTGAAAAGGATTCAACTTAAGAAATTAAGTTTTGGAAATTTCTGCACAGGTCAGTAAGTTCATACAGAACAGGGTACTTCGAAATAGGGATGAAATTTATACCAAAAGAAAGGTACGGGTGTCTAGTTTACTCTCCAATTTACGGATCTCGATTTCGTTAAGCGAGCTAGAAGTTATGACAGTTTCCGTGAAACGTCGCAAAACAGTCGCGCGAAACCCTAATGCTCGACAAATCTCGACGCACGATTCCCTAGGTTCGATCAATACTATTCCACTTTTTTTTCACGAAATTTTCATCCCAATACAGTCTTCATACAGTATCCAATAATTGGGTTCATATTCACGACTTTTGATTAACAAACGACGAGCATATCCTCATCATCTCCAACTAACCAATTACTATACCAAAACAAATTTCAATTTCTATTTCGTTCAACAACTTCTCGATTCTTAACTATATCTCATAACGTCATGTATCTCGGATGGAAAAGTCGTTAACTACAATATCTTTCGTTAATCAATAACAATCATTATTATTAAAAGGGCTTTCCTTATTCGACTTTTCTACCGGCTTTTAAACTCGTTTCTTCGTCTCTTATTTAAAATCGAAACTTCTTAGAATTCGTTGAAACTTTACGGTCACGATCATTAACTATCAAGATTATCAAAGGTTTGAATCACAAACCTTAAACATTATTCATGCTCGACTTATCGTCGATTGTTCGTCTCTTAACGAAAATCTTACGTTCTCCGTTTTCGTTCAAATTTTACAACAACGATCATCATCTAACGAGCATTACTAATATGCAAACCATATTATCAAAACATTAACGAGCTTCAACTTATCGACGTGTTTTCGTCTCTTACATTTTTCAATTTATTTTTAGAAAAATCCCAATTAAATATATATTCATCCTCATACATCGTATATCTCATTTCTATTAATCAATCGAGCATATCATAACATTTACTACACTAAACCATGCATTCTTCCTCTCTTATCTTCCAACTTTTATTTTTAGAAAAATTTAAATCAATTCATATAGTCAATTAACAACATGTAGATCACTAATCTATCGATCAAACATCAAAGAAATCGAACTATGAAAAACCCCTAAAACCACTGTAATTTTCGGTAATTACAAAATGCAAAGGGGAGTGATTTTCTTCATGATTCGATCCATAGAACTCGATTCTAAACATACTAGAACATGTATTAATCAAAGGACAACATGCTTCTTCATGCTCCTATGTTTCGAAAAAAAGAAAAGGATGGAATCAAGACTTTGTTCGGTTCATTTCGTAGGAGATGTTCTTACCTTGTGTAATACGAACTCGGAAATGGAATTGATCGGTAGATGAGAGTCTTGAGAGCTTGAGAAAGCTTGAAGGTTGAAGCTTTAATGGAGGATTTTGAGAGAGAATTGAGAGAGAGAGAGGAGGTGGGGTGGCGGTAGTGAAGGTGTGAGGGAGGGAGAGGATGACTCACCTATACATACATAGAGTGAAGGAAATATCCAACAAAGGGATGGTGAGTCGCTATGGGACGTTTGACGTGGATTATTTAGACGGAAATATCTCGTTTCCAGCTTTAAACGACGATTAAAAAGTCGAGAAAAACTTTCTTAGGTAGTTATGAATTCGACGAAATCTAATTCGTCCGTTAGATTAGAAATAAATCTCTTACTCGGAAAGCATAATTCGTTTTCCGAATTCCGATAAAAAGTCGGGACATCACAGTCCAAATTTTGTCCGGAAAAATAATAAAAACGGATTTTTACTAACTTACTCGTCTCGCAAAAAGAGTGAATGTAAAATCAGACGGTTTCTCGATTCGAGTTTTTGGGCGATAAATTTATCGGACGCGAAAAACCCTAATACAGTAGTCATTCCCCCGACTTCTGGAATTTATTTTCAGAAACGGATTTCACCGTTAGTCTTAGAATTGAAAATCCTTAACTTAGGCGTGCAAAGCCTTAATGATTTCTTTATCTTTTGATAAACATTTTTATGAATTTCTTCACTTTATTATAAAAGATCTTTTTGTTGTATTTTTAGTAAAAATTTCAAGTTTTTAATTTTAATACAAGGTATTTAATTAAGAAATCTTTTCATGCATTTTTCATCTTTTATTTAATTAAAAGCTTTTTAATTTTTAAGTCTTTTATCAAAACTTCTATTTTTATTCCATCTTCAGATTAATCATTCATACATACATTGAAATACTTAAACATCCAATTATTTTTATTATTTCTACACTTAATTTCTTTCAAAAAAAATTAACATGCAATCTCAT
This sequence comes from Schizonepeta tenuifolia, assembly GCA_029490685.1. NCBI lineage: Eukaryota > Viridiplantae > Streptophyta > Magnoliopsida > Lamiales > Lamiaceae > Schizonepeta > Schizonepeta tenuifolia. The sequence goes on along the minus strand of CM055955.1, from coordinate 50,219,687 downwards.
TTTCTTCACTTAAACACATGTATGATTATACTAACATAACATACAATCATTTCATAGATTAAAACATCACTCTATACATCAACAAAATCATCAAAATAATTTCTCCATTTTTGCTTAAAACTCACGGCATTTATGCCTATTTTTATGCAATTTGTTTCTCAATTTTTCATGCATATAATCTCATTACTAACATGATAAAAATAACAATTCAAGCATCAAAATAACAATAACTCAAAGATTCACATTTTTCCTATTTTTACTATATTTTTCGGTATTCATCATTTTTTTAGGGTTTTAGTTTCTTTTTCTTCTCTTAATTCATCGATTAATACCTAGTGCTCGATTCTCCTAACGAATTCTTCTCACTCGATTAGCACATGCATATCCTAAGTTTGTCTAAACATAAATTAAATAACATGCATGCATAGATCTTTCCTTTAGAACTTATAGACATATATTTTTACAACTAATCAAATGAAATCATACTTAAATAAATGGAAATTCTTCTCTTGGCTCTTGGGATTGAAATGGATGGAAATGGTAGCTTCAAAGCTTGGATCTTGAAAGAAGAAGGATGTCTTCTTGAATCCTCAAAGAAAAAGAAAGAATATAGGATTAATCATCCATAGGGTTTGAGAATGAAAATAAAGAAAAGTGTTGGATAATTCTTGAATTCAACTTCAAGAACTTGGAAAATTCTTACCTCTCTTTGAAAATATGGATGAAATGGATGGAGATTAATGGCTTCTACTTCATTTCCATGGATGGAGATCTTGAATTCATGGTTGCATGTGAAGAAAAATTAAGAGAGGTGTGAGAGAGAGGGAGTGCCGAGAGTTAGAGAGAGTTTGAGAGGTTGAGAGAGTTTTTCTTTTTGTTTTGAGAGAGAGAGAGAGATCGAATGAAGAGAGAGAGATGTAGGTTGATAATGAAATGTGGTCTCTCTTACTTGTCTTGGATGAATAGGATTCAAAATTCAACAAAGTGAAAAAGAATTAAACTTGTTGGAAATTGTAAAAACAAGACTTGATGTTTGATTTGAAATTAACTTGTATGCATAATTCAAGCAAGCCATGTACAAGACACCACTATGTCTTGTTGGTCTTGGAAATTGAGGGTTGATGGGAGAGGGTTGTGAGGTGGCGAGAGAGGGAGAGAGGTGGTTGACACGTGTCGTCGTCGTGTCGTTACGGGTATTAATTATCCGGTCGTAAAGGTTTTTCGGGTAAAACGATTCGTATTAATTCCGTTTTGTTCTATTAACGGGTCTAACCTCTTCTCGTTTCACTTTTGACACTAACTCGTCCCAATCCTATGTCACGTCTCAAATTAAAAGATTAAAGGCTTCGATCATTTTAGTCCTTTAATTCTTAAAAGAATTTAATCGGCTTATTAATTCGTTTATTAATCCTTTTCAAGACTAATGCCTCATTTCTCTTCTCAATTCTCGGATAAGTTCTTATCCTATCTCAGTGATCTTAAAAGAAATTCTAAATTCGAAGGTTCTAATTTAATCATATTCTAGGTTCATCGGCGTAAACATATTTCTCGGCGATTAACGTTATGTTATCTTAACTAAACAAACTTCTTAGGATTTTTCCGGAATTTAATCTCATACTCATTTTCATATAAACGACTCAACAAACATATCACATCATCATCATCTCAGATAATTAGAACAGATAAATTCACACAAGATTCACAAGGCAATGTAAACGTTTTATTCAAAACTCGTCGATTAGAAAAGAAAAATTTTACTCCTAAATTCTCATCTTTGAACTACTTGGTTAATTAGACGCTCTCTAAAGGGATAAAAACTCGGGGTATCACATTTTCTTCATCAAATAACCTCATTAATCCCTTAATCATACTATTATATCATCAATTAAACAATTACAAGTCTAATTGCAACATTAAACAAAAATCCCCAATTCAAACCCTAGCCCTAAAATCGGTTTTCATCCATACATTTGGGGATTCGATTTCTTTTTGTTCTAATCACTAATTGAACACCTCCTAAGCATGATTATCCAACTAATTGAAGAATTCCATCATCCTACACCAAAGCCCTAATTTTTGGTAATGATTGGACAAATAGGATTCTTGATTTCTTCCAATTTTAATCCCTAAATTCATATCTAAACGCATCTAAATACACTAATCGAAGATTAAACATCTAATTTATCCACCCAATAAAATCGATCCATATGAAAAATAAAAAGAAATGGATTTGGAATGGATAGAAGTGAAGATGAGACAAATACCTTGAAGATTAATAAAGGAAGAATTAGGATTCGATGGTTGGATTAGAGACTTGTGTGATTTCCTTGCTCAAGAACTTGAAGATCTTCAACAATGGTGAAAAGATGAAAATGGGAGAGAGATGAGAGGGGGCAGCCGAGTTTAGGAGGGAGAGAGTGTGAGGGAGATGGCTAAATTATGTATTATGTATATTACTTTAGGTTAATAGATGTAAAGTAGGATAAATATCCTAATGGTGAGTCATTGATAAAAAATACTATATAAAACATGAAATATCATGTATAAGAGAGGGAGCAATGTCGGTCATGAGAGGGAAAGAAAAGAGAATTATGCGATTTTCCGACGCGATACGATGTTACGAAAAATCGAACGACGAAAAACGTAGCTCGGCACAAAATCGTCAAATTCCGATTCGTCCATAAATTCTAACGTATTAAACTTAATCGTAAAATAATATTTAAAATTATAATTCCAACAAAAACTCGGGACGACACAGTCTGAGTTTCGTCCGGAAAATCATAAAAACGAACTTTCTCGGGCGAGTTCGTATCGCGATTTCGTGAATGTAAAAATCAGACGGTTTTCCGTTCTGAGTTCAAGAACTAAAAAGTTTTTGTACGCAATAACCCTAAATACAGTAGTCATCTGACTGACTTCCATAATTTCTTTTCGGAAACGATTTTCACCGTTGGTCTTAGAATTCAAAATCGTAAACTTATGCGTGCAAAGCCATTTTTATTATTAACTTTAAATTTTCAAGACTGTATGGAAATTCTGGGGTATTACATTCTTCTTGCCCGTGGTGATTCCATAATACTTTTACTATTGGTATCGACATGGTTTTTAATTCTTGAACTTTTCTATCCAAAATCGATATCGGTTTTTCTTCATAACTTAGGTCAGATTCAAGAACGACGTCTTGCTGACTTATAACGTGCTTAGGGTCATAGACATACTTTCTTAATTGGGAAACGTGAAACACGTTATGGACACTTCCTAGATTTGGCGGTAAGGCTAATCTATAAGCAACAGGTCCTATCTTCTCAAGAATTTCGTAAGGTCCTATGAACCTTGGTCTAAGTTTACCCTTAACACCGAATCTAATGATTCCTTTCGATGATGAAATCTTAAGGAAAACCTTATCACCAACTTCGAAGCTAAGATTGGTTCGACGATCATCGGCGTAAGACTTCTGTCGGCTCTGGGCTTCTTTCATTTTATCTCGAATCTGCCGAACGATCTCGATCATTTCATTGATCGTATCTGGTCCTAGGTTCTTCCTTTCACCCACTTCATCCCAATAAAGTGGTGACTTGCATTTTCTTCCATACAATGCCTCATAAGGCGCCATTCCTATCGTCGCCTGATAGCTGTTGTTATATGCGAATTCGACCAAGTGCAAGATATCTTCCCAATTTGCACTTCGATCCAATACCACTGTCCTTAGCATATCAACTAGAATCTGAATCGTCCTCTCAGATTGTCCGTCCGTCTGAGGGTGAAAAGCTGTACTGAAGTTAAGTTCAATGCCCAACTCTTTCTGCATGGTGATCCAAAATCTTGAAGTGAACTTAGCATCTCTGTCTGATATTATGGACTTCGGTACTCCGTGCAGACGTATAATCTCACGGACGTACAACTGAGCTAACTTCTCTGACCCGTAGGTAGTCTTAATCGGTATAAAGTGAGCTGATTTCGTGAGCCTATCGATAATCACCCAAATGGCAGTATTTTCTCTTCTTGACTTAGGCAAATCTATCACAAAATCCATAGTTATTCCTTCCCATTTCCATTCTGGAATATCTAATGGCTGCAACAATCCATACGGTCGTCTATGTAAGGTTTTCACTTGCTGACACGCCAAACATCTTTCTACAAACGAGGCAACGTCTCGTTTCAATTTATTCCACCAGAAATTCTTTCTTAAGTCCTGATACATCTTCGTACTCCCTAGGTGTGTTGTATATGGCGTATCATGAGCCTCACTCATGATATCATTCTTTAATTCTTCGTCACTGTCAGGAATGCAAAGTCTGCCTTCAAATAATATCGCATTGTCTGGTGCTTCGGAATATTCGTCCGGTTTATCTGTCCTTATCTTTAGTCGGAGCTTCTCCATCGACTCGTCCTTCCTCTGGGCACTTATAATTCTTTCCCGTAAATCAGGTGTGGCTACTAGTGCCGCTAGTTGTCTTGTGATCGTTGCTGGTGTATTGAGCACTTCTATTTCCATCTTTTCAAATTCTCGTACTAGAGTTTCTTCCTCGACAAACAGACATCCTAACTTGGTTGAAGCCTTGCAACTCAGCGCATCAGCTACTACATTTGCCTTTCCTGGATGGTAGTTGATTCCGCAGTCGTAATCTTTGACCAATTAGAGCCACCTCCTTTGTCTCATATTCAGTTATTTCTGCTCGAAGAAGTACTTTAGACTCTTGTGATCTGTGAAGATCTCAACCCTTACACCATAAAGATGGTGTCTCCAAATCTTTAATGCATGCACAACGGCTGCGAGTTCTAAATTGTGGGTTGGATACTCAACTTCGTGAGGTCGAAGTTGTCGTGAGGCATAAGCTATCACCTTTCCGTCTTGCATTAGAACACAACCTAACCCATTCTTCGAAGCATCTGTATACACCACATATTCCTTGTTTGCATCTGGAAGAGCTAACACTGGTGCTGTGGTTAACTTTTCTTTGAGCGTTTGGAAACTCTTTTCATACTCGTCCTTCCATTTAAACTTATTTTCTTTTCGAAGTAGCTGCGTCATAGGTCTAGCAATCATGGAGAATCCTTCGATGAATCTTCTGTAGGAGCCTGCCAAACCCAAGAAACTTCTGATCTCGTTCGGACTTGTTGGTGATTTCCAATTACGCACTGCCTCTACCTTGGCAGGGTCTACTTTGATTCCTTCGGCTGAAACTATGTGTCCGAGAAACATTACCTTCTTCAACCAAAATTCGCACTTACTAAACTTGGCATACAGTTTCTCAGTTCTGAGTGTTTCCAACACTATCCGCAGATGTTCTTCGTGTTCTTTCTTATTTTTGGAGTAAATGAGAATGTCGTCGATAAATACTAAGATGAATTTGTCTAAGTATGGGTGGAACACTCTATTCATGAGGTCCATGAATACTACTGGGGCGTTCGTCAAACCAAATGGCATAACCAAGAATTCGTAGTGGCCATATTTGGTTCGAAAAACAGTCTTAGGTACGTCCTCGGGTTTAATCTTTAGCTGATGATACCCTGATCTTAAATCTATCTTTGAAAACACTCCTGCACCCTTGAGCTGATCGAAAAGATCCTCTATCCTTGGAAAAGGATATTTGTTCTTGAGGGTGATCTTGTTCAGCTCTCGATAATCTATACACATCCTCATTGAACCATCCTTCTTTCTGACAAACAACACTGGTGCTCCCCAAGGTGAAACACTCGGCCTAATGAAACCAAGGTCTAGCAACTCTTGCAATTGAATTTTGAGTTCTTCTAACTCCTTCGGTGCCATCCTATATGGGGCTTTAGATTTGGGGGCCGATCCTAATTCTAGGTCAATCGAGAAATCTATGTGACGGTCGGGTGGTAAACCAGGTAAAATTTCTGGAAAGACGTCATCGTATTCGTTAACAACTTTCACGTCTTGAATGGTCTTCTCGGCTCCTGGTTCTCCAACTAGGTACACAAGATAGGCTGTGCAACCCTTCTTCTTTATTAACTTCTTGGCTTGTAAGGCGGATATTATCGGTACTCTCTTGCCCATTGCAATCCCATGAAATTCCGTCGGTTCTCTTCCTAGTGGTTGGAAAGAGATTTTCCTTTTGTTGCAGAGAATTGTGGCGTAATTCTCAGACAACCAGTCCATTCCTAAGATTATATCTACGTCCCACATTATCATAACATTCAAATTGTTCGCCTTAACCTTAAGAGTTTCGATTTCTAATTCTAGGTTAGAGCAAACATGAGTGGAAGTAGTGATCTCTCCTGAAGGTGTAGCTACTCTCATAGCGTGTTCAGCTCTTACAGGTCTGATATCTAAGTTATCCGCATACGAACCAGCAATAAAAGAATGCGATGTCAGTATCAAACAATATCTTAATAGGGATGTTGTGAAGTTTTCCCATACCTGCAAGGTTTCCTTTTCCTTTATTCTGAGCACCCTGTTTGATCGCACATGCCCTTGCATTCTGTTGCTGTTGAGCGTGCTGCTGAAACTGTTGCTGATTCATTTGTGGTTGTGGCTGCGCTTGTATGGCCCTCAGAGGTACTGCTTGTAGTGGTTTAGGGCAATCCTTCTTCATATGCCCCTTTATGTCCGCAGTTAAAACAGTTGGTGGTGCCTACTTGACAGACACCGGGATGTGTTTTGTTGCACTTAGGGCATACAGGAATGGTAACCCTCCCTGGGTTATTCCTCCCTGATTGAAATTCCTTCGTTGCCCTTGCGGCTGATTCTGCTTGTTGTTACCTGTCCATGCTCCGGTTTGCCTATTTCCCTGTAAATACAACCCTGACTGGTTGTTTCCTTGCCACGGCCTCTTGTTGTTGTTTTGACTAGGCTGCTGATAGCCTTGCTGATTACCACTTCACTGATTTCCTTGGTTGTTGAAATTCTGATTATAGCCCCTGCTATTGCCCCCTCCCCACTTTCTCTTTCCTTGAAAATTGCTATTATTATTGTTATAATAGCCTCGATTTTGATTCTGGGTTGGAGCTGGGGTAGGTGTTATCATTTTTTTCTCATCAGGCACTACGGCCTTCATTTCTAGAGCTCGCCCTAGAACATCCGTATAGCTCAGTCCCCCATGACTGGCTAAAGCAATCCCCAATTCGTGTCTTAGTCCCCCACGGAATTTCTTCGAAATCTTTTCTTCGGTATCGACCTGAGTAGGCGCATACCTTGATAGCTCACAAAACTTAGCATCGTACTCTGTTACAGTCATCTTACCCTGTTTCAAATTGTAGAACTCAGCCTCCTTCTAAGCTCTGTACGTCTTTGGCACGTACTTGTCGTACAGTGCTTCCTTAAATTCATCCCACGTAAGTCGAGCCAGATGCTCCGCAGGTATCACCTTCTGTCTTGCCTCCCACCAGTAATCCGCTGGTCTAGAGAGTTGAAATGCAATGCATAACAGTCGCTCCTCATCAGTACATCTGAGGAGCTTGAAAATTCTTTCGATGGATCGCACCCATAGTTCAGCATCGCTAGGGCTGCCCGATCCATTGAACACAGACGGGTGTCGTTTGAGGAATAGATCCTCAATATCCCTATGGGGTGGTGGTGGAGGTGGTGGTGTAGGTGATGCTGGTGGGTTTCATGGTGTTCTTGTTCTTGCTTCCTTTCATTTTCTGGTTGACGTCTTCCACGTCCTCGGGGCCTACCAGGTCCCCTTCTATTGTTAACATTTCTCGGTGGCATTTTTCTTTAAACTATAGGAAACAGAAATTCTCATTAGCCCCTTTCTTTTAAACATTCTTTTACTTACTCACCCTCTTTCCAACTTAATCAAGTTCACGGAAAAGAAAAAAAATTGAACATAACTTCGATACTAGCTCTTTAATCTTTTAACTTTCCAAGTTAAACTAAACTCTCGTTACACGAGTTCATTTGACATTCTGGTTTACTACATGATTTATAAGAAACTTTCTTGTGATCAAAACCCTCTCACGGGTCATGTATATATATATACATCAAAAAGAATATTGATTCTGCCTCCAATGAGGACTTATACAAAAAGGTAGACTACTACTAGTCTAAACTAGGCTGACTGCCTATCGCTGTACAGGATGCACTAACAAGCTGCATTACTGTACCTACTGGAAGTACTAGAACGGAAACGATTCATAAAATTTTGTATACGCTAGAGTACTACAAAGACTAGTTACTGATCCGACTATGTACAGGACAAAAGAAACTACTACTACTACTAATACGCGTCTACGACGCTCTGCTCAACAATTTGCAGTCGAGTCCGTACTGCCCTCTACGGCCTGTAAACCCTCAGAGTCCTCCTCCGGGCCTTCCTCCAGGCCTTCCTCCGGATCCTCCTCCTCTGACTCTGACCAATGACGAGCTAGAGTGCCTCGTCCTCCCTCAGAGTAGAGCCGTCAAAAAGTGTAAGTGGGGGTGGTGATGGTGCCTCCGAAACTATCTCCTTTGAGTCTGAAACAAGATAATCATCACCGATCTCTACTGCACGCTTTTTCAGGGGAAGAAGGTGCTCTGGAATGGAACCGGACTCGTACTCCTCCCTAGAATGGACTCGGGATGGTCCTGTCTCTAACTGTCCTCTGACTATCTCCCACTTTGCGCAAATCTCCTCAAGCGGTGTCGGTGGAGATGGTAGCTCTAGCATGGCGGCAAGCTCCGCGTCTATCTCCCAGTACCCTGAACCTGTCTTAAACGGTCCTGTCTCAAATGGTCCCCGAACTCTCACACTAGGCTCGGGTATAAAAGGAGTAGATAACCCTAACATGGCAGCTGTCTCTGCGTCAATCTCTATGAGTCTTGGTCCTGGAATCAACTCCTCAAGTGGTCTATGTGGAAGTGGTAACTCTGGTATAGCTGCAGGCTCCTCGTCCACCTCTAAATGCTCTGCCTCCGAGTCTGACTCCTCACTAGGTACAAAATCTGGCGGTATCTCCAACAACGCGGCCATCTCCGGGTCCAAGTCTAAATGCTCTGGCTCGGTATCTGCTGGAAAGTGACGGTAAGGAAGATGTGGCTCAAAAGGGACTGGCACCATGAACCTGCTGTCAAAGAAACGCTCGTGTATAGTTAGAGCGAATCCCGAGTAGTTGCCCGTCGGCTCTGTGTCGTCACCGAAAACTCCAAGGAAATACCATGCCACGCCGTGCGCCCAACCGCGCCACTCGTCCGGTAGATGCACAATCAAATCGGATATAGCCTGACTCTCTGAGATGAAGTGTCGTGCTGTATGGTAAACCGATGAGAAGTTACTCACTATCTACCCGATGTCCTCCTCATCCGGGTCTGCCTCGAAATCATGATACTCATCCTGTATCATATCTACTATGGTATGCTCGCACACGGGCAAAGGCTGGCTCTTCCGAGTTGTAACGCGTGTCCTAGCCATCCTACAAAAGTTTTAAAGAAACACGGATCAGTAACAGGTAGGGAAATAACTTATCTTAAGAAATACTTAAATTACAAAATGAATATTCCTTATTCAATTGTAATATCACCACTTAAACAACCACTTATCTTAAACATCTAGCAACTCAAGAAATTGCACTCAAACAATATATAGAAATAAAATTTCAAGATTTTATTTCCATCTTTTATCTTATTATTCATTTACTTTCTTACTTTATTTCCTTATAAACTTTCTTTCTTTATTCTTTACTACTTTCTTTCATTATTTCTTCCTTAAGGAAAATTTCTTAACGATGCCTACTTTATTAAAACAAAGTACGTCTACTTTGTTCATGTTACTTATTCAAAAGTAACATCCGTTTACAAAAGATTTTTGTCCTTCTCGACACTTGAATCTCTTACTCGTCGTATTCTTCGTTCAATTACGAAGTATGAAATAAATTCCAAAGAAAAGGAATTATAACTGGAAAATGACTTTAGAACCAAAGTTCTAGTCGTCGTCAGGATCGAGCGATCGTTGGAAATTAACTAAGATTCGTACTTGATTCTTAGTAATTTATAACAAATCTCTTCTTGAAGTTCGAGCGTGGCGAATTCCAACTGAAAATGACTTCGTTCATGTTACTTTCACGGAAGTAACATTTGTTTCTTTCTTTTACTTTGATCCCCTTTATTCTGTCCTTCTTGACCCGATCATTTCTTTCTTATTTTGAAGCCAACGCTTCTCAAATGTCTGTTCGTTTCTTTCGTTTACTTGGTACAAAATTAACGTACCTTATCATTATTTATCTTATTTCCTCGAAGGAAATTCTTATCGTTTTTTTTTTAATTACAAAAACAAAAATTGACTCTGCCGAGTCTTTGTTCATGTCACTATACGCACATGACATTCGTCTACAGAAGTTCTTCCCGTTTCACGATCTCCTTTCGAAATCATTTGAACTAATGTTCTTAAAACGTCTAAGTTCTCGAGAAATCAGAAAGACCTTAGGTTTCAAGTCTATGTTCTTAGCGAACTGGGAAAAATCCCTAGAATCAATCTAGATTCTCGTGCCATCAAACTTTTCAAATAAAAGAAATTATTGCGCAAATAATTTCACATAATCCACATAATAGAAACCAAGTATATTTCTTATACTTTCAAATTTTATTCTTGACGCCATTGTCATTTTTAACTTATTGAATACTTATTCAAAAACTTTCTTAAGAAGAAATCACTTCAGAAACTCTTTCCTTTCTTTCCTTTCTTTCTTTTCTTTCCTTTGTTGAGTCGACGTAGCGGGAGGTTGAGTTGTCATCTACACTCTTAATCTTAGTGTTATGATCTCACTTTACTTGAAAGAAGACTCGGCATAGAGTATATGCAAATACTCTATCTTACTACTCGAACGAAGGTTTGTATACAGAGCAGAAACGATTGCTCTGATACCACTCTGTCACAGCCCCAAATCCCGAGGGACGGCAGAAGCCAGGGTGCGACTGGGATTGGATTAAAGAAGCGGGGAAGAAAGGGAAATAAATAAATAACAGACTTAAATAACAGCTTATCTTCTATGTACAAGACTTTATTAACAAAAGGAAAGAGTTAATCTCGATAGATTACTCGACATTGTTCTCCAAAGGAACTAAGTTATAATACAGTACTTAAACCAAAAAGTGTTTTACAACATAACTTAAAAACGTCTAGAGTTTAACAGCGGAAATGTGAACTACATATTAAAGTCTTCTTCTATTGACAACTTTAACTCAACCCTCGCCGCTTCCGTCGCTTCAACCTGTACATTTAGAAAATATATGCAGGGCTAAGTACAATAGAACTTAGTGGACACAATGCCGGAAACATAGTCATAAGTATAGATAATCAGGCATTTCATTACAGTAGCACATCGGGGTTTTTCAATAAATTCCCGTGTCTACTAAACATTTTCTTTCTCATTTTCATAACTTAGCTTGCAAGCATTTTTCATAGATGTTACGTTCGATCTTGACCATTCATTATCACCGTGGCTGGCTACCCCTCAACAGAATACCACATATACCACAGGCTACAGTGTACGCTAAACTTTGGAAAGTCCCTTTTGACTAACTCAAAGTCCGATCGTTTAGTTAACCCCTTTTGGCTAAATCATAAAGTACAAGAGAACTCACATAAAAAAAATAGTTCATGCCAGGATTATCACTTTGAAAACACGATTATCAAAGCGATAAAGAAAGGTTTTCGAGCATTTCTCATTTTGTTTCATATATAAAAGCCCACCTTGAATTTACCGAACTATTATACGAGCCTGCGTTCTTCAATCTTCCGTCCTGTCCTTGTGCTGACATCCTCCTTCATCATAAATAATCATACTTTAAAACTCGGTCGTAAACGATAAACGAATACGGAAATTCGAATTAGGTTTTAGTCTTTAGACTTTTAAGCATTTGCACGCTAAACTAAACTCTTTTAGTTAAAAAGAAACGAGATATGAACACATCTCATTTAGCACTCATTCGGCTCCAAACTTGACACTTAGGTCAGTAGTAAGAAGTATTCGATAACTTGAAACGACTTAAAAGGTCGAAAGGAATCAAGTTGAAAAGGTTTCAACTTAAGAAACTAGGTTTTAAAGATTCACTGCACAAAACTGAAGTTCTGGAGACTGCCCAGAACAGAGTATTCTGAAACACGGGAGGTACTCTGTACCAAATGAAAGCCATGGAAGTTTAGTTTACTCTCCAATTTACGGATCTCAATTCCGATGAACGAGCTAGGAGATATGGCAGTTTCTGTGAAGGGTCGCAAAACTGCCGAGTGAAACCCTAATGCTCGACAAATCTCGACGCACGATTCCCTAGGTTCGATTAATGCTATTCCACTTTTATTTTCACGAAATTTTCATCTTAATACAGTCAACATACAGTGTCCTTTAAACGGGTTCATATTCACGACTTTTGATTAACAAACAATGAGCATTTCCTCGTCATTTCCAACTAACCATTTACTATACCAAAACAAACTTCACTTTCTATTTCGTTCAACAACTTCTCGATTCTTAACTATATCTCATAATGTCATGCATCTCGGATGGAAAAGTCGTTAACTACAATATTATTCGTCAATCAATAACAATCATTATTATTAAAAGGGATTTCCTTATTCGACTTTTCTACCGGCTTTTAAACTTGATTCTTCGTCTCTTATTCAAAATCGAAACTTCTTAGAATTCGTTGAAACTTTACGGTTACGATCATTAACTATCAAGATTATCAAAGGTTCAAATCACAATCCTAATTCATTATTCATGCTCGACTTATCGTCGATGGTTCGTCTCTTACTAAAAATCTTACGTTCTCCATTTTCGTTCAAATTTTACAACAACGATCATCATCTAACGAGCATCACTAATATGCAAATCATATTATCAAAACATTAACGAGCTTCAACTTACCGACACGTTTCCGTCTCTTACGTTTTTTGTTTTATTTTTAGAAAAATCCCAATTAAATATATAATCATCCTCATACATCGTATATCTCATTTCTATTAATCAATCGAGCATATCATAACATTTACTACACTAAATGATGCATTCTTCTTCTCTTATCTTCCAACTTTTATTTTTAGAAAAATCTAAATTAATTCATAGAGTCAATTAACAACATGTAGAACACTAATCTATCGATCAAACATCAAAGAAATCGAACTACGATCAAACCCCTAAAATCCTAGAAATTTTCAGTAATTACATAAATAAAAGAGGGGTGATTTTCTTCATGATTCGATCCGTAGAACTCGATTCTAAACATCCTAGAACATGAATCGAACAAGAATTAACATGCTTCTACATGCTCCAAAGGTTCGAAAAAAAGAAAAAGATGGAAATCAAGACTTGTTCGGTTCAAAACGTAGGAGATGTTCTTACCTTGCGTAATACGAACTCGGAAATGGAATTGATCGATAGACGAAGGACTTGTGTGCTTGAGAAGAGCTTGGATGAAGAGTTTTAATGGAGGATTGGAAGAGAAGAAATGAGAGACAGAGAGAGCTTGGGGGCGGTAATGGAGAGGTGTGAGGGAGGGTGATGACAAGGTGTTTCACTATTACATAAAGGTGAAAATATCCAATTAAAGGTATGGTGAGTCGTTAAGGGTTGTTTGGTTGCGATTTATTAGACGGAGAATATCTCGTTTCCGGCTTTAAATGACGATTAAAAAGTCGAGAAATACTTTCTTAGATAGTTACGAATTCGACGAAATCTAATTCGTCCGTTAGATTGGAAATAAATCACGTACTTGGAAAACCTAATTCATTTTTCAAAATCCGAGAAAAAGTCGGGATTAGACAGTCTAAAATTCGCCCGGAAAATCATAAAAACTAACTTTCTCCGGTGAACTCGTATCGAAGAAAAAGTGAATGTAAATTCTGACGGATTTTAATTCTGAGTTTTCGGACAAAAAATTTACCGGACGTGAAAACCCTAATACAGTAGTCGTTCGACTGACTTCTGGAATTTATTTTCTGAAACGGATTTCACCATAAATCTTAGAATCGAAAATTCTTAACTTAGGCGTGCAAAGCCTTAATTATTAATTAACTTTTTATTTTAACGACGGATTAAACATCCGGGGTATTACAACTTGATACTAAACAATATGTCTTTTCACATAGGTGCACTTTTATCATAATACTTGATGATGTAGGATGTGGAGGAGTTGATGAGCTTACCACCAGAGAAGATCGTGCTCAGGTGGATGAACTTTCAGTTAAGAAAGGAAGGATATACAAAAGTAGTTACAAATTTCTCATCTGCCGTGAAGGTAAATAGAAATGTGTAAAAACACTTAGATGTTTGGCTTCTTTTTTTCTTATTGCAATACGTTCCTTTTTATCAATATTTCAATGGCTATCGGTTGTTTTAGTTTATTCGAATTGGTAGTTTATTGTTAATCTGTGATCCTGATTTCTGTCGGTCATAGCCATAGGGGATGAATACTGCCGACCAAAATGAAAGTTATCTTAAGATCAAACTAATCTTGGATTGAATTAGTTAAAGTATGATTTAAGTTACGTCAACTTTTTGGAGATTTAGTCCATTGTGAAGTTTTAGATGGTAGATGTGAAGATTAATTATTAATTAGAGCATTTATTTAAAATATATTTGGACTACGGAAGTTTTATGTTGAAATTTGAAGTATTTTTCTTTTATAATTTAATCTATGATTAAAGTATTGAAATTTGAGTCTTGGATGAAGTGTGCAAGTTTCACTAATAGCGCATTCTAAGGCAGTAGATTAATTAAATTTCCTTTTCATTTTAGCTTGCACTTTCGACTATTCCTGTTAATACGTATCATTTATTTATAAATGATATGATTTGGTGATAAGTGATAAGAACAGTTAAAATAATTAAATTAAAATAAGTGAAGATATTTTTATTTTTAGGTGCTTGAAATCCCACCTAAACGGCATAAGCTAGGCCAAACAGTAACACGTAGAAATAGATCTTTTCTTGGTAGTATTTTGAACTAGAACGTCTTCATGAATTATTTTGACAATTTTTAGAAGTTTTACCTAATCTTGTGGAAAGACATTGAGATTGCTAATGTATGTATGAGGCACAACGAACTCAAAGAGCTATGTAATTGAAATTAAAAATTTATTCGAATTTGTCCTAATGAGTTAGATTAAATCTTTTTAGGTTGTGATAAAAAAATATTACGATTTTCACTTCTTAATGTACAGAGTTTCAATGGACTATTATAGTGGTAACAAGTGACAGACAATGGCCGAGATGAACAACAATGATAGAATCGAAAGCCCTACTTTTCCCTCATGAAGTTCTGTCATTATTAAAATTGAGTTAGTTTTTTAATGTTCTTAATAAGTGAAGTTTTGTAATTGTGATTAATCTGAATTTTTTTAATAAGTATTTTCACATATATTGCTCGCAACATGACTTTCAACTTTCACTGTTTCTCGAGGAAATGAAATGACATCTATGACAGACCAACAATCAAACTAATTTACATTAAAAAAAATGTGACAAACAAGCCCCGCAGAGCTCCTTTGTTTTACAATCAATCATACGAACCATTGCTGCTTTCGATCCGAATATGGCCATTACTCAAGAAAGTAATTGTAATAATCTATTCCTCTCTACCTTTATTGGTTATGTAATCATTTTCAATTTATACCTTTGACTATAAAACTATATCAATTTACAAATGTTATTTACAGATGCCAGATATTTAGCTTGGCTTACAAAGAAGGCATGGTATTATGTCACGGAAACGACATACAACTCCATGTGATTCAAATTACATAAATACTAATATAAGTACAAGATAAAGTAACTTATTCATAATAATAGTTTTTTTAATAGTATCATTTAATTATTAGATAATATTTTCTTATTGATTGTCATCACATATATTAATATTTTCTTAATATATTATTGACATCACATATATTAATATTTTCTTATTGATTGTCTTAAAATATTCACAGACAAGAAATCCTTATCGTGCATTACCACACGGAGAAGACGTGAGATTATTTCAACAAAAAGAATAAAACTCTAAAGAATGACATTGTTGCAGATTTCTACAGGTAATCCATATGTACACATTTTAAAATGTCTTATAATGTTTACAAATGAAGTCTTTAAAATTTATTGCTTCTCAAATTTTATTTATTTTAATTTTTTCTCATTATGTATTTAGTTGTTATGAAGAGCAAATCATCACTAGCTCGAGATAACAGACATATGTTGAGGAAAAACAAAAGGTCCACGCCAAAAACTAGTACAGATCCATTATAATTCTAAATTATCGATTATTGTATATTTAACTAAATATCTTTATTTTTAGTCTATTATTTGTTTTATTTTATATTTAACATATTAATAATTATTTATATTTTAAGAGATTATTTTGATATTGGTGATCCAATATATGAGTGTGAGTAGCAATGCACAAATGTGGTTTGGACAAAACATACAACCTATCAAATCATCAAGGCGGAAATTCTCGCTATGTTGCTTGAAGGGGAAAGTTAAACTACCTCGATTGAAATGTCCACCTCAACTATTGAGCGACCTTTTGGAGAACAGGCCCAACAAGAGCAAGAAGTTTTTAGAGGATATTCGTGCTTACAACATGATGTTCTCATTCACTTCCACTGGGGGAAAAATTGATTATTCCATTAATCAAGGGCCGGTCCTTAAGCATTTCGTTTGGGAGGACAAAATCTTCATCGCATCGGGGGTATGTTGCCGCGTGAAGGGTCATCCCCAAAATTCTCACAACTCTATATTTTCGAACCAGATGAAGAAGTAAATCATCGAAAAAAAGTTGTCAGGTAAATTTATTATTAAAATTTCGCATTACCAAATGTTTTGTTTATATTTATTGCCACATATATAAAATAAAGTTTTGTTGTATTTTTATTTAACATGAATTTATATTACTTAAATTTAAATATACGATAATCTGATCCGATTATTTTAATTATATATTTATAGTAAATGAAAATCGAGAGATTTTGATGATTCGATCGTGAATGATCTGAAAAAAAAATGATCGATGAAAACAATCCATATGCAAAGACGTATCGAATAGCTGTTGATTATATTTTACGTGATAGTTCCATCGATCTGAAGCTTCAACTGATAGAAAAGAGATCAAAAGATGGTAGAGAATACAATTTGCTGACCGCACTAGAGGTGGTTGCTCTTATTGTTGGAGATTTTGAATCTATGCCAGACCAAAGAGACATAATTGTGGAGAAAAGTTGCGGTCAATATCAGCGCATCCATGAGTTTCACCCAGCTTATCTTCCACTTCAATACACGCTTATATTCATTTATGGAGAGAATGGATTCTATGTGGAAGTTCAACATGCCGAATCACGTTGAGGGAATTCTTAGCATTCAGAATGCAAGACAGAGAGAATGAAGGATATCAACTTCTTCTTGCCACACGGTTGCTTCAACAATTTATTGTTGATGGATACACCATGATGGAAATGCAAAGGCTACAATGGATCCGTCGCAATCAGCCAACGCTTAGATCAGAATGAGACGGGAATCTCAAGAATTACAAAAATAAAGGGAATACGGACACTGCATGTGTTCGTAAACCTTTCGTATTGCCATCATCATTCACTGGAGGGAGGAGATACATGATTCAAAATTATCAAGATGCTATGGCTATCTGTAAGTGGACTGGCTACTCGTCATTGTTTATTACTTTTATGTGCAACCCCAAATGGCCCGAGATCATGAGGTTCATTAGTAAAAGGGGATTGCATTCAGAAGATAGACCAAATATATCAGTTCGAGTATTTAAAATGAAACTGAATGAACTGATACACGATCTGAAGCACGAGGAAGTTTTTGGCAAACACACTGCACGTAAGTTCTTCTTATCACTTATTCAATTATATTCATAAAATATTTTGTATTATTTCACCTTCACATTATGATAATCTATTTGTTTTGTTATCGCAACCGTCGAATTCCAAAAGCGAGGACTGTCTCATGCTCACTTCGTTCGTTTTTTAACACATGAGGCTCAACATCACCTGAATTGTACGAGGCAATCGCAGAATGCATGATTCACGGTCCTTGTGGACCCGAAAGAATAAATTCACCGTGCATAGTTAATTTCAAGTGCTCCAAGAGATACCCAAAAAATTACATTGAGCATACAAGACTTGATGATAATGGTTACCCGGTTTACAGAAGGAGAGACACAGGCATCACGGTGGAAAAAAATGAAGTTATACTTGATAACAGGTTCGTGGTTCCATACAATGCCCTTGATAATCAGGTTCATGGTTTCATTTTTTTCTATACAAACTTGTTATGAAGTTATTGGACGTGGCTACCACATTCCTCCATCTGCTGGGAATTTGTACTATCTAAAAATGTTGATTAATCACAGAAAGGGGGCGACGTCTCATGAGGATTTTCGTTGGGTGAATGGAGTATTGAAAGAGAGTTATAAAGAAGCATGCTACAATATGGGTCTGCTAGACGATGATAAAGAGTACATTGAAGGAATTATCAAAGCAAGTCCTTGGGTAACAGAATATTATCTACAGCATCACTTTACGACTTTACTCATCTCGAATAGTATGTCGATTCCCGAAGAAATGTGGAAACAAACTTGGCGGGTGCTCTCAGAGGACATCCGTCACACAAAGTGGAAACAACTTAAATAGCTAGGTAATAAAATTTACTATAAAATACTAGCACCATCTAACAATTTGTCTCGCAAAATATATTTAATTTAGGTATTAATCAAAGAAATATAAACATAATGTATACATATTTCAATTGTTAACGTTTTTATAATTTGTATCATAATTGTTGTGTTTCATTTTATACAGAATTGCACCTCACTGATGACGAGCTACAAAATCTTACTTTGATTGAAATAGAGAAGTTACTTGTTGCTAATTCCACCAGCCTGAGTAACTTTCCTGGTATGCCGACTCCAGATGAAGCTGTCACATCTGATACTGAAAATCTGCTCATATTGGAAGAGACATCTTATAATATAGAGGAGATGAATGCAGAGCATGCGAGACTGTATCCCTCTTTGACAAATGAGCAAAGGTCCATTTATGAGAAGATAATAGCTACACATGATAGTGGGGAGGGTGGACTTTTTTTTCTGTATGGATACGGTGGTACAGGAAAGATATATATCTGGAAGACTTTGTGCTCGGCTCTACGTGGGAGGGGAGATATTGTACTACCTGTAGCCTCGAGTGGCATAGCTTCGCTGCTACTTCCTAGGGGTAGGACTGCACACTCTAGGTTCGGTATACCATTAGACTGCGGTGAGAACTCCACATGAAACAAGATAAAACCAGATAGTGATTTCACTGGACTTCTGAAGAAGACAAACCTTATTATTTGGGATGAGGCCCCCATGACGCGCAGATACTGTTTTGAAGCGGTCGATAGAAGCATATGAGATGTCATGTGGTCGTTTGATATGAGTAATTCTGACAGACCATTTGGTGGTTTGGTTGTGGTTTTAGGTGGCGATTTCAGACAGATCCTGTCACAGCCCCAAATCCCGAGGGACGGCCGAAGTCGGGGTGTGACTGGGGTTGGATTAAAGAAGCGGGGAAGAAGGGGGCTAACTGACTAACATACATAAAAGACATCAACCAATCAATGAACAAGACTTGAATATAACGAGAAAGAGTTAATCACGAGTGATTACTCGACAAAAGTACATGATAGTATCTAAGTTCAAGTATTCATACTTAAACTACACGGTTTTGTTCAAAAGACAGGTTCTCAAAAAACTTAGAGTTTGGCAGCGGAAGAGTCCTAACTAAAGCATCCTATTTTTTCAACTCAACTTCAACCGTTGCCGCTCGCGTTGCTTCAACCTGCACATTTAGAAAATAATGCAGGGCTAAGTACAAACGTACTTAGTGGGCACGATGCCGAAAACATAATCATAAGTATAGATAATATGGCATTTCATAATTTGTAGCACATCGGGGGTTTTATTGAAAAGAACCCGTGTCTACTAAACATTTTCTGACTCTTTTCTCAATTTAGCTTGCAAGCATTTTTCTGGTATGTTACGTTCAATCTTGACCCAAACTCATTCACCGTGGCTGGTACCCCTCAACAGGATATCACATACACTACAGGTTACAAAGTGCACTAACTCTGGAAAGCACTTAGCAGCTAACTCAGAGCCGTTAGTTAACCTAGTTAGATTAACTCTAAATCTGGAAAACACGAATGTTAACTCAGATAGGTACAAGAGAACTCACATAAAACGTAAAACAGTTCATGCCATAATATCACTTTAAAACACAGATATCAAAGCGATAAAGAAAGATTTTTCCGAGAATTGCTCGTTTTATTTTATATATAAAAGCCCACCTCGTAATACAGAACTAAAAGCACGGCCTCCGATCTTCGGATCTTCCGTCCTTTCTTTACTGCTGGCTTCCTCCTTCATCATAAAATAATAATACTTAAACTTGGGTCGTAAAATATAATCGATCAAAGAAAATCGAAAAGGTTTTAGTCGTTTCATTCTTTAAGCATTTGCACGCTTACTAGATTCATTTTACTTAAACGGGAACGAGACTCGTACAAACCCCGTTTAGAACTCGAAAGGTCTCATACTCGACTCTTACATCAGTAGAGAAGGTAGTCGGTAGCTTGATACGACTTAAAAGATCATAAGGAACTAGGTTGGAAAGAATCAATCTTAGAAAAAAATAAATTTTAGTTCATTATGACTTAGACAATTTCTCGCTCAACTAAACTTCTTTACTTGAACGGATAAGAGGTACCAACTCGTCTCAGTAGGAAGATAGTCGTTAGTTATTACGGCTTAGACGATTGAAAGGAAACTAAGTTGCGAACGAAACAACTTAGAAGAAGGAAAACTGAAATTTCACTGCGCAATACAGAAATTCTAGGGACTGCCCAGAACAGGGTATCTGGAAACAGGGGATGAGCCCTGTACCGTTGAAAATTTTGGTATGTCTAGTTTACACTCCAATTTACGGATCGCAAATCCGATAAACGAGCTAAAAGTTATTACAGTTTCCGGCGAGGGTCGCAAAACTGCCGCGATAACCCTAGATGCTCAACAGAAACGACGTGTAACGTCTTAGGTTCGTTCTAAGTTCTCGTATTCGATTTCTTATGAAACTTGGCCCTCAAGGCAGTCAACATGTACCCCCGTACGTGATGAACTCCTTCTCAAAACTCGTCCAATAGCACGACGTTCTAAACGTCGGCTTTCAACTAACAAGTACTATACCAACAAGTTATCAATTTCCCGTTCTAGTTCTCGACTATCACTATATCTCATATTATATTAGCTCGAAAGCTCATGACATCAACTACAAATTTATTCCCAAGTCCATCATAAACGATATTATCAAGTTAGAATTCCCATTCGACTTCTCGGTTATTAGTTACGACTAGTGGTTTGCCTCTTACACAAATTCCAAGGTTGTCGGATTTCGTTCAAATTTTACGTCATTAAACAACGTCTAACTAGAATCACTTTCATGCATATAATCACTTCACATCAACACTATATTTCATCTTACGACGAGTTCTTCGTCTCTTACATACCACCAATTAATTTTAGAAAATTCTCAAATAAATTCCTAACATCAATTAATACCATTTACAACATTATTTCATCAACCAAACATCATCTAAATCAATCACATGAAAACCCCTAATTTCCTACTCATTTTCGGTTTTAATACATAGGTTAAGAGGGTGTTTTTCTTCATCAATTAACATCATTTAACTCTTAATCATCCTATTATAACATCAATTAATCAATTTAAGTCCAATTACACATCAACATGCAAAAATCACCAATTTCAAACCCTAAACCCTAAATCGATTTCAACAAACAAAGGGCTTTCGATTTTTCTTGGTTCTAATCACTAATTAAACACTTTCTAAGCATGAATTTAACATCAATTGAAGAATTCCAAAAACCTACACAATAGCCCTAAATTTCGGTTTTGACATAGAGTTAGGGCTTTTGATTTTCCTTCAATTTTAACCCTAAAATTCATATCCAAACACAACTAATTAAACTAATCAAAGATCCAAACATCTAGTTCTTCACCCCTAAATTTTTGATCAAAAAGAAAATAAAGAGAAGAGGATATTGGATGGATAGAGACATAGAAGAGGTGAATACCTTGGTTTTTACTAAAGGAAATAACAAGTTTTTGATGGATGAATGGGGGCTTGTGTGATTTTCTTCTTCAAGAGCTTGGAGATTCAACAATGGTGGAAGAAAAAGATGAGAGAGAGGGAGAAAGGGGGAGCTGCCAATTTGGGTTAATGAGGGAGGAGATGTGATTTTGTTGATGCAACATAGATATATATATATATATATTAGGTTAAAGTGAATAATGCATAGTGTTTGAATAGTAGTAGGTGTATAAAATAATACTACATGGAAGAAAAGAATTATCTTGCTAAAGAAAAATAGAGAGAAATCGGTTATGAGAGGGAAGGGAGGAAAAATACGCGCTTTTCTGACGCGATACGACGTTACGGAAATCGGACGACGAAAAACGTAGCTCGGCGCAAAACGTCACGATTCGATTCGTCCAAAAAAAATTCTAACGTATAAAACTTAATTGGAAAATAAAATTTATAAAATTAATTCCGACAAAAACTCGGGACGACACAGTACGAGTTTCGTCCGGAAAATCATTAAAACGAACTTTCTCGGGCGAGTTCGTATCGCGATTTCGTGAATGTAAAAATCAGACGGTTTTCCGTTCTGAGTTCACGAACTAAAAATTTTTCGTACGCGCAAACCCTAAATACGGTAGTCGTCTAGCTGACTTCCGTAATTTATTTCAGAGACGGAATCGATCGTTAGTCTTAGAATTTAAAAATCGTAAATTTAGGCGTGCAAAGCCATTTATTTTATTAACATTAAATTTTTGAGATCGTAAGGAATTTCCGGGGCATTACATCCTACCCCCCTTACGAAAAATTTCGTCCCGAAATTTGCATACCTTCTGCAAAAAGATGAGGATATCGCTCCTTCATCTTCTCCTCGAGTTCCCACGTGGCTTCTTCTTGCCCATGGTGGTTCCATAGCACTTTAACGATCGGAATCGATTTGGTTCTTAACTCTTGGACTTTTCTATCCAGAATCGATATCGGCTTCTCTTCATAGCTTAGGTCAGATTCAAGAACTACGTCTTGCTGACTAATGACGTGCTTAGGATCGTAAACATATTTTCTCAATTGAGACACGTGAAAAACGTTATGAACGGTTCCTAGACTTGGCGGTAAGGCCAATCTATAAGCGACGGGTCGTATTCTCTCGAGGATTTCATAAGGTCCTATAAACCTGGGTCTTAGCTTACCCTTGACTCCGAATCTAACGATTCCTTTGGTCGGTGATATCTTAAGGAAAACCTTATCTCCTATTTCAAACTCAAGGTTGGTTCGACGATCGTCGGCATAAGACTTCTGTCGGCTCTGGGCTTCTTTCATTCTATCTCGAATCTGCCGAACTATCTCAATCATCTCATTAATCGCATCTGGGCCTAGGTTCTTTCTCTCACCTACTTCGTCCCAATAAAGTGGTGATCTACATTTCCTTCCATACAAAGCCTCAAACGGCGCCATTCCGATCGTGGCCTGATAGCTGTTGTTGTAAGCGAATTCGACTAAGTGTAGAATTTCTTCTCAATTCGCGCCTCGGTCTAAAACCACTGTTCTTAACATGTCGACTAAAATCTGAATCGTCCTCTCTGACTGCCCATCTGTCTGTGGGTGAAACGCTGTACTGAAATTAAGCTCTGTTCCTAATTCTTTCTGCATCGAAATCCAAAATCTCGAAGTAAATTTGGCGTCTCTATCTGATACTATGACCTTCGGTACTCCATGACGTACAATCTCTCTGACATACAACTGCGCCAGTTTCTCCGATCCGTAGGTAATCTTAATCGGTAAGAAGTGCGCTGACTTCGTAAACCTATCTATTATCACCCAAATTGTTGTGTTTCCTCTTCTCGACTTAGGCAAGCCTGTGACAAAATCCATAGCTATGCCTTCCCACTTCCATTCTGGGACATCCAATGGTTGTAGTAATTCATACGGTCGTCGGTGTAAAGCCTTGACTCGCTGACATGCTAGGCATCTTTCTACAAACGAGGCAACGTCTCGTTTCATTCCATTCCACCAAAAGTTTCTTCTCAAATCTTGGTACATCTTTGTACTTCTTGGATGTGCTGTGTAAGGCGTATCGTGAGCCTCACTCAAAATCTCGTTCTTCAAATCGTTGTCGTTGTCGGGAATACAAATCCTACCCTCATAAAGTATCGCATTGTCCGGAGCTTCAGAATATCCTTCTGGTTTATCTGTTCTTATCCTCACTCGTAATTTTTCCATTGACTCGTCCTTCGTCTGAGCATTGATAATTCTTTCTCTCAAATCTGGTGTAGCTTCTAATGCTACTATCTGACTTGTTATCGTAGCTGGCGTGTCAAGCACTCTGATATCCATCTTCTCAAATTCTCGTACTAAAGTTCCTTCTTCTACAAAAAGGCGTCCTAACATCGTTGGAGCCTTGCGACTCAATGCGTCTGCTACCACATTAGCCTTTCCTGGATGATAGTTAATTCCGCAGTCGTAATCCTTGACTAATTCGAGCCATCTTCTTTGTCTCATGTTCAGTTCTTTTTGCTCGAAAAAGTACTTCAGGCTCTTATGATCGGTGAATATCTCAACTTTTACACCATAGAGATGGTGTCTCCAAATCTTTAACGCATGCACTACGGCTGCGAGTTCTAAATCGTGGGTTGGGTACTCAACTTCGTGAGGTCGAAGTTGTCGTGAAGCATAAGCTATCACTCGTCCATCTTGCATTAAGACACAACCTAATCCATTTTTCGATGCGTCGGTGTAAACCACATACTCTTTGTTTGTGTCTGGAAGTGCTAGTACTGGCGCTGTGGTTAACTTCTCCTTAAGAGTTTGGAAACTCTTCTCACACTCATCCGTCTATTTAAATTTGGTATCCTTCCTGAGTAGCTACGTCATCGGGCGAGCGATCGTAGAAAATCCCTCAATAAACCTTCTGTAGTAACCGGCTAATCCCAAGAAACTTCTGATCTCGTTCTGACTCGTTGGTGACTTCCAGTTGTGTACTGCTTCTACTTTTGCTGGGTCCACCTTGATTCCTTCCGCCGACACTATGTGTCCAAGGAACATTACTTCCTTCAGCCAAAATTTGCATTTACTGAATTTGGCGTAGAGTTTCTCGGCTCTTAGTGTCTCCAACACTATTCGTAGATGTTCCTCATGCTCCGTCTCATTCTTACAGTAAACGAGGATGTCGTCGATGAATACTAAAACGAATCTGTCCAAGTAGGGGTGAAAGACTCTATTCATCAGATCCATGAATACGGCTGGAGCATTGGTTAAACCAAATGGCATCACTAAAAATTCGTAATGGCCATATCGGGTTCTAAAAGCGGTCTTCGGTACATCTTCAGGTTTGATCTTGAGCTGATGATACCCTGACCTCAAATCTATCTTGGAGAAAACTCCTACACCCTTAAGCTGATCGAACAGATCTTCGATCCTTGGCAAAGGATATTTGTTCTTATAGCGTGATCTTGTTCAGTTCTCGGTAATCGATGCACATTCTCATTGATCCGTCCTTTTTCCTAACAAATAGCACGAGTGCTCCCCAAGGTGAGATGCTTGGCCTGATAAAACCAAGGTCTAGTAGTTCTTGTAGCTGGATTTTGAGCTCTTCCAATTCTTTCGGTGCCATCCTATATGGGGCTTTAGACTTAGGAGCTGCTCCTCGTTCTAAGTCGATCGTGAAGTCCACATGACGATCTGGTGGTAATCCTGGTAACACTTCTGGAAAGACACTTCTGGAAAGACATCCTGGTCCACAGTGATTTTCCTTCAATTTTAACCCTAAAATTCATATCCAAACACAACTAATTAAACTAATCAAAGATCTAAACATCTAGTTCTTCACCCCTAAATTTTTGATCAAAAAGAAAATAAAGAGAAGAGGATATTGGATGGATAGAGACATAGAAGAGGTGAATACCTTGGTTTTTACTAAAGGAAATAACAAGTTTTTGATAGATGAATGGGGGCTTGTGTGATTTTCTTCTTCAAGAGCTTGGAGATTCAACAATGGTGGATGAAAAAGATGAGAGAGAGGGAGAAAGGGGGAGCTGCCGATTTGGGTTAATGAGGGAGGAGATGTGATTTTGTTGATGCAACATAGATATATATATATTAGGTTAAAGTGAATAGTGCATAGTGTTTGAATAGTAGTAGGTGTATAAAATAATACTACATGGAAGAAAAGAATTATCTTGCTAAAGAAAAATAGAGAGAAATCGGTTATGAGAGGGAAGGGAGGAAAAATACGCGCTTTTCCGACGCGATACGACGTTACGGAAATCGGACGACGAAAAACGTAGCTCGGCGCAAAACGTCACGATTCGATTCGTCCAAAAAAAATTCTAACGTATAAAACTTAATTGGAAAATAAAATTTATAAAATTAATTCCGACAAAAACTCGGGACGACACAGTCCGAGTTTCGTCCGGAAAATCATAAAAACGAACTTTCTCGGGCGAGTTCGTATCGCGATTTTGTGAATGTAAAAATCAGACGGTTTTCCGTTCTGAGTTCACGAACTAAAAATTTTTCGTACGCGCTGACCCTAAATATGGTAGTCGTCTAGCTGACTTCCGTAATTTATTTTCAGAGATGGAATCGACCGTTAGTCTTAGAATTTAAAAATCGTAAACTTAGGCGTGCAAAGCCATTTATTTTATTAACATTAAATTTTTGAGATCGTAAGGAATTTCCGGGGCATTACAGATCCTGCCCGTCATTCCTAACGGAAGCCGGCATGACATTTTGCATGCTTCAATAATCTCATCCTAACTATGGAACTCGTGCGAAGTTCTAAAGTTAACTAAGAACATGCGATTGCAGGTAATTAATTTATATATATTTTTTTTACATTTTAAATTAATGCTTCAAAGTTAAAGTGTAATACCCCGAATCTTTATAACCTTAATTGATTGTCTTAAGTGTGATTATGCATGCCTAAGTGCTTCTTAAATGATATTATATGTGATTTTGTGTGATTCTGTGTGATTAAAAATTTCCGAGAATAAATTTTCTCGTGAAATTACCAAAATGCCCCCGAAGGGCAAAAGTTTAATTTTCTCATTTCGGAAACTCGAAATGAATAGTTGAAGAGTTATATAAGTTTAAGAATGCGAGATTTAGTACGAGTTAGAATTTCGGGTAATTTCGGTCAACGAACCCCGAATTTAATAACTTTGATTGGAAAAGTTAACCGTCGGTCAACGAACCCCAAATTTAGTTTAATCAGTGTTATTGGAATCTAGAATTTATTTTAAGACCAATAAAACAAGTTTGAGAATTTTCCGAGGTCATTCGAGTCGAGTTTGAATTTATTTTGAAAATGCAACTAAGATGAATAGTAACTCGTCACGACTTTTTACGATTTTTTCGTTAGTCGGAAATTATCTATAAACGTTAGGCATTTCCGAATCTAGAAATTATTTCGTGACTAATGAAGCAAGTTAGAGAGAAATCCGAGATCTATAAATCGAGTTTTGAACTAAATCTAAATCGGAAACGAAGATGCATAGTCGAGATTTCTGACTTCCTTCGTTATTGGAATTTATATATGGAAATTGGGCTTGTTAGAATCTATAAATTAATTCATGAGTGATGGTGCAAACGAGAGTGAAATTCAAAGTTGAGATAGTGCCGAAAAGAAGGAATAAAGTTTAACGTTAAAGAGGGATATTTTATACGGATAAAATATTTTCTTCTGGGGATTTTTATCTGATAAAAATTGAATTTATGTCTCTTTTAGCAGCCGACCTCTCTCTCCACTCCATCTAATATCTATCCTACTCTCACCTTTGAGCAAGTGTTGCACACTCTCCATCTTTTCCTTAAATTTGTGCACGCAAGTTGATGGTCCCGAAACGAGTTACTGGTGTATGGGGGGGGGGGCAATACACCAGTTAGGGTTAAAATAAACTCTTGAAAATTACTTCAACCGAGTAAAAATACTCAGTTGGAATCTCACAGCTGAGTACGCAACCTCAGCTGGAAGAGTGGTGCGGTGCGGAATGTGGTGGAAATTATCAACTCGTAAAACAACTCACGTTTTTGTGCACGGTTGGTCAAAAACCAAAACAGTTGTGAATGTGCGGATGCAGTTTGTATGCTGGTTAGTCAGTCAGTAGAGTATGCAAGAAATAACTGAATAAGGAAAAACACAAGCACACAGAGATTTAACGTGGTTCGGAGATAACCCTCCTACGTCCACGGGGAGTTTTGAGTCCACACAACTCTGTCCAAGTTCTTCTGGACAAACCACTCAGCTTACGCGGGCTGAGCAACCATTATGGATAAGTTTGCGGGTACTTATCAACCTTACAGTTTAGTTTATGGGTACTAAACGACCTAAGTACTCAGTTGCAGGAAGAGTAGGATCCTAAACCTTTTCAGGTGAAAGAAAAATGTGTTTCCAACTAAAAGCTCGAACGTGATGAAAGCTATGATCTAACTCTCTACGAACTCTCACTAAGTGATGTTCTCAAGGTTCGATCTAAAGACACAAAACTAACTAACTCTAGAACTCTCAACAAGTGATGTTCTAAGAGATTAACTTCAGTTCAGCTCGTGAAGAATATTGCTCTTTCTTTTGCTCTCTAGTTTCTTCTCACGTGTGTGTCTTGTATCTTCTTCGAATGAATGAAGGCCTCTATTTATAGGCGGAGAGTATCAACTAGCCGTTGGAGGAGCTGTTGATCTCTGTTCTTTGAAAGCGATGGCTTGTCTCTGATCTCTGCAGACTTTCCCGATATGGCATCTGTGCTCTTCTGCTTTCCATCTGAGATAGCCTTGTGTTGGGCCAAATGGGGTAATGACTGAACGGTCAAACCCTCACGTGACTTCCTTTTTGAAATTCAAATCTTTACAACAGACTTCCAACAAGGGATGGTCGGTTAAGACTTTCGATCTTCAACTAGCTTGTTCTTCAGCCGATGTTCTATCTGACAACTAACAGTTGAACTCTCAGCTGACTTCGTCTTCAAGTTGTTGATCTTCTTGGTTGAGTTCTACAACTGATGTTTTGAAACTCAAAACTCAGTTGTCTTCCTTGTATCTGGTCAGTTGGGTTCGAACGCTCAGATGGCTTTCTTTCATCTGATGATCTCTTCCCCTTTACTGCTTCTTATCTGATGAACGCTCAGTTTTTTTCCTTACAACTGATGTTCTATCTCTTGAATGTGACTTCCCCCTTTTTGCATTATGATGAAGTGAACGCTCAGTTGTCTTTCTTACAACTGATGTTCTGTCCGAGTGATGCCTTCTTGCCATCTTCAGCTGGAGACCTGTAAAGATAAAATCTTGACAATGCTCAAACAGCGAGCCTATCTACTAACAATAGGTTCTGGCAACATCTACTCGGTTGGGGTCAGTTGGTTATGGAATTCATCAAAACTCTTACTAATAAATTTCCCAACAATTTCCCCCTTTTTGATGATGCCAAAACCACTTACAACTTTAAACCTCTACTGATCTAAACCTTACTAACTTATCTAAAATCTCAGTTGAAATTCTAGACAGTCTATAAGATAAAACATCAAAGGGTCAACACAGTTATAACATGGTATTTAAAGGACTTTGCGATTCAGAGCTTGGACAATGAGGGATTGTTCATCAAGGTGAATCGAATATATATACTTGAAGTTTTCATTACAACTCATGATTACACAGATATGGGCAAAAACCAAAAATTACAACAGTTGCTAGAAAACTAACTGAGCTAGAACTGTAGCCCATACTTACTAAAGATCCTAACAAAAATTTCCCTCTTAGCAGGTGACTCCTTGGAAATGTCCACTCCATGCTCCTTGCAAACCTGCCTCGCCTCAGATGCGATCTTCGTGCGGTTCGGGTTGCTGGAATCTGGGAGAAGAGGAGGCCGATAAGTAACCCTCTTCGGAACTGGAATAGTGTTCAGGTCCAGGTTGGCGTCAATCATAGCCCGCCTGAACTGGCTGAACACGCCAGGATCCCCTGAGTGCAACTCGGTCAGCGCTTTCATTGGGTCGTCGGTTGCATAAACCTTCCTGTAGTAGAAGTCGTTCACGAACTCCTGCTTGAACAGCTCCCACTCTTCATTCCACTCGGTCGGCATCCACTTGTCAACATGCCTAAACTGACTCTCAACCTTGGACTTTGCAGGCAACCTTTGTTGCTTCAACCGAGCTTTCGCCTTTGATTGAATTTTGTTGATGCGGCGTCGGCTGCGGAAGGCAACGTTGCGGTCCAGGTTCTGTGATACCTTTTTCAACTCAACCTCGAACTGGTTCACCCTCCTCGCCTGGCTGGCGGCAAACTTCCTGATCCAGCTCGGGTTCATGTAGTCCTTCTCCTCTACATCCATAGCCTTGGCCGCTGCAATGCACTCTTCGGTTGTTATCCCGTCGAGTTCAGAAT
The DNA here is from genome assembly GCA_029490685.1 of Schizonepeta tenuifolia. Taxonomy (NCBI): domain Eukaryota; kingdom Viridiplantae; phylum Streptophyta; class Magnoliopsida; order Lamiales; family Lamiaceae; genus Schizonepeta; species Schizonepeta tenuifolia. Next base: position 50,189,232 of record CM055955.1, on the reverse strand, counting down.
CCAGCTCGGCTGCGATCTCGGCTATGGAGCTGTAGGAAACTCCAATCTTCTCTGCCTGCTCCAAGTCTTTAGACATCTCAGCTCCACCGACTTCGGTTGACTTGGGAGCAGCAGACTTCCTCCTCCTCAGCTGAGATTTGGATGGTTGAGCAGCTGGCACTCCTTGTTCTTGGGTCTCTTCTTCTTCCTGCGCCTCAACTTCCGTCTCCTTCTCTTCCCCCTTTTTGGCATCAGCAACAAGGCTTGCTACTGAACCGTCCAGAGAGTTGAGTTTATCCTCGGTTAGTTGAATATGGTTGAAGAGTTCATCGACCGCACACTCCAGCTCGATCTTCTTTGCCAGTTCAGAGTCCTAGCGCTCTTGTTCGGCCTTCTTCAAGACAGAGAGGTTGTTGTTGACCTCTATCTGAAAGGCAACGAACTCAGCCCAACGTGACTCGAACCAGGACTCCCATTCAGCATCCTGCGTCTGTTGGGACTTGGCCAGATTTGAATCGGCCAAAGATTTGAAGACGTTCACCTCCGACTTCAATCCCAACAGAGTGGACTTCAGCTCCGACATGTCCTGACTGGTGGAGGAGGAGAAATCATTCAGTTTGGTCTTCAGTTCGGCATTCTCCTCCATCAATTGTTGGTACTTCGCTTCTTGTGCTGCCAACTCCCTCAGCTGGTCATCTTGTTGGTGCTGGAGGTTGGCGAGCAGTTCGGTCCTCAACTGGTTGACCCTCTCAGCTACCAGCTCGCAGATTTCTTCAGTTGATGAAACGTGCTGAGCAGCTGGAGGGGCTTGAGCGGACTGAGCTAGAGGTTCAGCTGTGACCATGGCTTGTCTGTTCGCCAGGTATAGCTTCAGATCTTCCTCTTCTGTCTTCGCGGCGGCGGCTGCTGCATCGACATCCTCAAGGAAGTCAGCTGATTTTGCCAACATGCTGTCAAGGAAGTCGACACACTCCTTTCCAGCTGCCTCCCTTGTGTCCGTCCCTTCAGCCAGACTCTGGTCCATCCGTCGAGTGAGCAGCGCAATCCGGTTGTTGTAACGCCACCTCCAAGTTGGAATAGTTGAAGTAGGCTCGGATGCGGGACTCATCGGACTTCAGCCTGTCCCAGCTCTGCACCCTGATCGTATCCTCCTTAACGTCCCAGTGGCTGAAGATCAGGTGGAACTGGTACAATAGCTCGGTTCCCAGAGTGGCGAAGTTGGGCATGTTGCGAGCCTCAGGGAATAAGCCTAACAGCTTTTGAAAGCAGTAGGCCACCCTGCCTTCGTGCTCCTGAGCAACTACCTGCAGATCCTCCGCTTCATTAATTGGGGAGGGGGTAAGATTGTATGGCTCAGGTTCAAGAGGTTCATCGATGTTGGCCAAAGAGTCGGTCGCAACATCGGCATCAAGCTGAGAGCTCGGAATTTGGGATTCGGTCGGGAGAGTGGGTTCAGAGGTTTCCTCAACATCGGCCAAAGGATCGGTCTCGATGTTGGCATCGAGCAGAGTGCTCAGAATATCTGGCTCTGGTTGGGTAGAAAGAGCAAGAGGCTCTGGGGGCGGTACGACATTGTCTCCTGCCGTGGGGGAGGTGGTAACAATTTCAACGTCCTCAGACGAGGAGGATGCATCCGACGTCTCCATGCCCTCAACCTCATCAACTCCAGGGGCTCGAGGGATGATCTCAAATGACGCTGCTGGATTCGGAACGCTCCTCAGCAGGTGTTGACTCAACCGGTGCTCCCTCCTCGGCTGGAGCTTGCTCCTCAGCTAGAACCTCAACTGGCTCATCAGCTGATTCATCAGCTGGAACATCAGTTGGCTCAGCAGCTGGCACCTCAGCTGCCTTCTTGGTCGACTTCTTGAACCATACCCTTAACTTTTTCTAGGCAGGTTCTTCAGCTAACTCCTTTTCCGCCTCAGCTCGGCAGCGTGAGACTTTGGATTTGGCGGGGCGAGCAGCGGCTTGTTCCCCCTCAGCTGTTGACTCAGCTGGCTTTCCCGACTCCCTCTTGTCCTTAGGAGTGTAGACACTCCTAAGCACCTCCTGTGCTTTCTTGGCTGTCGGGAACAACAGCTGCTTCTTCAGCGGCGTCTCCTTGCAGTCAGCCCAGACCATGTTGCGGTGCTTCGTTGCGAGCAAGATGAGGGCGGAAATCTTACAGCCGAAGTTGAGTGTCCCCTTCACACTCAGCAGCTTCTCTCTGGACTCGGTTGTAGTCTCGGAGATCTTCGACTTCTCCACCATCAACTGGTTCAGGAAATATTGGAACCAGTTGATTTGGTATTGGTGCTCCAGTGCCACCAGCTGCTTCAGTTTGGGTCGGCTGATGTCCCCAAACACGCCACTGTAACCGAACACCACTTTCGACACTGCATCGAACAGCAGGTGATGTTCCGGCTTCAGCTTCGTCAGTTGCATGTTGCTCCTCAACCTCTCCGGCTCGATCAGAGCATCTTGCATAAACTCATCCGCCTGCTCGTCGGTAATATTCTCCAGGAACTCGGTGGCGGTGTGGTTGACGGGAATGATGTACCGGAGGACATCGGACACGTCGATAGGGAAGGTGACACGACGTATCGTCCTGGCCGGAACATCTCTTTGTCGGCAGGACACCTCCGTAGATACTCCCTCTGCACAGTCAAGGGGGCGCTTGAGGTTGACGTAGAATTCTCCGACTTGGCGTCTGAGCAAGTGGGAGGGGCAGAGTTTGGCCCATTCGAGGAGGCCATTCTCCCTGAGTGTGTTTGCGAGCGGGGCCAAGACCGGCGACTCCAGTTCCTCGTCGGAGAGGATTTGCTCGAAGTAAATCTTCGATACTAGCATATCGAACGATTCTTCATATGTGGTAGGGACGAGGGATGGTCTAGACGATGCCATTCTCTTACTTTTGGGTGCCATTAATGATCACTGCAAAGTGAATATATATAGAAGAAAGGAAAGACAATCTTTTGCAGAAAATGGGTTAGGCAGAAACTGGGAAGACGATGAGCAGGTAATTAAGATATGCACGAATGAGGAAAGTAGGAGATATCTTCCTGATTTTTCGCCTTATATAGGTCTTGACTCGGATGAAATCGACGGCTGGGGTTAAATGGCGCGAATCTATCAACGGCTGAGATCACGCGACTGTTGACTATCTTTGACTTGACGTTTTGATCCGAGTTCCAATCAGCGCGTGAGAAGGTGTACAGTTTATCTTGTCAGCCCAGTCGCACTATAAAGTAGGCTATGGATGTTTAGCCGTACTTTATATTTAATGCGACATGATGGCTATTTTTAATGTAACTGACTAGTTCAGGAATGTTTTAATTTATTTCAAACATTCTCATTTAAGAACATATCACCTTCAGCCATAAATATTACCTGCCAGTTGATGTCGAAATCAGCTGAGTTCCCATGTTGCAGCATACCATCAGCTGACTCGAGTTCGTCTGTTCAGCTGACGTCTGATGTCATCAGTTGGCGATCCGCATCTGAAATTCCCCCTTCATCTGAGCTTCCCCCTTAGATGGATATCTATCTCTTTTCCCCACTTGACTCCTCATCTGGTGGATCCAACAGTCCAAGGAGGTCACAAAGCATCTTGAACCGTGCTTCAGCTAAAGGTTTGGTGAAGATATCAGCTCTCTGAATATCAGTTAGAATCTTTTCCATGGACACATCCTTCTTCTCAATGTGATCTCGGATAAAATGATGACGGATATCGATATGCTTTGTCCGAGAGTGGTGAACAGGATTCAAAGAGATAGCTATAGCACTCGAGCTATCACAATGAATGGGAACCTGTCCAGTTCCGACTTCATAATCTCTCAGCTGTTGCTTGAGCCACAACACTTGCATGCAACAGCTTCCGGCAGCCATATACTCTGATTCGGTTGTAGAAGTGGCAACACATGCTTGTTTCTTTAAGAATCACGAAACCGGCTTGCTTCCCATGAACTGACAGTGTCCAGATGTGGACTTCCTGTCCAACCGATCTCCTGCTAGATCTGCATCTTAGTATCCAGTCAGTTGGATATTGTCATCAGTTGGATACCACAATCCAACATTAACAGTTCCCTTTAGGTACTTGATGATATTCTTTGCTGCCAACATGTGTGCTTCCCTCGGTTGAACTTGGAACCGGGCACACACTCCAACTGCGTATGATATGTCTGGCCGGCTTGCAGTTAGGTATAGCAAAGAACCGATGATCCCTCTATACTTACTGGCATCCACGAGCTTTCCTTCAGTTCCAGGTTCAATCTTCCAGTTAGTATTCATTGGGATCCTCGTGATTTTACTTGTCTGCAATCCAAACTTGGTAATGAGCTCCTTTGTATACTCGGATTGATTGATGAAAATCCCTTCTGGCGACTGCTTCACTTGTAATCCAAGGAAATAATTCATCTCGCCCATCATTGACATCTCGAACTTCTCCTTCATGAGGTTTGAAAATTTTTCACACAGTTCCTCTAACTTGGAACCGAATATGATGTCATCCACGTAGATTTGCACCACAAGAATGCCATCTCCAACTTTGATGGTGAACAGGGTTTTGTCAACTGACCCTCGTTTGAAACCTGAGTTCAGAAGAAAACTACAAAGAGTGTCATACCAAGCTCTTGGCGCTTGCTTTAGTCCATAGATAGCTTTCTTCAACTTGTACACTCTTCCATCTCCAGTCTCAAAACCAGGAGGCTGTTCAACATATAATCTTCCTTGATATCTCCGTTGAGGAATGCACACTTCACATCCATCTGATATACCTTGAACTTGTGATGTGCGGCATAAGCTAGAAAGATTTGGATGGCTTCCAGCCTTGCAACCGGCACGAAGGAGTCCTCGAAATCGATTCCTTCTTGTTGGCAATATCCTTGAGCTACCAACCTTGCCTTATTCCTCACTATGAATCCAATGGCGTCTCTCTTGTTTTTGAAGATCCACTTCAATCCAATCACCTTGACACCATTTGGTCTTTCTACCAACTCCCATACACAGTTGCGTAGAAACTCATTCAGTTCTTCTTGCATGGTTGTTGTCCAGTGAACACAGTTGAGAGCTTCCACAAAGTTCTTTGGTTCTGGCACATCAGCTACAAAGCAAGAAATCATGGCAACATCTCCAGCTTGCTCGAATTCCTCTAGAACTACCAACTCCTCAGCATATTGGGCATAAGTGTTGGAATCTTCCTCGGTTGATTCCTGAGTCGCAACTCTGCTTTTTGTATGAACACCTTCGGTTGGATCTCCGATGATGTTGTCAGTGGAATGAACTTCATACCATCTTCGGTTGCGTCTTCCTTCTTCTTCCACCTGTGGCTGTTCCGTGATCTAAGTTGGAGTCTTCAGAGCTGGTGATTGATCAGCTGTTGAGTCTGGATCCTCAACATTGACATTATTTTGAACCGGACTTGGTTGAGCTTCGGATGCTGATGCAGTTAGAGGGGCATCAGCTGGAGTTCCCCCTTGAGATGAGCTGGGGTCCTCGCATTCATCTTCAGAGGAGTATGGATTCTAATCCTCGGTTGCCCATACCAGTGGTTCATCTAGATTCTTTTCCCTTAGAGCTTGTGATCTGGTGAGAACAGGTGGAACTTGTGGATTGCCATGTTGTCCTTTAGCCTGTTCCCTGCACATAAAAGTAGATTCATCAAAACTAACATGAGGTGTTATCTCCACAACACGAGAGCTATTGTTGAAGACTCTATAAGCCTTGATCCGAGTGGCATATCCGAGAAATATGCCTTTCGAAGCTTTGGCATCAAAAGTTTTCAACTGAGTTTTCCCGTTGTTGTGAATATAAAACTTAGAACCAAAAATGCGAAAATAAGAAATATCTGGCTTCCTGCGTCTGCATAGCTCGTATGGTGTCTTTCCCAACCGCTTGGTCAGAAGAGACCGGTTCTGGGTATAGCATGCAGTGTTGATCGCCTCAGCCCAAAATCACTTTGGTAGAGCTGAGCTGGTTAACATGGATGTAGCTGCATCCTTCAGCGTTCTATTCCTTCGCTCAGCTACTCCATTCTGTTGCGGAGTACGCGCGGCTGATGTCTGATGGATAATTCCATTATTCTCGCAATACTCGATGATGGTTTCATTTAGATACTCAATTCCACGATCTGATCGGATATAAATAATCTTCATCTCTTGTTGGTTCGATATCCGATCCATTAGTTTGGGTAGCTCATCTCGGGTTTCACTCTTGTGGTGCATAAAGATGGTCCACGTATATCTTGAGTAGTCATCAGTTACAACCAGGGTGTACTCGTTCCCATTCATGCTCTTGGGTGTAACTGGCCCGAAGAGATCCATATGGATCAGCTGTAACACTCGGTCGGTTAAGGGAGTTGATTTCAACCGGAAGGAGGATCTAGCTAGCTTTCCCAACTGGCTGATGGAGAGCAAGTTATGCTTCAATCCATCAACATAAGAGACATTAGAGATTGAAACATGATTGGTTTCAAGTGTACCGTAACCTCTGGTGTAACCTTTTGAGTTGTCACCAAAGGTAACTAATGGACCTTCTTTCTCCACGAAACTTCCAAGCAAATCCTTCAGATTTGTCATGTGTTTCGAGCATCCACTGTCCATCACTCATATTGTTGCAGACGCTTTATTCTTCCTCAGCTGTTTCTCCTGTACCTGCAAAGAGAAACTCGCTTAGGTCCCCAATTTCAGTTGGGTCCTGGAGGGTTAGAACCAGTTCCCCCTGGAACTGTGCGTCGCTTTTCCCTGTAAACTCGGATGAATTTATCATTCCAGATCATTTTTCCTTCATCATCAATTATAACAACACCTCGGTTATCCTTAGGCTTGTTGTTAATAGTGATGTTCTGTTTCTTGGGAGGAGTTGGATTTCTCCCATTCTGAGCTTTCGGAGGAGAGGCTTTCCCCCTGTTTTGATGGCAATTCTTATCCTGTTGAATTTGTCTGTGAGGTCGAACGCCATGTTGGAATCTTTGTGGCTGATTCTGATTCCAACTCCTTGAGTGTTGTTGATAGGTGTTCATGCCCTGTTGATGATTCATGTTGTGGCATGACTATCTCCAACTGTTCGACCTGTTCCTTATCGGTTGACTCGGTTGGAACCTTTGGTTGAACTGTGGATGGAACCGTTGTTGATTCAGATGATTGAACCCTTGTCGGTTCTGCGGTCGGTTCCATTCTTTCTGTTGTTGACTCTGAGGTTGATGCAGAGGTCGGTTCTGATCCTGAGTTCGGTTTCGATTATGTCTTCGACGCCTCTGATTCCTCTTCTGACTTTTGGAACATTCCCCCTCGGTTGATGTCTCAACTGATGGAACATTCTGTCCTTCATCTACTGTTCCTTTTCCCTTCTCAGTTGTGGTTGCATTGGTCGGTTGAGCTTGCTGAGAAGCAGAGGTTGAAATATTTTGTGGTGACTCAGGTTCCACTGTGTTCGGTTCAACAGCTTTAACCTCGACAGCTTTGATGAAGGTTGCTGGAGGAATTCCACTATCTTTAATCACATCATAACCGAGTCCTGACACGTCATCCATCTGTCTGCTGTAACTGATAAGATTCTCTATGATCTTGGATGACTGATACAGCTTGATTAGATTGTCCTTCTCAGTTTGCAACTTCTTGAAGAGGACAGTTATCTGCTCGGTTTGTCCATCTGACTTCTTTATCAGCTGCTCGATCTGAGCATCTTGATTTTTCAACTGATCTTGTTGTTCCTTGATCTGCTTCGTCAACTCCTCATCAGTTGGAGCCTTAGTCTCGTTCAGTTGACTCTTGAGATTCTCAATCTCCTCGGTTTGGCTCTTGATCAGATCGTGTTTTTCGGTCAAGGAATCTTCAAGTTTGGCGAACTGAGCTTGAAGACTCTTAAACTCAACCGATTGGTGATACAGTTCCTCACTGAGTTCTTGAAAATCACTCTAGGAGGGTTCCAACTCTTCGTCTAGTGATTCCTGCATGTTAGAAATATTTGAAGAATTTAACTTAGCAGGATTAGAGTGTACCTCAGTATCATCCTGGTCGGTTCCAAGAGCCATGAGGCATTGATCCTGACCGGTAGCGTTGTTGGTGGAAGTCAGCTCATCCTCATCTTCAGTGTCAGTGAAGATGTCCATGTCGTCAGCTGCTTCTTCTGCAACCATGGCCTTGTTCTTTCCAGCTTGTTTGGCCCTTAACGCTTCTCTCTCTTTCTTCGATAGATCTGGGCAGTCAGCCTTGAAATGACCTTCCTTCCCGCATTCAAAGCAACCGTTGGTGACAGGCTTTGAACTGTCTCGAGTTCGGTTTGATTTGTAGAATCGTTTGTATTTCCCAAACCGAGTGTCCATGTCGGCTAGTTTCTTTGACAGGGCTGCAATGTTCTGTTGCAGTTCCTCTCTGCTTGGCTCCTTTGCAGTCGTGTCAGCCGATCTGGTTGGCCTCGATGTTCTCGATTTTGAGTAGTCAGCTCGGAGAGCAACTGACTTTGAGGCTGAACCAACGTCCTCAAGTCGACTCGTCTAAACCGAGGACTGAGATCTTCTTCGGTTCATCTTATACTCATTTTCCTTTAAGATTGAGAACAATCTTTTAGTTCCCATTTCACCAAGGTCAGCTCGGCTCTCGTGGATATTGGTGAAAGTATCTCACTCAGCCGGTAGAGCTTGTAACACTTTGAGATTGATTTCTCTTAGTGTGTATTTTCCTCTTCAGATGGACTGGATTCTTCTGAGGATGTCCATAAACCGGAGCTCTAGCTGGTCAATTGTTTCATCTGTCTTTAGACAGAAATTGTCGAAGTCTTGGCATGCATGTGAGAATTTGTTCTCCTTCGTCTCATCACTTCCTTCACTCAGCGATGCCAGGATATCCCACATCTTTTTTGCAGTCTCACACTCCTCTATTCAAGGCAGATAATCTTGTCCAACTATGGACATTATTGTGCTCTGAGCCCAGATGTCTAACTGGCTTACCTTGGCTTCCTCTGGAGTGTAGTCTTCCGGCTGCTTCTCCACAAACTCCACAACTGTATCCCCATCGTTGGGATTTGTAGGAGTGCGAGCTATTCTTTCTTTGATGATGATCGGTCCGAAAGAAAGAACTTGCATCCTATGATGCTTCGACAGTAAGATCTTCTTCATCCGTGTCCTCCAGGATGTATAATTTACAACCGAGAACATTACCACGATCTTATTGGAATTTATATATGGAAATTGGGCTTGTTAGAATCTATAAATTAATTCATGAGTGATGGTGCAAACGAGAGTGAAATTCAAAGTCGAGATAGTGCCGAAAAGAAGGAATAAAGTTTAACGTTAAAGAGGGATATTTTATACGGATAAAATCTTTTCTTCTGGGGATTTTTATCTGATAAAAATTGAATTTATGTCTCTTTTAGCAGCTGACCTCTCTCTCCACTCCATCTAATATCTATCCTACTCTCACCTTTGAGCAAGTGTTGCACACTCTCCATCTTTTCCTTAAATTTGTGCACGCAAGTTGATGGTCCCGAAACGAGTTACTGGTGTATGGGGGGGGGGGGGGCAATACACCAGTTAGGGTTTAAAAATAAACTCTTGAAAATTACTTCAACCGAGTAAAAATACTCAGTTGGAATCTCACAGCTGAGTACGCAACCTCAGCTGGAAGAGTGGTGCGGTGCGGAATGTGGTGGAAATTATCAACTCGTAAAACAACTCACGTTTTTGTGCACGGTTGGTCAAAAACCAAAACAGTTGTGAATGTGCGGATGCAGTTTGTATGCTGGTTAGTCAGTCAGTAGAGTATGCAAGAAATAACTGAATAAGGAAAAACACAAGCACACAGAGATTTAACGTGGTTCGGAGATAACCCTCCTACGTCCACGGGGAGTTGTGAGTCCACACAACTCTGTCCAAGTTCTTCTGGACAAACCACTCAGCTTACGCGGGCTGAGCAACCGTTATGGATAAGTTTGCGGGTACTTATCAACCTTACAGTTTAGTTTACGGGTACTAAACGACCTAAGTACTCAGTTGCAGGAAGAGTAGGATCCTAAACCTTTTCAGGTGAAAAAAAATGTGTTTCCAACTAAAAGCTTGAACGTGATGTGAGCTATGATCTAACTCTCTACGAATTCTCACTAAGTAATGTTCTCAAGGTTCGATCTAAAGACACTAACTAACTCTAGAACTCTCAACAAGTGATGTTCTAAGAGATTAACTTCAGTTCAGCTCGTGAAGAATATTGCTCTTTCTTTTGCTCTCTGGTTTCTTCTCGCGTGTGTGTCTTGTATCTTCTTCGAATGAATGAAGGCCTCTATTTATAGGCGGAGAGTATCAACTAGCCGTTGGAGGAGCTGTTGATCTCTGTTCTTTGAAAGCGATGGCTTGTCTCTGATCTCTGCAGACTTTCCCGATATGGCATCTGTGCTCTTCTGCTTTCCATCTGAGATAGCCTTGTGTTGGGCTAAATGGGGTAATAACTGAACGGTCAAACCCTCATGTGACTTCCTTTTTGAAATTCAAATCTTAACAACAGACTTCCAACAAGGGATGGTCGGTTAAGACTTCCGATCTTCAACTAGCTTGTTCTTCAGCCGATGTTCTATCTGACAACTAACAGTTGAACTCTCAGCTGACTTCGTCTTCAAGCTGTTGATCTTCTTGGTTGAGTTCTACAACTGATGTTTTGAAACTCAACACTCAGTTGTCTTCCTTGTATCTGGTCAGTTGGGTTCGAACGCTCAGATGGCTTTCTTTCATCTGATGTTCTCTTCTCCTTTACTGCTTCTCATCTGATGAACGCTCAGTTGTTTTCCTTACAACTGATGTTCTATCTCTTGAATGTGACTTCCCCCTTTTTGCATTATGATGAAGTGAACGCTCAGTTGTCTTTCTTACAACTGATGTTTTGTCCGAGTGATGCTTTCTTGCCATCTTCAGCTGGAGACCTGTAAAGATAAAATCTTGACAATGCTCAAACAGCGAGCCTATCTACTAACAATAGGTTCTGGCAATATCTACTCGGTTGGGGTTAGTTGGTTTTAGAATTCATCAAAACTCGTACTAATAAATTTCCCAACACAAGTTTCCATCTCTCCATCTCTCTCTCCATTCTTCTCTCTCTCGATCATCACCACCAACACACCATCATCATCTTCCTTCTTCATCTTCCATGGCTGCTGCCATAAGAAGCTTCAAGCTTCCATTTTCCTTCAATAAGTTCAAAGAAACGAAGCTAGAGTATCAAGAGTTCAAGGGTTGATCACCAACATCATATTTCTCTCCTTCATCTCCTTCCATGGCAACCATCATCATCCTCTATAGCTGCTGGTTTTGAAGCTACAAAGCTTCCATTTCTTCATCAATAAATCGAGAGGAGGAGATAGAAAGCGTAGAGAATCGAGTTTCCACTTTCGTTTCTTCAAAAATTCGAGTAAGAGCAATATTTCTCTTCCATTTTCTTCTATGGTCAGCCGTTGCCCTTTACTTCTCTAATCACCATGTTTTTCCTTGATTCAAGCTTTAAAAGGATCAAGAAGTATCTGTAATACCCCGGATAATTCTTCCGTCGTCAAAATAAAAATTTAATTATTAATTAAGACTTTGCACGCCTAAGTTAAGGATTTTCAATCCTAAGACTAACGGTGAAATCCATTTCTGAAAATAAATTCCAGAAGTCGGTCGAACGACTACTGTATTAGGGTTTTCGCGTCCGATAAAATTTTCGTCCGAAAACTCAGATCGAAAAACAGTCAGAATTTACATTCACTTTTTCTTCGATACGAGTTCACCGGAGAAAGTCAGTTTTTATTATTTTTCCGGGCGAATTTTGGACTGTCTTATCCCGACTTTTCATCGGATTTCGAAAAACAAAATATGCTTTTCGAGTATGTGATTTATTTCAAATCTAACGGTCGAATTAGATTTCGTCAAAAACGTAACCGTCTTGGGTTTTAATTTCTCGATTTTATAACGTCGTATTAGACCCGTAAACGAGATATTTCCGGCAAATAAATCCCCCCCAAACCGCCATACACCATGAGTTATCACCTTTTGAGATATTTCCTACTTTATTCAAAAGTATAACACTTAGTCATCACCTCTCTCTCCCTCCTCCTTACCGCCACCACTCCCTCTCTCATTTCTCTCTCACTTTCTTCCATTGATATTCATCTTCAAGCTTTCAAAAGCTCCACAAGTCTCTCGTCTACCGATCAATCTTAGTTCCGATTCCATAATCGACAAGGTAAGAGCTTCCTCTCGAGATTGAACCGAACAAAAATTCTTTTCCATCAATTTGTTTTTTCCGAAAAAAAAATTAGAGATGAAGTAGGATGATGAATCTTTGTTTAATACATGTTGTTAGATGCTTAGGAATGGTTTTATGGATTGAAATCATGAAGAAATCATCCCTCCTAATTTATTTGATATTACCGAAATTTTTAAGAGAATTAGGGGTTTGATGTAGTTCGATTTTCTTGAGGATTGATTGATGGATTAGTGTTCTATATGATGATAGATGATTACATGAATTATTTTAGAATTTTCTAAAATTAAAAATAAAAGTATAAGAGAGAAAGAATTGATGATTTGATGTAGTATATGTTATGATTTGCATGTTATGATAATAGAAATGAGATGTAGTATGTTTGATGATGATTATATAATTTATTGGAATTTTTTTAAAAATAAAATAAAAATCGTAAGAGACAAAAACCCGTCGATAAGTGGAGATTCGTTAATAATATGAATATGTGATTTACGTATTAGTGAATCTTGATAGATAATGAACGATATTGTAAAGTTTGAGCAAAATCGGAGAACGTTGAAATTTTGTTAAGAGACGAGCAATCGTCGATAAGTCGAGATTAGATAATGATTTAGGTTTGTGATTTGAATATATGTTAATCTTGTTAGTTAATGATCGTAACCGGAAAATTTGAACAAATTCTAAGAAGATTGGAATTTTGATAAGAGACGAAGAATCGAGTCTAAATGTCGATAGAAAAATCGAATAAGGAAAACTAATTTGATATTAATGATTGTTGTCGTTTGACGAACGATATTGTAGTTGACGATATTTCCATCCGAGATACGAGATGATATAAGTTATAGTTTATAAACGAGAAGTTGATGAATGAAATAGAAATTGAAATTGAATTGGTTTAGAAATTGGTTAGTTAAAAAGGACGAGGAAATGCTCGTCGTTTGTTTAATCAAAAGATGTGAATGCGTACCCGATTAAGGGACATGCATGTTGACTGCCTTGAGATGGAAATTTCGTAAGAATAAAAGTGGAATAGCATTAATCGAACCTAGGGAATCGTGCGTCGAGTTTTATCTAGCATTAGGGTTTCGCGCGGACTGAACTGCGACCTTGCACGGAAACTGTCATAACTTTTAGCTCGCTTAACGGAATCGAGATCCGTAAATTGGAGAGTAAACTAGACACCCGTGGCTTTCTTTTGGCATAAATTTCATCCCCTGTTTCGCAGGAATCTGTTCTGTATGAACTCCAGAACCTCTGCTTTGTGCAGAAACTTATGTAAACCTAATTTCTTAAGTTGAATCCTTTTCAACTTCGTTCCTTGTAAATTTTTAAGTCGTTATAAGCTATCGACTTCCATTTATCTACTGACCTAAGTGTCGAGTAATGAGCCGAGTCAGTTTATAAACAAGAATTGATCGAGTCTCGTTTATTCGTTAAATCAAAAGAAAGTAGTAAAGTGCAAAGGCCTAAAAGACTAAAACCGATTTCGATTTCCTGTTTCTTTTATCGTTACGATCGAGTTTTAAAGTTTGTTTATTTACGATAAAAGGAGGAAGTCAGCACCGAGGATAGGACGGAAGATAGAAGACGGAAGCTATAGTTGTTATGTAATTGCCTAAGGTGGGCTTTTCTATATACGAAATAAAATGAGCGATGCTCGAAAATCTTTATTTACAGCTTTGATAAGTGTGTTTTCAAAGTGATAATGAGAGCATGAAATATTTGTTTTATGTGAGTTCTCTTGTACCCTTCTGAGTTAGCCGACTGCTATCCAGAATTATTAGTTAGCCGACCTGCTAACTAAAACGATCAGACTTTGAGTTAGCCAACTGCTATCCAAAGTTAGTGTACACAGTAGCCGTTGTGTGTGTAATCCTGTTGAGGGGTGGCCAGCCACGGTGATAATTATTGGGCAAGATTGAACGTAACATCTATCAGAAAAGTGCTTGATCAAGCCATGTTGTGAAAATGAGACAGAAAATGTTTAGTAGACACGGGTATTTATTGAAAAACCCCGAGGTGCTACAGAAATGAGATGCCTGATTTATCTATACTTATGATATGTTTTCGGCAATGTGCCCACTAAGTACTTTTTGTACTTAGCCCTGCATATGTTTTATAAATGTGCAGGTTGAGTGACGTAAGCGGCAGGAGGTTGAGTAAGGATTTAGTAAAGAGTCGTAGTTAGGAAGAAGAACTTGTATCAAGCTTTACGCTTTCCGCTGCAAATCTTTTTGAGTTAATGTATCTATCTTTTGGGTCTAAGCCCCGTACAATGAACTTAGTTCTTTTTGAACAACTTGTCGAGTGATCCTTGGAGATCAACTCTTTCTTTTAAATGAAGTCTTGTTCATAAAAGTTGTTCTGTTAATAATGTCTGTTTATTTATTTATCCCCCTTCTTCCCCGCTTCTTTAATCCAACCCCTAGTCGCACCCCGGCTTTGCCGTCCCTCGGGATTTGGGGCTGTGACAGTATCGAGGAGTCGAGCTCTAATCCTTGTTTCTTCCAACTACAAAGTAAGATCGATGATTTCCTCCCTTTTTCTTCCTTGAAAACTGCCGATTTTTCTTCCCCATCATAAGCTTCGAATTTTTATCAAGGAAATCGAGGAAAGGAAGCTAGAGTTGCGAGGAACGAAGTAGAGAGTATTGAACAATGAAGAGTTAGTAAGATTTCCAACCTTTTTGCTTGGAAATATCAAGTTTTTCTATCCCTAATGCTTCGAAAATTTGGGGGTATATTAAGAAATAATTTGAACTTTGTGTCTTTAAGCATGAATCCATGAATAAACATGCCTCCCATGCTAGAGAAAACAAGAAGAAAAAAATCCATGATTTATATATATAAAACCTACGGTTTTATGTAGAAAAAAAAATAGGATTTTTGATGTCTTGATTGATTTATTGATTTGAAGATTTATATGAGTTCTATGATGATATATGAGCATGTTAGAATAAAAGAATGAAAAATAACTATTAAAATAAGAAAAAGAATTTTGGAGAAGACGATGAATAGTAAAAATGGGTTTGTGAGAAATGAGCTTATTGTTTAATTTGATGATGGAATAAATTAATTCAAGTGTGAATAAGCATGATTCTATGATTTATTTGAGAATATGAATTTATTTGAGCTAAACCTTGTTAAAATCGAAAATTGTGTATAAAAATAATAATAATAATATTGATTTTTATGAATTATTTGATGAATTGGTAGTATAAAAATAAAACCCAATAATATCTATGGATAAAATTACCACCAAAAGAAAGAAATGAGTTAGTATAAATAAATAAATAAATAAATATATATATATATATATATATTCACAATATATATAAAAATTGGGAATTTTAATTCCTATGAATTTTTGGAAGAATTGATGTTATAAAATAAAATTGAGACGAAATAAGTATGGGATTAAAAAGAATTGAAGAAATAAAATCTCAAGTATAAAAGATGAAAATTTTGAACCACAAGAAAAAAACAGAAATTGTGCTTTTTGAGTTCTTGTGCACCAATTGACAAATTGAAAGGAAAATAATGAGATTAAAAATTCTTTTGAGTAGAACTATATAATAAAATCAAGAAATAAATCATCCAAGGGGAAAATTCCAAATAAATTGTAATACCCCGGATATTTTCTTCCGACGAGAAATAAAAATTTAATTATTAATTAAGGCTTTGCACGCCTAAATTAAGGATTTTCAATTCTATGATTCACGGTGAAATCTGTTTCTGAAAATAAATTCCAGAAGTAGGACGAACGACTACTGTATTAGGGTTTTCGCGTCCGATAGATTTTTTGTCCGAAAACTCAGATTGAAAAACCGTCAGAATTTACATTCACTTTTTCTCGATACAAGTTCACCGGAGAAAATTAGTTTTTATTATTTTTCCGGGCGAAATTTGGATTGTGATGTCCCAACTTTTTATTGAATTTTGAAAAACGAATTAGGTTTTCCGAGTGCGTGATTTATTTCTAATCTAACGGACGAATTAGATTTCGCCGAATTCGTAACTATCTAAGAAAGTATTTCTCGACTTTTATAACGTCGTTTAAAACCCGGAAACGAGATATTTCCGTCTAATAAATCGAAACCAAACACGCCTTAAGCGAGTCACCACCTTTAGTTAGATTTTTCTTTCACCTTTATGTATATATACATGAGTCATCTCCCTCTCTCCCTCACAAGTCATTTCCGCCCCCATCTTCACTCTCTCTCTCTCATTTTTCTCTCCCAATCCTCCATTAAAGCTTCATCCTTCAAGCTTTCTCAAGATCACAAGTCTCCCGCCTACCGATTAAATTCATTTCCGAGTTCATATTCCGCAAGGTAAGAACATCTTCTACGATATGAACCGAACACAAATCCTTTCCCATCATTTTCAGTTTTTTCGAAACATGAAGCATGAAGATGCATGTTGTCCTTTGATTAATACATGTTCTAGTATGCATAGAATTAGGTTCTATGGTTTGAAATTGAAGAAAATCAATCCCTCCTAACCTAATGCCATTACCGAAAATTTCTTAGATTTTAGGGGTTTGATCGTAGTTCGATTTTCTTGGTAATTGAATGATGGATTCTTGTTCTACATGTTGTTAATTGACTATATGAATTAATTTAGATTTTTCTAAAAATAAAAGTTGAAATATAAGAGATAAAGAATGGTTGATTTGATGAAGAAGATGATATGATATGCATGTTTTGTTTATGGAAATGAGATGTAGGATGATTGAGGATGAATACATATTTATTTGAGATTTTTCTAAAAATAAAACGAAAAACGTAAGAGACGGAAACACGTCGATAAGTTAAAGCTCGATAATGTTTTTAGAATATAGTTTACATATTAGTGATGCTCGTTAGATGATGATCGTTGTTATAAATTTGAACGAAAATGGAGAACGTAGGATTTTCGTTAAGAGACGAACAATCGACGATAAGTCGAGAATAGATAATGATTTAGGATTGTGATTCGAACCTTTCATAATCTTGATAGTTAATGATCGTAACCGTAAAGTTTGAACGAATTCTAAGAAGGTTCAATTTTGAATAAGAGACGAAGAAAAGAGTTTAAAAGCCGGTAGAAAAATCGAATAAGGAAATCCTTTTTAATAATAATGATTGTTATTAGTTGATGAACGAGTTTGTAGTTGACGACTTTTCCATCCGAGATACGAGATGTTATGAGATATAGTTAAGAAACGAGAAGTGGATGAACGAAAATGAAATAGGATTTGAATATGAAATTGTTTTGGTATAGTAAATGGTTAGTTGGAAATGACGAGGAAATGCTCGTCGTTTGTTTAATCAAAAGGCGTGAATGTGAATCCAATTAAAGGATACTGCATATAGACTGTATTAAGATGAAAATTTCGTGAAAATAAAAGTGGAATAGCATTAATCGAACCTAGGGAATCGTGCGTCGAGTTTTGTCGAGCATTAGGGTTTCGCGCTACTGTTTTGCGACGTTTCACGGAAACTGTCATAACTCTTAGCTCGCTTAACAAAAACGAGATCTCTAAATTGGAGAGTAAGCTAGACACCCATGGCTTTCTTTTGGTTTAAGATTCATCTCCTGTTTCGAAGTACCCTGTTCTGTATGAACTTACTGACCTGTGCAGAAATTTCCAAAGCTTAAGTTTCTTAAGTTGAATCCTTTTCAACTTCGTTCCTTGTGAACTTTTAAGTCGTTATAAGCTATCAACATCCATTATCTACTGACCTAAGTGTCAAGTAATGAGCCGAGTCAGTTTATAAGCGAGAATTGATCGAGTCTTGTTTATTAGTTAATTCAAAAGAATGTAGTTAAGTGCAAAGGCCTAAAAGTCTAAAACGAATTCAATTTCTTTCCTTTAATCGTCTTGATCGATTACTAAACTTTGATTATTTGCGATAAAAGAAGAAAGTCAGAGTTGAAGACAGGACGGAAGACAGAAGGTTAAAGTTTGTTCTATAAACGATTGAGGTGGGCTTTTCTATATACGAAATAAAATGAGCGATGCTCGAAAATCTTTATTTACAACTTTGATAACTATGTTTTCAAAGTGATAATCAAGGCATGAAATATTTGTTTTTATGTGAGTTCATCTGTGCCATTCTGAGTTAGCCAACTGCTTTCCAAAAATTATGAGTTAGATACAATAGGGCTAACTAAATCGATCGTACTCTGAGTTAGTATACAAGGGGGACTTTCCAGAGTTTGTGTACACGGTAGCCGGTGTGTGTGGTACCCTGTTGAGGGGTAGCCAGCCACGATGAGGAATGTTGGGCAAATTGAACGTAACATCTGTTAGAAAATGCTCGCGCGAGTGATTTATGAGAAAAGAAAATATTTAGTAGACACGGACCTTTAATGAAAAACCCCGATGTGCTACAGAAATGAGATGCCTGATTTATCTATACTTATTATATGTTTTCGGCAATGTGCCCACTAAGTGCTTTTGTACTTAGCCCTGCATATGTTTTATAAAATGTGCAGGTTAAGCGACGGGAGCGGCGGTGGTTGATGTTGAGTTAAGAAGTCGTAATTAGAATAAGAACTTGTATTCAGCTTTACGCTTTCCGCTGCCAATCTTTTTGAGATAATGTATCTATCTATTGAGTCTAAACCCGTACAATGAACTCAGTTTCTTTTTTAGAACCTTGTCGAGTGATCTTTCGAGATCAACTCTTCCTTTTATATAATGAAGTCTTATTCATAGTATTTTATTCTGTTATTAATGTCTGTTTATTCATTCATTCTTATTCAGAGCAATCGTTTCTGCTCTGCATATGAATTTCTTTCGAGTAAGTAAGATAGAGTATTTGTATATACTCTACACCCGAGTCTTCTTTCAAGTAAAGTTAAGTCATAACACTAAGTTTAAGAGTGTAGACGACAACTCAACCTCCCGCTACGTCGACTCAATAGAAAGAAAGAAAGAAAAGTAAGGAAAGAATTTCAGAAGTATGATTTCTTTTAAGAAGAAATTTTTGATTAAAGTATGCAAGAAATTTTGATTAAAGTATGAAAGTATGATGAGATTAAATATGTCAAGTATGATTTGATTAAAGTATAAGAGTTGTACTTGGTGATATTACGTGAACTATGTGAAAGCATGAATGATGTACTATGTGAAAATACGTGAAATTTTTGAGTTAAATTCTTTATTATTGAAAAGTATGTTGATAAGAGAACTTAGACCGTTGTTCTAAGATTTCTCCCGATTCTCTGAGAACTTAGACTGTTGCTCTAAGGATTCTTCCGATTCCCTAAAAACATAGACATTTTAAGAAGCGTTGGTTCCAAATGATTTCGAAAGAGGCGATCGGATTGGAAAGGACAGAATGAAGGGAATCAAAGCAAATAAACGAATGTCACCTGCATGAAGTGACATGAACAACATACTCGTTAGATTCGACTTGTTCTTTTTAAATGACAGCCGTAAGAATTCCCTTTTGAGGAAATAAAATAAAGAATAAAAAGAAGAATAAGAACAAATAAGTTGATAAGTTAAAAGAAAGGAAAGAAATTGTTAAGAAATTTTCTTCGAGGAAGAAATAAAGTAAGAAAGTAAAAGAATAATAAGCAAAAGGATGAAAGTAAAATCGTGAAATTTTTTTTTATGATTGTTTGAGTGCAATTTCTTGAAATTGCTAGATAAATAAGATTAGCTGAGATTAAGTGGTTAAGTATTGCAATTTTGAATAATGGAGTATTCTAATTGTAAATTTAAGAATTTTCTTAAGATAAGTTATTATCCTACCAGTTACTGATCTGTATTTCTTAAAACCTTATAAGATGGCTTCTAGTAGTGACATGACTCAGGAGAATTGATGGTCCCGATACGAGTTCTGGTGTATGGGGGGGGGAATACACCAGTTAGGAATTTTTAAAACAACTCTCGAAAATATCTCAACCGAGTAAAAACACTCAGCTGGATTCACAACTGAGTTAGAAAACTCAGCTGGAAGAGTGGTGCTGTGCGGAAAGTGGTGGATAAAAACTCGTATAAAATAACTCACGCTCAGATGCAAGGTTGGTCAATAACCAAAACAGTTAAGATGTAAAGATGCAGTTTGAGTGCTGGTTAGTTGGTCAGTTCAATATGCAATAAAAGAATAACTAAACAGTAAACACAAACACACAAAGGATTTACGTGGTTCGGAGAGAACTCCTACGTCCACTGGGAGTTGTGAGTCCACACAACTCAGTCCAAGTTCTTCTGGACAAAAACCACAAAGCTTACGCGGGCTTTGCAACCGTTAAGATAAGTTTACGGGTACTTATCAACCTTACAGATAAGTTTACGAGTACTTATCAACCTATCTACTCAATTTTTGGGAATT
Source organism: Schizonepeta tenuifolia (assembly GCA_029490685.1). Classification (NCBI taxonomy): domain Eukaryota; kingdom Viridiplantae; phylum Streptophyta; class Magnoliopsida; order Lamiales; family Lamiaceae; genus Schizonepeta; species Schizonepeta tenuifolia. Next base: position 50,168,718 of record CM055955.1, on the reverse strand, counting down.
GTAGGGTCCTAACAACCTTTTTAGGGGTGTGTGTGAGCGTGGGTTTTCCAACTACTAGCTCGAACAAGAAAGTGAGCTAGGATCTAACACTCTATGAACTCTCAGCTAGTGATGTTCTCAAGGTTGGATCGAAAAACACCAAGACAGAATCTAACACTCTAGGAACTCTCAGCTAGTGATGTTCTTAGAGATTGATTGCAGTTTTGCTCGTTTACGTTATGAACTCTCAACTGGTGATGTTCGTTCGTCTAACTCTTTGCTCTCGCCCTTTTCTATCTCTTGGTGAATGAATGAATGCCCTTTTCTAACTCTTCTTCTAACTCTTTGAAAGCTTTCCTCGGATCCTCAGTTGTGAACACCTTCCTATAATAGAAGTCATTCATAAACTCTTGCTTGAACGACTCCCAATCCTCATTCCACTCGACTGGCATCCACTTGTCCACATGCCTGAACTGACTTTGCATCTTGATCTTCCTTGGCAGTCTCTGTTGCTTCAGCCTTGCCTCAGCCTTTACTTGATGTTTCTCAATTCGGCGTCGGCTGCGGGATGCAACATTCCTGTCCAGATTCTTGGTGACCTTGTCAAGTTCCTCCTTGAACTGGTTGACTCTTTTAGCTTGGCTGGCTGCAAACTTCTTGATCCAGTCGGGATTCATGTAGTCCTTTTCTGCAACATCCATAGCCTTAGCAGCAGCAATACACTCTTCGGTTGTAATACCGTCGAGTTCCGCATCAAGCTCGGCTGCGATCTCGGCTATGGAGTTGTAGGATACTCCGTACTCCTCTGCTCGTACCAAGTCCTTCGCCATTTCAGCTCCGCCGACGACGGTTAGCTTAGGAGTGGACTTCTTCTTCTGGGATGTCTTCTTCTGCTGGGTCTTCTTCAGCTGAGATTCTTCGGCTGGTATCTTTTCAGTTGTCTCATCCCCTCCAATCACATCTTCCCCCTGCATCTCATCTTTACCAGTCTCAACTTCCCCCTTTTTAGCATCAGCAACAAGGCTTGCGACTGAGCCATCCAGAGAGGTGAATTGTTGTTCAGCTTGTTGGATGCGGTTGAAGAGCTCATCAACTGCGCACTCTACCTCAACCTTCTTTGCCAGTTCAGAGTCAAGGCGCTCTTGCTTGGCTTTCTTCAGTGTAGCGAGTGTCTCAATGACTTCAATTTGGAAAGCAACAAACTCAGTCCATCGTGACTCGAACCGAGAATCCCATTCTTCATCTTGAGTCTGTTGGGATTTGGCGAGGTTGGAATCAGATATAGACTTGAACACGTTCAGATCGGATTTGATTCCATGAACGGTTGTCCTCAGTGCGTTGATGTCTTGGCTGGTGGATGTTGAGAATTCGTCCAGCTTTATCTTCAGTGAAACATTCTCTTCTTGCAGCTTCTTGTGTTTCTCCGCCTGTGCTTCCATCATCCTCAACTTGTCTTCTTTGTTGTGCTGGATGTTGGCAAGCGTCTCCGTCCGTAGCTAATTGACCCTCTCAGCGATCAGCTCACATATTTCTTCAGTGGAGGGTGCTGGCTGATCAGCTGGAGCTGGATGGTCAGAAATTGTGGGTTGTGCAACAGTGACCATGGCTTGACGATTTGCCAGGTACTGTTGGAGTTCTTCCTCCTCCTGCTTCGCTGCTGCGGCGGCTGCATCAATATCATCTATAAAATCAGCAGATTTTGTTAGCATGTTGTCCAGGAAATTGATACAGTCTTGTTCTGCTGTTTCTCTCGTATCTCTTCCTTCAGCTTTGCTGATATCTAGTCGCCGAGTCAGCAGAGCGATCTTATTGTTGTATGCAACCTCCAGGTTGGTGTAGTTGAAGTAGTCTCTGATGCGCGATTTATCTGCCTTCAGCTGGTTCCAGCTGTGTATCCTTATGGTATCCTCCTTCACATACCAGTGGTTGAAGATTAAATTGAACTGATACAGCAGCTCTATTCCAAGCGTGGCAAAAATCGGGATGTCGCGCGCTTCAGGGAAGATCCCAATTAGCTTTTGGAAACAGTAGGCCAGCTTGCCTTCATGTTCCTGTGCGATGGCTTGACGGTCAGCTTCGTCATCGATAGGGGAGGGAGATAGATTTTCGTATGGAATTGGTTCAAGAGTTTCATCAACGTTGACCAAAGAAGTGGTCTCAACGTTGGCATCGAGCGGGCAGCTCGGAATTTCGGATTCTGTGGGGAGGTTGGTATCAATAGGTTCATCAACATTGGCCGAAAGAGTGGTCTCAATGTTGGCATCGAGCAGAGAGCTCAGAATTTCTGGCTGTGCGTCGGTTGGGATAACCTGTTCGAGCGGTACGACATCAGCTCCTGCCGTGGGGGAGGTTGGAATATCTTCGGTTTCCTCAGATGAGGAAGATGCATCTGAAGAGATAGTCGGCTCGTCAGCTGGTTCCGTTTCCATCCCTTCCATCTCATCTCTGTGAGGAACAACCTCGAAGGCAGCCGCGTCAACTGAGTGACTTGACTCAGATGGCTCCTCAGCAGGTGTTCCCTCGGCTGGTGTCTCCTCAGCTGGAGTCTCCTCAACTGGCAACTCCTCAGCTGGCAAGTCCTCAGTTGGCTTGGAAACTGACTTCTTGTCCCGAACCCTCAACTTCTTCATAGCTGGTTCTTCCTCTTTCTCTTTCTCCGACTCAGCTCTGTGTCGGCGTGCAGTTGTAGATTTTGATTTGCGGCCGGCAGCTGGGAGCAGCTCCTCAGCTGTGTCTTTTTCTTCAGCTGTCTTCACGGCTTCTCTTTTATCCTTGGGAGTGTAGACACTCCTGATCACATCCTGAGCCTTCTTGGCTGTTGGAAACAGCATCAGTCTCTTCACAGGGGTCCTCACAGTCGTCCCAGACCATGTTCTGATCCTTTGTTGCAAAAACGATCAGAATAGAGATTTTGGAACCGAAGTTGAGAGTTCCCTTGACACTCAACAACTTCTCTCCAAATTCGGTTGTGGATTCGAAGATCTTCTGCTTCTCCAGAGTCAATTGGTGTTCAAAATACTGGGACCAGTTGATGTCATGTTTGTGTTTGTGCTCCAAAGCAATCAGTTGCTTGAGCTTCGGTTGGCTGATGTCTCCAAAGGCCCCGCTGTAGCCGAAGACAACTTTGGACACAACATCGAACAGAAGTCGATGTTCCGGCATCAACTTTGTTCGCTGCATATTGCTTCTTATTTTTTCTGGAGTGATGAGAGCACTCTCCAGAAATTCATCGGCTTCCGCATCGGTGATGTTGTCGATGGTGTCTGTGGCGAAATGATTTGGTGGAATGATTTGGCGTAGAATGTTAGAAACTTGAATGGGGACAGTGACCCAGCGGTTCGTTCTAGCAGGGACATCCCGTTGTCGACAAGAAACTTCTGTGACGAGGCTATCTCGGCTGTCGATGGGTGATCGCAAGTTCAGGTAGAACTCCCCGACCTGTCGCCTGAGAAGGTGGGACGGGAAAAGCGTCGCCCATTCCAGGAGGCTGTTCTCCCTGAGAATTTCGGTGAGGGGAGACAATACTGGCGATTCCAGTTCATCCTCTAATAGAATCTGCTCGAAGTGGATCTTGGAGAGCAGCATCTCAAAAGATTCTTCATATGATGTAGGGATTAGGGAAGGTCCAGAGGATGCCATCTTCTTTCCTTTTGTAGAAGATTTTGGTACCATTTTTGTAATGCAGTGTAGATTATATAGAGAGAAGGAAATAAGAGTTTGCAGAAAATAGTGAGACAAAATTAGAGACGATGATGAATAGTTACTGCAGATAAACACAAATGTAGAAGGTAAGACATCACTTCCTGATTTTCCGCCTTTTATAGGTTAGTGGCTCGGTTGAAATCAACGGTTAGGGTTGAATGGCGCGAATCCATCAACGGCTGAGATCACGCGACTGTTGACTAGCTTTGACTAACGTTGAATTCTGAGTTCCAATAGTCGCGCGTGAGAAGGTGAACTGGTTTATGTTAGCCCAGTCACACTATAAAGTAAGGCTATTGATGTTCAGCCGTACTTTACATTAAATGCGCTATGATGGCTATTTTAGTCTAATTGACATGCTCAGGAATGTTTGAATTTATTTCAAACATTCTCATTTAAGACATAAAAACACCTTCAGCCATAAATGATACCTGCTAGCTGATGTCGGAATCAGCTATGTTTACCTGCCAGCTGATGTCGGAATCAGCTGTGTTTCAATGTTACAACATACCATCAGTTGACTCGAGTTCGTCTGTTCAGCTGACGTCTAATCCAATGTTGCGGCATACCATCATCTGACTCGAGTTCGTCTGTTCAGCTGACTTCTGATATCTTCGGTTGGCGATCCGCATCTGAGATTTCCCCTTCATCTGAGCTTCCCCCTCAGATGGATATCTATCTCTTCACCTCAGCTGGTTCCTCATCTGATAGATCCAACAATCCAAGTAGATCACATAACATCTTGAACCGCGCTTCGGCTAGAGGTTTGGTGAAGATATCAGCTCTCTGAATCTCAGTTGGAATTTTCTCCATGGAAACATCCTTCTTCTCAATATGATCTCGGATAAAATGATGTCGGATGTCAATGTGCTTCATCCGAGAATGGTGAACAGGATTCAAAGAGATAGCTATGGCACTTGAGCTATCACAATGAATGGGAACCTGTCCAGTTGCAACTTCATAATCTCTCAGCTGTTGCTTGAGCCACAACACTTGCATGCAAGGCTACCGGCAGCCATATATTCTGACTCGGTTGTAGAAGTGGCAACACATGCTTGTTTCTTGGAGAACCATGAAACTAGCTTGCTTCCCATGAACTGACAGTGTCCAGATGTGGACTTCCTATCCAACCGATCTCCGGCTAGATCCGCATCTGAGTATCCGGATAGTTGAATATTGTCGTCGGTTGGATACCACAACCCAACATTAACTGTACCCTTCAGATACTTTATGATGTTCTTTGCTGCCAACATGTGTGCTTCCCTCGGTTGAACTAGGAACCGAGCACACACTCCAACCGCATAAGATATTTCTGGCCGACTGGCGGTTAGATATAGCAAAGAACCGATAATCCCTCTATACTTATTGGCATCCACGGGTTTTCCCTCAGTTCCGGGTTCAATCTTCCAGTTAGTATTCATCGGGATCCTTGTGGTTTTACTTGTCTGCAATCCGAACTTTGCGATGAGCTCCTTTGTATATTTGGACTGATTGATGAAAATCCCTTTTGATGACTGCTTCACCTGTAGCCCAAGAAAATAATTCATTTCACTCATCATCAACATCTCGAACTTCTCTTTCATAAGAGTTGAGAATTTCTCGCACAGCTCCTCCGACTTGGAACCGAATATGATGTCGTCGACGTAGATTTGCACAACAAGTATATCTTCTCCAACTTTGATGGTGAACAGTGTTTTATCGACTGACCCTCGTTTGAACCCCGAGTTCAGAAGAAAACCACAGAGAGTGTCATACCAAGCCCTAGGTGCTTGCTTCAAGCCATAGATAGCTTTCTTCAGCTTATACACTCTTCCATCTCCAGTCTCAAAACCGGGAGGCTGTTCAACATAAACATCTTCCTTGATATCACCGTTGAGGAAGGCACACTTCACATCCATCTGATAGACCTTGAATTTGTGAAATGCGGCATAGGGTAGAAAGATTTGGATGGCTTCCAACCTTGCAACAGGCGCGAAGGAGTCCTCGAAATCGATTCCTTCTTGTTGGCAATATCCCTGAGCTACCAACCTTGCCTTGTTCCTCACGATGAATCCAATGGCGTCTCTCTTGTTCTTGAAAATCCATTTTAATCCAATGACTTGACACCATTTGGTCTTTCTACCAACTCCCATACACAGTTGAGTTGCGTAGAAATTCATTCAGTTCTTCTTGCATAGCTGTTGTCCAGTGAACACAGTTGAGAGCTTCCACAACATTCTTCGGTTCTTGCATACCAATGGTTCAGCTAGATTCTTTTCCCTTAGAGCCTGCGATCTGGTGAGAGCTGGTGGAACATGTGGATCAGCTTGTTGTCCTTTAGCTAGTTCCCTGCACTCAAAAGTAGATTCATCAAAACTAACATGAGGTGTTATCTCCACAACACGAGAGCTATTGTTGAAAACTCTATAAGCCTTGATCCGAGCGGCATATCCGAGAAATATGCCTTTCGAAGCCTTGGCATCAAAAGTTTTTAACTGAGTCTTCCCATTGTTGTGAATATAACACTTAGAACAAAAAACGCGAAAATATGAAATATCAGGCTTCCTGCGTCTCCATAGCTCGTATGGTGTCTTTCCCAACCGCTTGGTCAGAAGAGACCGGTTCTGGGTGTAGCAGGCTGTGTTGATTGCCTCAGCCCAAAATCTCTTTGGCAGAGCTGAGCTTGTCAACATGGATGTAGCTGCATCCTTCAGTGTTCGGTTCCTTCGCTCAGCTACTCTATTCTGTTGTGGAGTACGCGCAGCCGATGTTTGATGAGTAATTCCGTACTTCTCGCAGTACTCGATGATGGTTTCATTTAGAAACTCAGTGATGCGTCTTCGACTTTTGGGTCTTTTTGGCCCCATTTTTCTTTTCTTTTGTGTTTGTATGAGTCGTATAGGGTAGAAAACAGATATTTTGGAGGTGGAAGCTCGGAAATGAGCATATGGACGAAATATGAGCGAAATGGGCATTAATGAGACAAATCAGCCCAAGTTGCATCTGAGCAGCGATGATTTCCAAAGTGTACCACCTGGTGCGAGGCTAACCGAAGGATGCAGTCAATATGACCATGCTGGACAGCAGCAGTTAGCAGCAAGAGCCAAATATGGAAAGACGCGTGAAGGAGATATTAAGGAGATTATGGCGAGTCCAAACAATGGAAGGATCTGGAAAAACGTGGAGTTAACTTAATCAATCAATAATTGATGGCCAATCACCAATCAGATCAATCAAGTATCAAGCTAAATATGGAAGGTGATCACTCATGTTGGTAAGGCCATGACAGACTGTCCCAATCAGCACATATGGGCTATTTATGGAAAAACGTGTGAAGGGCCAAGGATGGAAGGTTTCAGCGAATCTGGGATATCAGCAGCAAGAGAAAGATAAAGTCAACTCAATCAATTAAGCCAATCATCCCCAGCAATCAAATCAATCACGATCATCTATTTATGGAAAGTCAGTCACAGGGATACTGTCAGACAGCTGGGTTAGGGTTAGACTGACGTCTGTCAACTATATAAAGCCAGCAAGTGTGGCTGACAAAGGAGGCTACTCCCCATCGTGTTCTACTTCATTTTCAGTCCCAACATACACTTTAGTTCAGTATTTTCTTTTACATTTTCGTACCAAACAATTTACTTGCTTTTATTTCAATTCCGTTGTGAAGAACAAGCCCAAGGCGGTTTGCCTTTGGTATTTATTCAAGTATTTCGTATTTTCTTCTATTCATGTGTTCATTTTATTTTGTGTTTATGTATTTAATTATGTGTGAGTAATTCTCCTGGTGAGATTTGGGTGGGGAAAATGATTAAGTGTTGATATGTGAAATGTTCGCGAGGCATTTGTGCCATCGGTTGGATCCAGTGGTTCCAGAGAGATCTGAGCAGAATCCATGGGCAGTTCTGATCCAGCAGGTGATCTCCGCTCGATTAGAGTTGTACCATGACAAGCAAAGGCCAGGGCATGACAGACGGCAACGTTCAGTATGCCTATGACCGAGTAGCTGAGCAGCGCCTTCAATGGTGCTGTAGATCTGGATGGTGAGGAATGGACAAGGGGATACTGCGTCCTTCTTCAGTCTTGGGCTTCTCTAACAATCACCCATCAACTGTGACGAGGCATCAAGCCATGGTTATCGACCAAAAGACTCATCTCGCGTATCGTAGGCATATCGATGATCGGTTGGACGTGGTACCGGAAATGAATATCCCGTGAGTTATGTCTACTCTGTAGGTGCGGACATGGGAAGTTTGGAAGAGAAGGTTGGTGAGGGTCATACTTGGAGAGATCGGGTATGACTACTATCTAAGAAGGAGTGAAGCACGACCTTGTGACCGGGGTGAAGCGTGACCTTTCGGACCAAGACGACAACAAGGGACTCAACCATCCCAAGTGTGGAGTATGAACTCTTGAAACACCCCAATGTCTTTGGGCCACGCCTTGAGTTTGTATGAAGCATGGACGGATCTTCAGTATGCCCATGACCGAATAAACATATCAACAATGATCATGACCAACCCCAAATCTTACCCCTTTTTTTATATTTGATTTCCGTTTAGTTTATTGTGCAGATATACAGGTTGAGACCGTGACAACTCAATTTGGGCACCGAAGAGTAAAGTAGTTCCTCACTCTCCGTGGGATCGACCCTAGCTTGCCAATAAGACTAGCCAATCCGGTAGTGGGCTCAGGAGCGTGTATTGTCCGTCTGGGGCATACACAGGTATTTTGATCTTACCACACGACGGGTGCGTGTCACTCGGTTCTACGATCTGATTGGATAGAAATGATTTTCATCTCTTGTTGGTTCGATATCCGATCCATTAGTTTGGGTAGCTCATCTCGGGTTTCACTCTTGTGACGTATGAAAATGGTCCACGTATACCTAGAGAAATCGTCAATAACAACAAGGGTATACTCGTTACCATTCATGCTTTTTAGTGTAACTGGCCCGAAGAGATCCATATGGATCAGCTGCAATACTCGGTCGGTTGAGGGAGTTGTTTTCAACCGGAAGGAGGATCTAGCGAGCTTTCCCAACTGACATGCACTGCAGATACGTGTTGTTGAAAACACTCGGTTAGGAATGCCTTTTGCATGTTCCTGTCTCGCAACTCGGTTCATAGTCTTGAAATTCAGATGGTTGAGCCTTTTTCACCTTTATGTATATATACATGAGTCATCTCCCTCTCTCCCTCATAAGTCATTGCCGCCCCCATCTTCACTCTCTCTCTCTCATTTTTCTCTCCCAATCCTCCATTAAAGCTTCATCCTTCAAGCTTTCTCAAGATCACAAGTCTCCCGTCTACCGATTAAATTCATTTCCGAGTTCATATTCCGCAAGGTAAGAACATCTTCTACGATATGGACCGAACACAAATCCTTTCCCATCATTTTCATTTTTTTCGAAACATGAAGCATGAAGAAGCATGTTGTCCTTTGATTAATACATGTTCGAGTATGCTTAGAATTAGGTTCTATGGTTTGAAATCGAAGAAAATCAGTCCCTCCTAACCTAATGCCATTACCGAAAATTTCTTAGATTTTAGGGGTTTGATTGTAGTTCGATTTTCTTGGTAATTGAATGATGGATTCTTGTTCTACATGTTGTTAATTGACTATATGAATTAATTTAGATTTTTCTAAAAATAAAAGTTGAAATATAAGAGATAAAGAATGGTTGATTTGATGAAGAAGATGATATGATATGCATGTTTTGTTAATGGAAATGAGATGTAGGATGATTGAGGATGAATATATATTTATTTGAGATTTTTCTAAAAATAAAACGAAAAACATAAGAGACGGAAACACGCCGATAAGTTGAGGCTCGATAATCTTTTTAGAATATGGTTTACATATTAGTGATGCTCGTTGTTATAAATTTGAACGAAAACGGAGAACGTAGGATTTTCGTTAAGAGACGAACAATCGACAATAAGTCGAGAATAGATAATGATTTAGGATTGTGATTCGAACCTTTCATAATCTTGATAGTTAATGATCGTAACTGTAAAGTTTGAACGAATTCTAAGAAGGTTCAATTTTGAATAAGAGACGAAGAAACGAGTTTGAAAGCCGATAGAAAAGTTGAATAAGGAAATCCTTTTTAATAATAATGATTGTTATTAGTTGATGAACGAGTTTGTAGTTGACGACTTTTCCATCCGAGATACGAGATGTTATGAGATATAGTTAAGAAACGAGAAGTGGATGAACGAAAATGAAATAGGATTTGAATATGAAATTGTTTTGGTATAGTAAATGGTTAGTTGGAAATGACGAGGAAATGCTCGTCGTTTGTTTAATCAAAAGGCGTGAATGTGAACCCGATTAAAGGATACTGCATATAGACTGTATTAAGATGAAAATTTCGTGAAAATAAAAGTGGAATAGCATTAATCGAACCTAGGGAATCGTGCATCGAGTTTTGTCGAGCATTAGGGTTTCGCGCGACTGTTTTGCGACGTTTCACGGAAACTGTCATAACTTTTAGCTCGCTTAACAAAATCGAGATCCGTAAATTGGAGAGTAAACTAGACACACATGGCTTTCTTTTGGTATAAGACTCATCCCCTGTTTCGAAGTACCCTGTTCTGTATGAACTTACTGACCTGTGCAGAAACTTCCAAAGCTTAAGTTTCTTAAGTTGAATCCTTTTCAACTTCATTCCTTGTGAACTTTTAAGTCGTTATAAGCTATCAATATCCATTATCTACTGACCTAAGTGTCGAGTAATGAGCCGAGTCAGTTTATAAGCGAGAATTGATCGAGTCTTGTTTATTAGTTAATTCAAAAGAATGTAGTTAAGTGCAAATGCCTAAAAGTCTAAAACGAATTCAATTTCTTTCCTTTAATCGTCTTGAACGATTACTAAACTTTGAATATTTGCGATAAAAGAAGGAAGTCGGAGTTGAAGACAGGACGGAAGACAGAAGGTTAAAGTTTGTTCTGTAAACGATTGAGGTGGGCTTTTCTATATACGAAATAAAATTAGCGATGCTCGAAAATATTTATTTACAGCTTTGATAACTGTGTTTTCAAAGTGATAATCAAGGCATGAAATATTTGTTTTATGTGAGTTCATTTGTGCCATTCTGAGTTAGCCGACTGCTTTTCCAGAAATTATGAGTTAGATACAATGGGGCTAACTAAATCGATCGTACTCTGAGTTAGTATACAAGGGGGACTTTCCAGAGTTTGTGTACACGGTAGCCGGTGTGTGTGGTACCCTGTTGAGGGGTAGCCAGCCACGGTGAGGAATGTTGGGCAAATTGAACGTAACATCTGTTAGAAAATTCTCCCGCGAGTGATTTATGAGAAAAGAAAATGTTTAGTAGACACGGGCCTTTAATGAAAAACCCCGATGTGCTACAGAAATGAGATGTCTGATTTATCTATACTTATTATATGTTTTCGGCAATGTGCCCACTAAGTGCTTTTGTACTTAGCCCTGCATATGTTTTATAAAATGTGCAGGTTGAGCGACGGGAGCGGCGGTGGTTGATGTTGAGTTAAGAAGTCGTAATTAGAATAAGACCTTGTATTCAGCTTTACGCTTTCCGCTGCCAATCTTTTTGAGATAATGTATCTATCTATTGAGTCTAAACCCGTACAATGAACTCAGTTTCGTTTTGAGAACCTTGTCGAGTGATCTTTCGAGATAAACTCTTCCTTTTATATAATGAAGTTTTGTTCATAGTAGTTTATTCTGTTATTAATGTCTATTTATTCATTCATTCTTATTCATCCCCCTTCTTCCCCACTTCTTTAATCCAACCCCTAGTCGCACCCCGGCTTCTGCCGTCCCTCGGGATTTAGGGTTGTGACATAAATCGTAACATTTGAAGCTAAAAAGAAGAGTTTGATGATTTTGAGGTTAAAAGATGAAATAGATAAAGAAATTGAGCAATTAGAATTTTTATTAGTTCAATAGAACTTGAAATTCTTGAAAAATAACTAGAAATAGAAAGATAAATTAGTGCAGAAAATTTGAAGAGAAAATTTATGAAATTTGGTTGAGTAAAAGATGTAATCGATATTGTTAGTAAGAAATTGAGAGAAAAACAAGTATATTAGCCACTTGAATCACTAAATTTAGATTTCGCATGAGAGTTATAAAAAGTCAAAGAATTTCTAAAATAAAAATTGATTTATGAGAATTTAAGTGAAAGTAAATAAATTAAGAAGTATAAGAGCTAAAATAAATAAATACTGAGTAATAAAACTTGAATCGAGCAAAAACGAATCCTAAAAGATGGAATTTGGTAAATGCCGAAATTAAAGAGAGAAATAAAATGAAAAGAGTTTTCCTCGATTATAAGTTAAAGAATGAAATTGAACGAAAAATCGTTCACTAGAAATTGTTTTAAATGAAATATGAGAAGATAAGAATTTTCCGACTAAAATTAATATATTTACTTGATAAACGTGCCAAAAGTAACCCGGGAAATTTTATATGAAAAGTCGGAATGAGAAACAAAATTTAAATTTGAAATCCTTGAATTTTTCTTAGGAAAATGAAGTTAAGATTTATGAAAAACCGAGAAGTATTATTCTAAGTTTAAAAACGAACAACATGATATATCTAAGATAACTATCTGTGAATTTTTGATGCAAATGTGAAATGATACAGTTATGAGTGAAATGTGAAATGCGTGAACGAGAATAGATCTCATATTTGTTTGAAATTATTTGATTTGAGAAAATCGAGAAAATTTAGTTTAAAAGAATAATAAATTTTTCATATTTGAATAAATTTTTAAATGCCCGATTTTATGTATAAGTGACGAAATTATGTGTCCATGAGTTTGATTGGTTAGTACATGGGTAGAAATTAAGAATCGAGAGTTTAAGAAGTCAAATCGAGAAATTAAAAACCCGAGTCAAGTAGAAGTCCGTTAAACGACTTAAAATTTTGCCGTTTTCCAAATACGTAAAACTCGTACTCATATAAAATAAATTTTGAAGGCGCGAGTGGAGTGGAAAATAGGACAGCGAGCGGGAAAAGGATAGTCGAGCTAAGCCACTTTCCAGGTGGGCTTTCTGAACCGAAACTCAACGATGAATGCACAATTTATTTTATTTATATATGCTTTTATTTAAAGTTAATTGACTTGCCTAAGTTTGATGTTTTGGTATGTAATCCTCTACTTGATATTGTGTGAGTATGTCATGTGGACGCACGGGATTAAGTCTTGCACAAGATGGGACGATGCATACATTAGATTAGGTAACCGTGAGCCTTGTTACAGCCTAGCCGGTCGATAAGTAACTGTGAGTCTTGCCTCGGTTGGGCCGGTTATGTAAAGGATGTGACCTCTGCTTGATTGGGCCGATCACGGTGCTTGAGGAGGAGACCTACTTCTCAACACCACAAGAAGACAAAATGTGTAGATGGATTCGTACTCGTATAAATGGTTGCACAACCGATTTCAGAAAATAAATGAAAAAGTTTTTAACTGCCACAAGCCGTAAATTATTTTAACTAATTTATCTAACGCATGTGATGCAGCAGAAGAGGCAAGTTCAATTATATAGCTCTATTGAGCGAGTTTTCAAAATTATTTTGGCATGTGTTCACTGAGTACGAAGTACTCGCCTTGCATATTATTTCTAAAACGTGCAGGTTAGCTCGGATGAGGAGGATGCGGTGTGCTTGGGTGGCTCGTTTGTCAATGTAACCTATTTCGAAGTTTAAGCTTGAGGTTATGTGTCTTCACACATATAACCTTAGGATTTTAAGTCGATGATTATATTCCGCTGTAACATCGTTATTTAAAATAACTTTGCCTTGCATGCTCGGTCCCCAAAGATAAAAGAGCCCGTGAGCTCAAATAATTTCTTAAATCCTTTCTGAATTCCTTCAAAAAATTTGAAAATTTAAAGTACGACTCATCATATTTTCCTTAACCACTATTTGATAATTAAAAATCAAAGATGGCCCACTTTTTGAATGCAACATTTATTAATAACCAAACCTAATCCTTTGATTGGATCGATATCCAACGTCTTGACAAATGTTCGTTTCTTGAGAAATCACTAACTCATAACCCATATTATTGTGAGCATATTTGGTTGTTAATGTTATTCTTCAATTATCGAGCATGTTTCTTGAGTAAAAGTCAGTTGTTCCACCTCACTGCCCCTTGCATTCTAGTCGTTTTAATACATTAGAAGTCGGGCTGTGACATTAAGTTATTTTGAATATAATGAAAATTCTAAATGTTTTTCATATAAGGGCAACGCGTCTAACTCTGATGCCGAAGGGACTAGAGAATTCGCAGACTGGATACTTAATGTGGGTGACGGTATTGCTGGTGATAGTATAGGTGATGGAGAAGCTGATGTCATTTTATCTGATGATATTCTCATAAGATATGCATCTGATCCAGTTGCATCCATATTGGAAAATACGTACCCCGACATACTGCACATTGGAGAAGATCGGGAAATTTATTCAAATAGAGCTATCTTGACCCCTACCAATGACATGGTTGATGCTATCAATGATCATGTTATGTCACAAATGCCCGGGAAAGAAAAAGAATACCTTAGTTCGAACAGCATATGC